>OZ022228.1:7585387-7995717 GCA_963978835.1 Tenthredo scrophulariae | reverse complement strand
ATCCACATGGGCTCGCCATCGTCGTAATATACCTCTATATACCGAGGTATATGATCCTCATCGTCACTCGAAGTCGCATACCAGGTTTCATAACCATTATCGCACTCATCGTCGCTATGCAGACGCTCATCCCAAAACTCGCCATCCAACACATCGGCGGGATTCACAATTTGATTATTCATCTTGACACTTGGTTTACTAGTTTGACTGCGGCTCTCGGTTGTTTGCGGAATGTCTCAAACTCGGTACAAACCCCGCTTTATACCCAACTAGAAATCTGAAATACACCCCAATATTGGAGGGGTTGGCCAATTGCAAACTCGAATAATATTTTTCACGAAAAGGTGCAAACCCGAGGTACAAAACCCAACCTGAACTATGGTTGGAAACGCTTAAATTTTCATGGTATTTGAATGGTGGTGGGGTGGAAGGCGTCTGCATATAAAACCCCAAAGCTCATGGTGGGTGTGAACATTTGCCAGGTGTGGGTTTGAATGCGGAGCTGTAAACTCATTGGAAAAAAAAAAAAATGGACAACGTCAGGTATATGAATCTTGTCGAGATGATGGAAGATGCATACAAGTTATTGTGTACACTACCTCCAGGACATGCGAGTGAAGATATTTTTATTCGCTGGCATGATAACGCACTTGAAAATGTTCGATTCTTGAACAACATTTCGACGCACTCAAACCTGAGTGTGAGTGAAAAACGGCGACTACAACATATAGTATCACTCCTCCAATCGTGGGTGTTGAAATTTGAACGGCACCATGCGATTGTTGTTAGAGGTAATATTGGCGATGATATTCAGAATCGCGTTCGATGGGATGATATGAAAAGTGCCTTCAAGTGCCGTATACACACTGGAGCCGTGACAAATCTTTAACATAAGGATTTGGCGAGATTTTTGGCTGACGCTGAGGTGGTAACGATGCAACGCTTGAAAAATGTGCTACGTGAACAAGGATGTATTAAGGTGAATGTGGGGGTTTCGTGTGAATTTGAGAATGTGAAAAACGAGAATGATGATGATCGGTGTTTGCTGTGGTCCGTTGCCGCAGCTCTCCACCCCATAGGCGTTAACGCAACCAGACCACACAGCTATCGATAGTATATATCGGAGCTAAATTGTACAGATATAAAATTCCCAGCGACCCTGCATAGTGTACAGAAATTCGAAAAATTGAACAATTTGAGCATTAACGTATATGGAATCGAACCGGAAAATTTTCAGAGCGAGAAAAAGTCCAAAAATAGTGTGATTACTCCGCTTTATTTGAGTAAGAATATAACTAAGAGCAACACAATCCACCTACTCATGATAGAAAGTAAGAGCGAAATAGAAGATGATGAAGATGATTTAAATAATTTCAAACCACGATTTCACTTTGCTTGGATTAAGAATCTTTCGCGTTTGATTAGCAAACAATTATCAAGCCATAACGGTGAACAATTTTGGTGCGATAGATGCCTGTGTCACTTCAGCGTACACGGTGCGTATGAAAGTCACAGGCAAGATTGCATGCGAATGAATAGAATCCGAATGAAATTTCCAGAAAAAAAAATTTGGAATTTTCAAATTTTCAGAATAAGGAAACTGTGCCATTCGTTGTTTACGCCGATCTCGAGTGTATATTGAAATCGACCGCAAATGAATCTCAACAGCATATTCCACACAGTGTCGCCTATTATGTACATTGCTCATATGACGGAACATTATCGGGATATGAGAATAAACGCGGGCCCGATTGTGTCGAATGGTTCATCGGACAGCTTCGCGAATTATCCATTAAAGTAAAGTCACGCATAAAGAATATAATTCCAATGGAATCTCTGAATCAGGCACAACGCGATCATCATATGCGCGCGAAAAATTGTCACATCTGTGAGAAGCGATTTTTACCCGAAGAAAAAAGATGTCATGATCACTGCCATTTCACGGGTAAATATCGCGGTGCCGCCCATAATCGGTGTAACTTGAATTTCAGAGAGAAACACACGATTCCGGTGGTGTTTCATAATTTGTCGGGCTATGATTCGCATTTCATAATTAAATCTTTAGCTTCAAATTTTTCGGGTAAAATCACACTATTCACCATTAATAAGGAAAAGTATATATCATTCACCAAGAGGGTTGATGGCACTATGATGAGCTTGAAATTCATAGATTCGATTCGATTTATGGCCAGTAGCATTGACAAATTAGCATCATACGTGCGCGATGCGGATAAAAAAAATGACTCAAAATTTCTACAGTGATCAGGGAAAATTCGATTTGATGATTCGCAAAGGTGTATTCCCCTACGAATACATCGATTCTTGGGAAAAACTCGATGAACCGGAATTACCCATTTAAAAATATTTTTATTCGAGACTTAACGATTCCCATATTTCCAATGAGGATTATGAACATGCGAAAAATGTTTGGGCCAAGTTCGAGCTGAAAACTCTGGGTGAATATTCCGATTTATACCTGAAAACCGATGTGCTTTTATTAGCCGATATATTTCAAAATTCTCGTGATAGCTGCTTCAAAACGTATAACTCGGATCCTCTGCATTATTACACCGCACCGGGGCTTGCTTTTGATGCTATGTTAAAGCAAACGAAAATGATTCTTCAACTTTTAGACGATCCGGAAATAATATTATTCATCGAGAAAGGCATAAGGGGTGGTGTGGCACAGTGCTCAAATCGCTATGCCAGAGCGAATAATAGATTTATGAGTGAAGATTTTGATTCCAGCAAGGTGGAATCATATTCAATGTATTTCGATGTAAACAATCTCTATGGTGCAGCTGCAGTGAATGAGCATTTGCCGAGTGGATCGTTCGAGTGGGAAAATGATACCATTGATGTATTGTCCCATCCGGATAATTCATCAACCGGTTATATTCTAGAGGTAGATTTAGATTATCCCGTAGAGCTGCATAAACAGCATGCGGACTTACCTCTCTGTCCCGAGCATTTCATACCACCAAGTAGTGCAATTAGAAAACTCGCGGCAACGCTTCTACCCAAGAAAAAGTATGTTCTGCACTATCGTAATTCGAAACAATGCATTAAATGTGGTTTGAATCTTGTGAAAGTGCATAGGATTTTAAGGTTCGCACAATCACCATGGTTAAAATCATACATCGACCTCAATACAAATATGCGAAAGCAGTCAAAAAATGAGTTCGAAAAAAATTTCTACAAGCTTATGAATAATGCTGTATTTGGCAAGACCATGAAGAATGTGCGTAACCATAAGACTGTGAAACTAATCACAAAATGGGAGGGTAGGGGTGGTGCACGTGCTCTCATTGCAAGACCCGCATTTCATAGCTGCACCATATTTGATGAAGATATGGTGATTATTGAGCTAAATCGCACCAAGGTATACTTCAATAAGCCAATAAACATTGGCGCAGCGATTCTCGATCTTTCGAAAATCTTCTTATACAACTTTCACTATGATTATGTAAAAAATAATTTTTCAAGTAGTGAAGCAAAATTAATGTATACCGATACTGATAGTCTGATATATAAATTTACCGTACCAAACATCTACGAAATCATTAGACGCGATGTCGCTACAATGTTCGATACATCGGACTATCCACCAGATAATGTCCATGGTATTCCACTAATGAATAAAAAACGCCTTGGTCTGATGAAGGATGAGAATAACGGGAAAATCATGACTGAATTTATTAGTCTGCGTGCAAAACTCTACACGTTTAGAACTCGTGGTGATACCGATAAGAAACGTGCGAAGGGCGTGAAGGGTTCCACATTGAAATCTATCACGTTTGATAATTACAAGCGATGGCTTATTGGCCATCAAAATTTAGTTGGGAAACAGTGTATGATAAGATAAGTAGTCGACATGCGGTTAGCACTGATGTACAGAATAAGTTAGCTCTAAGCTGGTGTGACGATAGGCGAAGATTGATACCCGGTAAAACCGATACTTTACCCTGGGGTTATCAAGATTCCGCAAACTAGTAAATTTCTTAAATATTTGAAAAGAGTTTTTCCACATTTTCTCACATTTTCTCACATTTTCTAAAACAGAATAAAATTATTTTCCATCTACTTTGCATGTAAATGTGAGAAAATGTGAGAAAATATGAGAAAATGTGAGGAAATGTGAGAAAATGTGAGAAATAATGTGGGGAATATTTTTTTCCCTCGATGATCAAGTAAACTAGCATTAAGATTGAGTAGGGTTAAGGAACGAATGTTAATATGTTGATAATAAATTTATTCATAAAATTATATTACATATCCGATTTATTTATCCAACTATTATGTGAACTGCCGAATCCCAACCATTTTACATATAGAGTTGATTACCACGCTTCCGCAAGACCTTTTCTACAAGATAGCCTTCGAGATATTGCACCCTGCTGAGCTCCTCCTCGTGAAAACCGCCTTCGATGGGTTGGTTCAGGTAGTCGATGAGTTTGTATGTTGGAGGGTTGGTATTTTTTACGGCATCAACTGTAAATATCTCCGTTGTCCAATTCGGCGTATACCCCTTTTCGAACACATTTTTATATTTGCTAATGCGAACTTCATCGCCAACCTTCAATTTGCGTTTTCGTTCGCTTCTTTTGATCTGACGCGGCTTATACACACGTCGATATATCTGCTTTTTATTAGCTATAGTTACATCTTTCGGCTTCATTCCAATCGTACGGTGTTTGGTGTTATTATACGATGCGATCAAATCTGGTAGAATGTTAATCCATATATGAGAGCCTTGAAGAGTAAATTGCTTCCACATTTTATTCTTCAGTGTTCGATTGAAGCGTTCGCATATCGATGCCTCTAAGTTGCTGAATGTCGAGTACATGTTGATCCCGTTATGCTTCATAAGAGTTTTAAATTCTTTGTTGTAAAATTCCTTGCCCTGATCAACGTGTAGATGTTTCGGTATGCGACCTAGAGTTAGCACAGATTTCATTGCCGCTGTCACGTCTTTGGCATTTTTACTCTTGATCGGTACGGCCCACGCAAATTTTTAAAATATATCAATCACTGTGAGCAAAAATTTTGAGCCCTTGTTGACGGATGAGTATGCGGTCATATCGACAAGATCAGCCTGCCAGGTCTCATCCAAACCGCGAATATCGACATAACGTCGGGGATAATTACGTCAAGCGGGTCTATGAAGTTCACTCGCTATTACCGCCTTCATCCTCCCGCATCCGTACCTAATGTTTAGTGTATTTATTTTTCTGCTGTTCGATGAGTTGGTTGGAATGGCAATTCCCGGAATGTAGTGCCGGCTGAGCTTTCCAACGTTATTCTCCACTTTCTCCAACCGCTTATCCAGAGATTCACAATCCCCTTTCAGCGCTTCAATCCTTTTTTTTGCCTGGATCCAAATACGTTGATCTTCTTCAAAACTTTTGCTGTGCTCCCGATCCATGCGGGCATTAAGTTTAGATTTAAGAGCTTCGAGAGCCTGCTGCATGGATTGCTCGAATCTCTCTTTTATGGATCGTTCAAGAGCAATATGTGATTGCTGTGTAATATCCTTAAGACTTTGCAGAGAAACGGCATCGGTTGGTTTCTGTGGATGCGCGATATTACACAATCGTTTATTGTCTATGTCGTATTGGTTATCGATGGTGGTTTTAAACCCAACACCGGGAGGTACACGACTACACACACTTTTGATTTTTCTGCTAGCGAACCGACGACCGAATATGTCTATGCTCATTGTTGAATGATCTAGCTCGATTCGAAGCGAATTCCTCGAAGTAGTCCGTTATGACTGAACACTTCAAGATCATATCCTACGGCAGCCAACCAAATCTCCAGTATTTCCTTCTTCACCGTTGGAGCATCAATCTCTTCTGTCATAAGAGCCTGAATGTGCCGATTTCCACCGAAATTGTTGGTATGCTCTCGATCTAGTCGTGCGGTAAGTTGAGATTCGAACTCGCGAAGTGCTTGTAGCGTGGAGTTTGCAAATGTTTTTTCCATAGAATGCTCGAGAACACCCAAGGCTCGCCATGTAATATCTTCGAAACTTTTCAGAGAAACGGCGTCGTTAGGTTCCTGTGGATCGGCTATATTACATAATCGTTTGCCGTCTATATCGTACTGCTTATCGGTGGTGAATTTGAATCCAGCACCCGAAAGGCCTCGAATCACACTTTTTTCAAAGCCGTTGCTCGTCAGCTGTCGTCCAAATATGTCTATGCTCATTGTTCAACGATCCATGACCGAATGATCATTCTATGATTAATCTCATGCTAATAAATGATTCCTGCATCGCGTAGCTCCTCAATACTGGAGAATATTGTATTGGTATGGCTAGTATTGCCGGCTGCTTGGGGTGCCATGAGTAGTCGAAGACGATCAACAAGCTCATTAAGATCATCCCAATAAACATAATCCATGCTTTGCCCCTGCGCAATTTTATGGGTGGGTAATAAACCTCTACCGGATCTTTCTCGGGGTTTTTCCACAGGCGGGTCGATGTATGGGGCAATGAAATCTCTATACTTCGAACTTTTTTCCCGATCATGATGAGGACTTTTTTCGGCTTTGTGATATTTCCGATATGCATTCGTTTTTTTCACGATTCTGAGATAATTTAATTTGTCGCTTTTATTTACAATCAAGGGATCGGGAAACTTTTTGAATAACAATTCAAGCAATCCCGGTGTGTTCTCATAGCTCTTATCGCCTACATATATCTGATCTTCGCCAAATACGATATCCGAATCACCGATCTTCATTTCACCGACAAGCTTTCGAACACCATATTTCGTGTCCAAGTTCTTGCGCTCTTCGGATGAGGTAAACATGCTCAAATAGCGCGCCGTCTTGACCTCTCTTCTCGACACCGGTGTGCTTGTAGAAGCGACTGCAAACGCACCATCCTGGTTGTTATCATCGTCATCATCATGGGCATCATCTGTATCACCCACAGCGGCGATAGCTGTAACATTGTCCCCAATAGCAACCATCATTATCATTATCATCATCATCATCATCATTATCTTCATCATCATCGGAAGCATTCTCATAATCTTCTGTTCTCACAAAATCTTCCGTTTTCTCTGTCTTAACCGAACCCCCCGGCTCCGTTTTCACTTCTCGCTTTATTAGTAGCCGCTGCAGCTGCTTCAATGGATCTACCAACTTGTGCAGTGGTGTAACCAGAGGTTTGAAGATCTCACTAATAGCCTGCTCACTTGTGTCTTTCCTCATTTTGATCATTTTGTGTCGTCGAATGATGTCGCTAGCCCTTGCTATTTCTCGCAGCACATCGTTTCGCTTACGTATCTTGGAGCTCTTCATGCTGCTAGTTTGATCGATGTGTTGTGACTGTATGCGGTTTATTGATGATTCAGACTTATAAAGCAGTCGAAACCTCTCCTATATCGTCCAGCGGTAATCTCGCTGTCGTTGTCGATGGTTACAAAACTATATCTACCGTCATTCCAACATGCTAAGCACAAATCTTTGAATTGTTGATAGGTCATATCGGTGTTCACGTGATCAGCGTAGATGTGTTTCAAATTCATCTCATCTTGACGAAAAAAAACCAGCAAGTTTGCATTATCATGTACCAAATGTTTCGGTATTCGAGCATATGTTTGACAAAGATAAAAACTATCGACATTTCTGTGTCGCCCCATGCGAAAATAGGCCCTGATATTATCCTGCTTCTCACAGGCCACGTCATCAGAAATCATAATCGAGTTGGGATGCGCATCTTTCGGTTCTACAACCTCCTTTTGCTCATCAAACGGAAAATAACCCACCCCCTCGACCGGTTCCAACAACCTCTTCAAGAACTCATACTTAAGCTTATTGAGGGATTTTGAATAGACGTACACATTCTCAAATCGAAGGCCATTAGTGTAGGTGATTAGTGTGAGAAGAGCATTAGTTTTACTGCAATTCGGAGGCCTGCAAAAGACAGCCCTCACACTATTTGGTAGTAGGGCCCCGTGCCGTTTCCCCTTCTTCTTTTTTCGCTCGACCAATTTATCGAAATTGGCAATGGGCAGTTTGATTGTTTGATCCAGAAATTTCATGATGCTTGGCAAACGTCGCAATGTGAACTAATATATTCATGCATAAAATACGTGCTCCTATAGAATTCATGTTAGTTCATGGTCAGCCATGGTTGGACACACACGTAGACAAAGGAGCGGTTGTGGATTAATAAATAAAATCATCAACAATCTCCCCGTCGGATGACATGTTCCTGGTTATCAGTACTGTGGACCCGGCACGAAATTGGCAAAGAGGTTTGCTCGTGGTGATCGGGGCATCAATGCTCTAGACGCTGCATGCACGGTGGCGCCACGACTCGCAGCGGTCGGAACGTTATTTGCGGCGTTGCCACGAAATGTTCCGTAGTCAGCTGTGTGTTCATACTTTTTCATACTCTTTACGAAATTTTATCGACGTGACCAACAGTTCGATTCGACACTTCACTTTCGGGTATAAGCAACAGGATTGGAATAAGACAAGCGTTCGATTATTTGCGTGAGATTTCCATTTTTATACCCTTAAAAACATCAATCAACTAACTGGTTATAAGAATCCTACGTACCTAAAATAACACGCCAACGAAGAAAATTTTTGTTCGCAGTGCGCGGTTGAAATAAAGCAGTACGAAACCTATTGTTATTTATGCTGCTCGTTTCAGAAATTTGTGAAGGATTCAGTATCTTTGCAATTGTTGATGTTTCAAAATTGCTAACAACAATGAAGCTGAAGTTCGTAACGTTAACGCAACAAATCAAAGATTTTTTTTTCGCTTTCTTACGATAAATCATCATCTAAAATCAGAAAAACGGTTGATTACAACTTGAAATCGATAGAACAGACTCACTGAGTAACTAACATCCCCTAAACTAACCCTTATCCATTTCGACGTTATGGAGTTGTAATGTTTATTTGGCGACGACTTGACGTTGCGCACGCATCATAAAAAAGTTTCTGAGCATGCGGTAAACATTTGATGCCGATGCACTTGTCGGAAACAACCCTTTACCTGCAACCCTTACGTGAAAAAATGAGTAAAAAAATTATAACTGTCGAACAAATCATTTGGCGACGATCGAACCGTGAGAATCGAGTTTCTGAGATGCCCCACAACCCCGAAAAAAATATTCATTTCCATCGATTTGTCGGAAGCCACCCTTCACCCTTGCCTTAGGGAATTAAATAATCAAAAAATTCATAACTATCGAACGAATCGTTTGGCGACGATCGGACCGCGAGACTCGGGTTTCTGAGATGCCTCAAAACCCCGAGAAAAATATTCATTCACATCGACTTGTCGGAAGCCACCCTTTACCCTTGCCTTAGGGAATTAAATAATTAAAAAATTCATAACTATCGAACGAATCGTTTGGCGACGATCAGACCGCTAGAATCGAGTTTCTCAGATGCCCCACAACCCCGAAAAAAATATTCATCCTAATCGACTTTTCGGAGGCCACCCTTAACCCTTGTTTTCGGGAATTAAATAATTAAAAAATTCATGACCATCGAACGAATCGTTTGGCGACGATCGGACCGCGAGAATCGAGTTTCTGAGATGCCCCAGAACCCCGAAAAAAATATTCATTTCCATCGACTTGTCGGAAGCCACCCTTCACCCTTGCTTTCGGGAATTGAATAATTTAAAAATTCATGACTATCGAACGAATCGTTTGGCGACGATCGGACCGCGAGAATCGAGTTTTTCAGATGCCCCACAACCCCGAAAAAAATATTCATCCTAATCGACTTTTCGGAGGCCACCCTTAACCCTTGCTTTCGGGAATTAAATAATCAAAACATTCATGACCATCGAATAAATCGTTTGGCGACGATCGGACCGCGAGAATCGAGTTTCTGAGATGCCCCACAACCCTGAAAAAAATATTCATCCCAATCGACTTGTCGGAAGCCACCCTCACTGTACACATTACAATACCAGCTGTTATCCGTCGATAGCACACATCGCGGTAACTGTTGACGGTGAGTGTTCATCAAGACGTTGCAATTGCAGCCGCTAAACATCGTTTATACCACATATTAGTTATGAACCAATTGTTATTACAGTACTATTTGAGCGATTAGGTAGGAAATGAAAAGTATCAACGCCAGTAGAATCCCTCAAAGGGAGACTCCGGTGAAATTCCGATAAATACGATTCTTTTATATTCTCAATTACTCAAAAAATACCAATCAGCTTAGTAAAGTTTAGGTCATGGTAGTATGTGTATCGAACAAATGATTTAATTTTCCGAGATAAAAGTGCACGCGCAGGGAGTTTTTGGCAGCGGTGCACAGAAAATGTTCTGCGAAAGGTTATTTGCGCATCCACTTCCAGCTCAGAGGATTGACATTTTCTTCAACACACACACTACTATAATCTTCATTTTGATTTAAATGTCGTATAAGATCAAGGTTTGCTAGAGCGCTATGTTCGGGCTTGGCCAGCTTTGGTGCTGCATATTTCATGAACTGTTCAACGCACGCTCTTTGGCTGTCTATTCGAGAGCAGTAGATATTGGAACCAATGAGTCGCCAGGACATGCAGGTTGCGGAAGAAAAAAATTCATGATCAGGCCGAAGAGTCGTGCGTACGCGCATAATATTTGGGGTAGAATGCTAACCGGTATAATCGAAGTGTATTGAACAATCTTGACGATATAGACCGCATAGGGAATTCAAGGATGATAAAATAAAATGCAATATTCGAGGAATATCGTAATTCGAAGAAATATATTTAGATCTCGTGAAAATTCATGAATTCGTCGCTTCCTGCAAAAGACGTTAGATGATCTCGAGCTGCATATTACAGTATAGTGATTTAGGCAGGTTGCCGATGTAGACACGTGATTTTGTAGGGCATATACTTTTGGCCTTGTGTGCAATGCTGTCACGGAACTAGGATACATGGAACGTATCCTCCTTCGCGGCAGTCATCTGCACAGACGTTTTACACTCCCAAAATGTCGTCTGCGTGTGTCGTGCTGCAAGATCCAAAAACTTTTACATCTGATCATTAAATACATCTGAACAATGTTGAAACACAAATATAATTATCAATAAATATTTCGCGATGCCCAATAGGCCTTGCATATTTTTACGTGCTTTATATCTGTGATAATCAATTAGAACCCCCTGATGTCGTATCCCAGCCAAGTGCAGGTATAGTTCCAGCTGACGGTCGTGTGACAGGATCATTAAACATACCATTAGGCAGTTTGTAAGTTTAAAAATTTATGCCATGTTTAAGTTTAAAAATTTATGCCATGTTTAAGTTTAAAAATTTATGCCATGTTTAAGTTTAAAAATTTATGCCATGTGTAAGTTTGAAAATTTATGCCATGCACACTTAGTAATATTCATCTTAAATATTTCACAACTAATTAGAAGATAACTACAAGTTTTACAGCATGCAGGTCAGATGTAACTGTCAATTCCGCGAAATAATTTTCATCTTAAATATTCCACAACTAAATACCTATGTTATAGCTTAGGTTAGATGGTAACTTTATCTGAGATCTCACAGCATGCATGTATGATATATTGTGTTGAGAGTTATTTCTATTTTGCTCTGTTCGTGCATGGGGCGCATATAACGATTACCTGCACAACGATAAATGTACAATCCAGTTAACATCACAGGAGATTCAACACAAATTATTTTTACCTGACACACGACTGCCCGCCAGAAAGATGTAACCCGATCTCATGGCTGAAACTACAGACACCTGTGAGTAACTGTTATATTGTACATTTATTCAACGTGTGGCGCAAGTGAGCAATTGCTTATCATTTTATATGAAATAGATACCAACGTATAAGCTTAGATTTTCGTGTACTGTATTTGTCACGTTTGTAGGCCGTTGTCGTCAATTCGCGCCACGCACGAGCAAAAGCTAGCACTATAAACTATGTGTTCGGAATGTTTTTAATTCTCTTTCTCATTACAATGCAAGGCGTATTTGGGAATTTCATGCTTTTCATTTCTGTGACCAATTTATCGGTTCGCAATAAAACTTTATTCAGTGGCTGCTAGATATTGATCTAACGTATGATTGCAGCTGCATCATCGTTGTTCGAACACTTACTATAAAATTTTTAAATATGTAGTTTAATATCGTATAGTATCAATGCAGCTAGTATTATACCAAAATTCGCAATCATTTTCATAATATCGTATAATGAATGCCATATGCAGCTACAGTTTGTTGAGGCCAGGATAAAGTTCTTATATTTGCCTCGAATTGGGTCGTCCAAAAAAAAAATCTGTTTTACCTTTTCGGGTGCATGAAGTAGAAAATAATTCGAAAAGTGAGAATTTTTTTTTTCCTTCTAAGGAAAATTACGAATGTTATAGGCAATCGAATAACACTGATTTTTATATAATATAGATATACCTTAACATGGGTGACGTCATAAACTAGTAGTTTTGAATTCGTTATCTATACTGCAATTTTTGTTTTAACGAAAAGCGTCATGATCATTCTTTCCCGAACTACTGGAATATAAAAAAAAAAAAAAAATTCGTGGACAACTCTATTATAATATGAAACAATAATTATTTCAAGTCCGACCCATTATTTCGTCGGCAGAGCTTGCATGTGTATACTACATGCGGATCGATCGAAACTGTTTTTTGCTTTTGTGGTGGTCTCCGACCTTTTTCTAAATCGTTTCAGCTGGTCATCCTCGTCTCCTTCCTTCTCAGATTCATAATCTCCCTTTTCTATACAATTTATGTGACACCAATGACATGTTCCACATATGATAACTTCATTCTTATATTGCTTGCCAAAACAGTACAGGCACATCTCTCTGACACTACTCGATTTTTCAATTATGATCTTCGCCATGTGTTCTCGGAACTCCACTGGATCAAATTTTAGATCAAACGGTGCGTTTTTCGACAAGCATTGTACGTAATACGATACATATGCCCCGCAATTAACCGCGTCATGAGAAGCCTGATGCGGCCGAAGTATGTACTCTTCGTTGACTTTCCATTGAATTTTCCGCAGTTGACCAAATGTCGAGTTGTTGTCGGAGGCTTCTAAGAAATTCTTGAAAGCTTCCATAACTCTGCCTTGATCGTTCGTTTTTTGGTACGGATCTAACAAAGTCAGCTGTTTCTGATCCACATCTACAGTAAACAAACGCCAGTGGCCGTTGTACATATACGGCATCAATATTTTACCGCCCAAGGTGCGAGAAATATTGTATATTCCACACGAGGGGGGCTTCCTTAGGTCCCAATTGTTTCCAAAAATGCTCCCTGTGTCGTCTGTAGACATATACATACTGTTTTCCCATGTATCAATATGTGTCATCGAATAGCAATCGATTGCCAATCCATCAATCCACCTGTTTGGAGCCAAAGTATTAAATTGTCTCGCGGTTAGTTGAAAACAATTAGATCTGATTGGGGGATTGTTTGCAGCAATAAAACATGCAATTCTCACATCATGGGATCCGGACTGCATGTAGTGATGGTAATTATTATATGTAAGCCATTTTCCAAAACATCCGAATTTTCAACGCAGCCGCTTTTCATCGGGATATCACAGCTCTTTGGATCATGACTGTCGGACGTCTTCAGCTTGGATTTGCTAGCCTTATCTGCGCCTCGCAAATCAGTCAAAGGTATTCCCGTATTTTCAACGGCTTTTTTATTTATCCGGTCTGCCAGACGTCCAAGCACACTGCCTTGAAAGTGGCCTCTTGCATAAACACATTTTTTTGCATCTTTCCACGTTTCGCCGATCAAGGGATTGGATGCTTCTTCAGGACAGAGATTATTCATCTGCATTGGTTCCTGCAGATCTGAGTCTTCCAAATATTCTTCCTGTGCAAGTTCTTTGGTATCAACACTCTGTACCGAACTCTTGGGAATATTATCGCATGTCATGGCTTTCGGAGCGGTTATAACATTCGTCTTGGACGTCTTCGGATATTTCGGTTTTTCGCTCAGCCCTTTGGTTTGTAAGGTAACGTCCAACTTGGCTTCTGCGATCAAAGATCGTGTATATAATTCTGTTCTGCGGATGAAGTGGCCGACTTTCAGATTCTTTTGATGGTTCAATACCTGATGTTTTATCACTTTGTGATAACTTTCCACATAGGCATTGCTGAGACGCGATATATTTAGATGAACTAAATCCAACATCATCGAAGTCCATATAGGAGCATATGGCAAATGTTTCCATGCCATCCGTCTAGCGAAACCAGGTACATAATACCTGTTTGTAATGGCCTTTTCTTTGTCGACCGCCGACTCGAATTGTTTGAGTTTTTCTTCAAAGTGTATGAAGAATGGAGAGTTCGCAAATATTGCTTTACTCTTTTTCAGAAAAGCGGGATCAACTCTTGGCTTCGGTGTTTCTAATTGAACTTCTTCGCCACTCTGTTCATCCTTGCTGTAGTGCGTGACATCTGTCACCTCCACTTGTCGGTCTTTTATTATTTTTCCCAAAGCATGTAAGCCACTCTGAGCATCCTTTTCGTCCGGTGTCGACACTGCTTTGACAAAATGTTCGAATACATTCTCAAGCTCATTCATATTTCGGCACAGCATCATGACAGCTATGCATTCCAATAAGAATGACTTAACATTCTCGTATCGAGAAAAGTCCTTCTTCATTATATTTGACATGCGTTTCATAAAATGAGCGCAGCAAGTTTGCATAATTATCAAGTTCTTCGGTCTTTAGCCTTTTGTGAGAAAATCATACGCAATATTCAAATAGTCACCGACAGACATTTGATTCCATTCGAAGAACAATGAATTCATTAACGCCCAACTCCAGTCCACGACTATGGCTGATACGAACGGCCAATTGTTCCATTTTTCTTGAACGAAGAATTTGTACATCTCTAAGAATGCTGCAATAGATCGTATATTGTGCTCCTAAGTCACCATTTCAGCAATTGGAATCACAGATTCTCTATGTTTTGTCACAATCACGTAGTAATAAGTCCGTTTACAGTCCAAGTGTGACGGTTTTCTAACAGCGGATCCTGTAGCATCTAGATGCAGAACTATTTTCTTACAATGATCTAGAAGATTCAGCTGAGCCTCCGTAAACATTATTGCAGTTAACGGTAGAGATGCATGTCTTAGATAGGGATCTTTTTCATTATTTTGATCCATCCACAGTTGCATCAAGTCACTTAGATCTCCAGACTTGAGCACTAAATCGTTCTTGCAATTCTCATCTGATTTATCCTTTTGGTAAATATACAATCTTCTCAGTTCTTGCATATTACTATCAGCAGCTAAAGACGAATCGATGTTCTTCGCAACTTCCATTTGGTAATCTCGTGGCGGTCTGGTTTTCAAGGCGTTTTTTACTACGTCACGTTCGGCACCTCTTAATTGTGCAAAATTCCGCTTCTCGTGCTTGAACGATATTTTGGCCGAGCTCGTTGAAAAAACAGTAGCCATCAATTCTTTCAAATCAATCGAAGTGAATCTGAAATATTGCGTACGTTCAGCACTCATACATCTAGCGTAAGCCACACAGTCTGTTTCATTGAAACGTATTGTACTGAATCTCAAAGAACATGTGCCCCCGTACTCTGTCGCTAGTAAAATTTTGAGGCCTTTTCGAATTGTATTTTTTGTAACAATTCCATCGCTATCTTTAAACTTTGCAGAATACAGATGTCTTTCACCGAGATCCACGCTATATTTTTGTTTTTGACTTTGCGGCTTTGGTGGAGGAACATTTTCTTCATTCTTTTCACTTTCGTCTTCACTATCAGTGAAATCGTAAATGGTAGGCGCCGCCGCATTTCTCGAGACCGACAATTCCTGATTTATGAATTCTTTTCTTTCGTACTTCCTGGGAATTGTACTTCTTGTTGGGCTCGAATCGCAGAATTGGGAGTCAAATACTCTTGATACTTCAGGAGATTCTAAGTCTACGGTATATTCGCTGTAATCGGTTGGTACGTCATTTACAGCAATCAACTCTTTATTGTCAACACCATTCACGCTCAAGATATGTACATTCACATTTGCATCAACTCTATCACAGTTTTCTGCCGATGAGTCCTGAAAATAAACACCTCCATCTTTCATTTCAAAACTTCCCGTATGATTCGATCCTATGATCGTTGCTTCGGTGACTTCAATTGTCATTGAAGTATCGGATCGTCCTTCACTTTCAACCTGTGAAAATTGTACAGCCGAATCTACAAGGGGCGTATCACTCACCGTATTACCATTGTTTCCGCACTCATCGATTCTTCTCACCAAAGTCTCACCTTGGTTTTCACATGATGTGCTACTCTTACCTGACAAATTTCTTTCAACTTCCTCACGTAACGAAATGGACTTTTTCCATAATGACTGGAACTTAGACCTCATTTTTCTGTCCGGCTTTTTCTTCCATTCGCTTGCAAGCTGTGAATGAAATACATAATCATCTCAAAAATTTCTCACATACGAGGCAAAAAGTACTCAAAACAAATAGATTCAATGATATTACCTGAAAAAATGAACATAGGTTATAGTAGGACGTATGTTTGGTGTATCCGCTTTTTTACCATCAACTAATTTTTTTTTTTTTCCATTACATTTATTAATGGTATAAGGTCGTATCCGCTGTTTTTTTTTTTAAAACCCTCCAAAAACTTCTAAAACGCAAAGATTCATCGATATTTTAGAAGAGAATGGAGTTTTTTCATAAAAGAATAAAAAAATTCAGAACGACCTTATGCCGCGCTCAGCCGTTGATAATCGCGAAAATTACTATAAAATCGTAGAATACAACTGGCCGCTTCATCGTTGTCGGAAGCAAAGATGTTTTTGGATGGTTGTCTTCGAAATTCCATACAGAATCGGGCTCAGGAAGCCAATTTTGCATTTTTGATCCGTAGGCTTTGATACAAGTCGAAATAAATGGGACAACCACACTTTACGATAAAAAAAAAAATTCCGATTTCGTTCAATAAAACGTACCAGATCGAACTCATTACTCGTCAAACATCGACTGCCGAAAGGACGATTCGATTGATCGCCCCGTTTCGGAGATATTCGAGATAATAGGCAGGCCGGTAACAAATCGGGTATACCCTCCCCTTGAACCATCATACAAAGTAGGCACCCCGTATTCGAAATTATTTCGGAAAGTCTTCACGTGCAACTGGGACACAAATCATCCGAGTATTCTTCAAGATGATGAGTTGCACACGGAATCATTTCGTGGTGATTTAGTTTACCCATTTATCTATTGATATTTAGTCTTAGTTTAGTTGATGTGAATAAATAATTCTTACCTTGTTTATTAATGTCGATTTGCTGAAATCCACTTCCTCCAACGAGGACACGTGTTTCGAAATTGATTGAGCTAGCACTGTATAGTCACACTGAACACTTATGTTATCCATGGTGAAAATTAAATGAATCCAAAGTTCCAAAATATATGATGAAATAATGTTTTAAACTGAGGTTCGGTGACTTAATTTCGCGACTATGATAAGACTCTTCCGTTGCCTACGTGCATGCGGCCCTCGTGCGACTAGCACAGACTACCCGACTATCAGCGCACTGTCATATTGCGGAAGCCTCGGGGGCTAGCTGTTGCCTATGCGAAACCCGCGCCACTCGAAATTTGAACATTTTCTTTTTCGGCATAGGCATTGAAAAGTTACTTTTTGACGCCTGTTTTCGATCCGTAAAGTAGCACTTTATACGTGAATTTCATAATTGCTCTGTAAAGTATTTATACGGCAGTCTGAACGCGCAGTTCGAAGTGCGCAATCCAAAGCTGCCGTATAAAGTCTTTATACCGCAGTTTCGATGCGCAGTTCGAAGTGCGCGACAGATCGCACCATAACGTCGCTTTTCGTCGTATCAAGTGCGAACAGCGTTGCCGGATTGGGCGATTTATCACCGTTTGGGCTACCTCGGCAGCAAAAAAGCGACTCTAGAAATGGGAGTTGTATTAGATCAGTTCGTTAATTTGTTTTGTCACATAATCAAGTTAAAATTGGTATTCTGGTAGGCATCGCCAGTCATAGATAGACGAAATCAGAGTAGACCCTACTGGCAATTTCTCTGATGCAAGTCTATATGGGTGCGCATGGTTTCAATTAGGATTGAGAACTGGAAATGTATGGGATCCTATATTAATTCTCACATGATTACATGTGTGAGGGAAGCCCCATAGACGTAGTTCGGCTACACCAATCTTTTTTCTCTTAAACGATCCAAAAAGTTCAGATGAAAAATCGGTTCTTACAATTTTAACTAAACTACAGGATAAAAATATCTTCGACTGTTTTTCCTGAAATTTGTCATATTTTATATGGATAAAATGAATTTGTGCGGACACAAATATGATGTTTAATAGGACCATAAGGAAGAGTAGGTTTTTTGTCATTAATACAAGCATTGAAATCAATTGTCTTTGCGATTTATTATTTAATATATTATAAAAATAAACAGCTATATGATATGAATAATAGTGTGACGAATAACTCTTATTTGCTGCATAACATAGGCAAAATAAATGCGTCCCTACTGAAAATGATCATGTGATAAATCACATGATGACATGAACGAAATTGGCATGTATTTTTAATTTAACATGTGATTACGACTTAATACATAACAAATCACGTGATAAATCATAAAGTACAGATTTTAAGATCAAATATGTAACAAATCATATGACAATTTCGGGATGTGATTTGTGATGTATTTACCTCATAACTCGTATTTTATGATTTATCATGTGACTTGTTATGTATAAGTCGTAGTCACATGTAAAATTACATGATGAAATACATACTAATTTCGTTCATAACATCATGTGATTTATCACATAATCATTTTCAGTGTGGATATCTTGAATTGAAATGTCCTGTTCCTAAGGAAAGACTTCAGTGAAAGTTTGATTGGAACGATTTTTTCGTTCTTCAATAAACTGAAAAAAATCTAATCGGAAATTACCCGCACCAACATTTAGATTATGGTAGTATGTGTGTTTAAAAAAAAATTTCAATCTTTTGAGATGAAAGTGCAGTATGCGAAGGAACTTTTCACAGAAGATTTCCTACGCACCGCTGTGAAAAAGCCATTGCGCATATACTTTCATCGCAGAAGCTTGAAATATTTTCTTAATTCACGTACGACTATAATTTTAAGCTTGGTGCAGGGAATTCACGATCATTTTTTTTAGTGATTTAAAAAACGAAAAAACAGTTTTCATCAAAATTTCACTGAGGTGCCCTGAACGCAGAGATGGGCACATCTAATTACTTTCCAAGATCATTGTTTGATTATTTTTCTGAAATCTTCGTCGGTAATCATGATTCTGCAATCACAATTCGAAAAATCTGTAGCCTATTGCCTTACCCTTTGGTACCAAACGAACAAAGACTGATTTTGGTTTGAAAAAGGATGAAAAAAGCCAGGAGGTCGAAAGTAATCAGGAAAAGTATTTAGCTAATTACTTTTGCCAATTACTCTCAATCTTCTAGTTTTGTTCATCCTTTTTTGAAACAAAATCAGTCTTTTTTCGTTTGGTACCAAAGGGTAAGACAATAGGCTGCAGCTTTCTAGAATTGTGAGAAAAAAATAATGATTATCGACAGATATATCAGGAAAGTAATCTTTGAAAAAGTAATTAGACTTGCCCATCTCTGCCCCGAAGTGAATGAAGTTATGCAGCAAATGAAAGTTATTCGTCGTTGATGAACAAAATAAATATAAATGAAAACCTTTGAACTAATGAATACAAGAACGAAAAAGAAAAATTATTTACGGTAAAAGAAAAATTTGGCGCCATGGAAGGGGAGCCCTCTCCCGCGCGTCACACCTCGCCCGTTCCCCCGTGTCCGCGCCCGCGTGTCCCACGCCCGCTCCCGCGTGTGCTGCTCCTGCGTGCGACGCCCCCGCGTGTGAGGACCCCGCGTGTGAGGACCCCGCGTGTGACGCCTCCGCTCCCACGTGTGCTATCGCGGTCACTTGGTCGCGTCGAGGTGCGCTCACTGAGCACCTGCCGCACAACTTGCGGTATCCGTTCCTGAAATCAACCAGACATTTCATCAGAAAAAAAACAGAAATTTGTTTCTAAAATACCTTCTTTAGATAGCTGAAGAGAATATTTCTCATACGAACGCATATTCACGAACCTCAAGGGTTGGACTTTCATCCTGATCAGACACCGGTGTTGCGGATTGTTCGGGCGGCTGATAGGGCGAAGGCTCAGGCACCGGCGTCGACGTCAAAAGAGGCCCCGTCTGAGCCTCGATATTAATCTGCTCATAAAAAACAAAAGCATAAGCATTAGGGTGGTCGTTAAAAAAAAAGTTATCTTAAATGGCCTCCAATCGGCTCCAAGTATGAAAAAAAGAATTCGCTAATGTTTTCAGATTTTTTTTTTTTGACTCCCTATCGGCCCCATGTTCACATCAACTTTTTTGAATTTATAAAAATTCTAATTTGAGTTGGGTCTAATTTAAGGGGGGAAACCAGTTTAGACCGATCAAAAAATCGACTTTTTTTTTATCGCATAAATTGTTAGTATAACTAGTCAAGAATATGTGGTCAAAATTTGAAAGCAAAATTCGCATTATGTCCAATGCTATGAGGACTTAAGTGACCGCCCGTCGGTCCGGAGTCGAAGCGCGCGGTAGTTGGAAGCTCGTATAGCTCGTCAAGAGGAGATGCAAGCCCGAAATGACGCGTATGAACAAGAAGAGGGATTGCTATATGGTGCGGGAATAGCTGATTAACCGGTGAGCATTTTATATAATTAATTATACTGCCTCGAATCTCGTTTTCGCTACATTTTATTTCAAACGCGTTTTTCTCGAAACGACTTTTTTTCAACTTGTGGGCATTCTAGCTCGAAAAGTTATTGATCAATCGTTCTGAAATTTGGTGTGAACATTCTTTATTCAATTCAAATCTAGATGAACCTAATTCTGGGATTATATGATTATAAAAATATGTTTTTCTATGCGAACAAGGTGAAAAAATATGGTATAGAAACATACCATTGTCTTCAAACACCTCAAAAAAATGCAATTTTCAATATTTTTTTACACAATCAGGTTCATATTCTTGAGAAATATATTGCTAACGAAAAAAAAAAATTGTGATGATTACAGATGAAAATTGCTACCACAGGAATGCCCACCAGCAAAATACTCCGATGGCAATCGTCCATGGACAGCACGATCTAACGACACCATTTCCGGCGGAAATTACTTGAAAAAATTCTTGAGTGCACTTCAAAACATGAATAAAATATTCCCAAATTAAAAAAAAAATCTGTTTATTCCGTCCCTATGTAAAAAATTCACGAAAAACAACAAAATTTCGGCCTCCTAAACCGGTCTCCCCCCTTAAACAATCTTCCAGCGAACGCTGTTAATTTGAGAAACTCAATAGCTGAGTACTGCATGACGCCAGAAGGAGCTATACCATGGCAATTCGACCACATCCGATGCAGAGCTGTCGTTGAAGATTAAATAATTGTACCGAAGTTCAAACTTTTTTAAATTCATAGAAGACCTGACTCAAATTTTCAATGAAGCCAATTTTAATTTTCCACCCGAGCAAAACAGGTCTGAACAAAAAACACATTTTACAACTTCTAGATTCTGGTAGTTTGCGCTCTGAAAAAAAGTTTCAATTTTCTGCGAAGAAAATTCAGATGTAGGAGACATTTTACAAGTGGTAAGTCCCTACGACTACACTTTCATCGCAGAAAGTTGTAATTTTTGTTTCAGAGCGCATGCTGTCAGAACCTAATAGTTGTGGATGCATTTTTTGTTCAAACCTGTTTTCCTCGTTCGGAAAATTAGGTTTTTTTTTCAAATTTGACTAGGGTCCCTCAAGATAATCTTGACATCTGATTGTTGGTAACAAATTAAAAAAGGTCAGAATAATATTTCGCATTTTGTTTAATTTTCCAATACTATATATAATCTACGATTACATTTAAAAAAATAGGAATATAATTATAACATATAGTTTAGTTTTCAAATTACCCTGTGCTGAATAAAGTACGAACCAATATCACATAAAGATCTCCACTTCTCCAATAAAATCTTAATTCACTTAAACAACAAACATAAAAATGGACATTCAGCTATTCGTTTGAATCGTAATAACAACAGTCAATTCCTATGAGAATCACGTAAATAATAATAATCGGACGAAAAAGATATCACTTAACTTAATACAATAGACAATAGATAACTTTAGTTCAGCGTCAATTTTACATGACCTTATCATCTTTGAAATTATTGAAATCATATCAATGCTTAAAAAAGAATGAGATATGTATGTTATAATATTTAGTCAGAAGAAGCTGTCACTCTTCAGTCTTAGTCTTTTGAGGACAAAATTTCCAAGATACGACTCTTTTTCTCTAGTTTTTGATCTGGTGTCATGTTGTTCAGTTCTGAGGCAATCAAGTTTTCGAATATCTGATGATCTGAGGTTAAATTTTTCTCTGTTTCTACGCGTACAGGATTTTGTAATCGTTTCTGCATTACTGATGACAAGCTCATGAAAGATGCCTCGAGAGGATCAACTTTTTTGGTTTTCACAACATAAGTATTAAAACAAGATTTCGGTGTACTAAAGTCAGAGGAAGAAGATGAACTCATAGGTGAAGCAGGTCCCGGAGTAGAACACACCGATGCACTCGGCAATTCGAAATACTCATAATTTGATGTTGACGTAGGTGTCCGTGACGAGTTTGGTGTTAGTGGCAGAGGTGGTCGCAATATTTCTCCGTCCGAATTTCTTTGTGCTGCATTTGTCAGTGTGCTCAGAACAGGTGCAGATAAACATGTCAGCAATCCTCTACATACTTCAGGTATGACAAAGGACATAGCAGGAGCTGTATCTTGATTGATTGTTTCTATAACAGGTGGTGTCAGAGAGGGATTTGCAATTTCGCAAGAAGTTTTGCAAATTGTCCCATTTGAACTCGACACCGGTGTCACAGAAATTGGCCTTGGAGCTGGTGCACTTACAGTCTCAGATAGCAACGTAGCAGATGTACTTAAAAAAGGTGCACCTATAACAAGTGTATATTATTTGTGAGTGAAATCGGTCATGTTAGAGCCAATGTAAGAGTTGGCGTACCTTGATCTTATAGATCAGCGTGGTGATATTGGAGAGGCTGGACTTAGATTTGTTATCGGACTCGAACATAACTCCGATGGTGCAGAAATCATAGATGGACTTTGAAAGAATGACGCCACTATTTGCGACGCATTCGGAATTGTCAACAAGGGTCTAGTTGTATGTGTTGCAGCACCGTAAGATGAGATGGGTGTAGCAGAGGTACGGTTGGAGGATAATAATAAGCTAACCAACGCCGATGGGTACTTTGATGTTGTTATACCACTGAATTTTCTACACGGATTTGCGGAGGATTATAATCGAATAATCGTCAATGCAAAGCATGAGCTGATTTTGACCCGATCGAACAATGATATAACTGCCATTTATCAAAGCACCGTGGAGGGAATCAAAATTTCGCTCGAAAAAATTGAATGGTTATGACCATACATCAGACTGTCGGATCCTGCAAAGATCAAAATGCTCAATTATATAGCCAAAGATCCAGCTGTATCTATGAGTTTTCGCTCGTGGGAAATGTACGAGTACCCAATGCTGCCTGCAACAACGAGACATGTATGGGTTGTCAAGACATCTACACAACTAGAGAAGCCAAGACACGTCATACTAGAATTCCAAACCGCAAGACGAAACGATCCGAAGAAAAATGCCAGTCAATTCGATCATTGTATGATTAGAGATGTAAAACTTTTTCTAAACTCGCAATGCTATCCCTATGGAAATTTGAATCTTGATATTGCTCACAATCAATACGCTATTCTCTACAATATGTACACTAACTTTCAAATTTCATACTATGATAAAGAATCCGAGCCTCTTTTGCCAAAAAATGATTTTTTGAACAGAGCTCCGCTCATTACGATAGACTGTTCCAAGCAAAATGAGTCGTTAAAGAGTGGTCCGGTGTATATTCGTTTAGAATTTGAAACTAGTCTTGCATTTCCGACAAATACTTCAGCCTACTGTATGATTATACATGATCGCATTGTTGAATACAATCCAATCAGTGGCACCGTCAAAAAATCAGCTACCTTTTGAGGATTCATCATGCTTGAGAACTATGGATTAGGCTTATTCTAAATAACTAAAGGAACAATAAATAAATGAATAAATGTAATTGCAAATTCATTGTTATTTATTTAACCCTAACCCATTCTCATTACATATATATACATGTGTGTGTGTGTGTGTGTGTGTGTGTGTGTGTTTAGGATTCTTACCTTGCTCGAGAGAGTTTGCGGGTTCGAATATACGTGGAAGATGCGTTAATCGCGAGAATTCTAGATGTACGAATGCGGCTCCCTGCGAGCTCTGGACTTTTAAGCCATCATCCCCCGCCCTCGAGACATGTGGGCAGGGTTTTCTATGACCCTCCTCCAAATACCAGTTTTTCAACCGTTGAACGTTCTCGAAGGCGCAATGGTAGCCTCCCGGTACATCGCCATGACAGTCTCCATGCCAATGAAATACATGCGATTCCAATCGTAGTATTCGAAAATTCGGACACCCCAGCTCATCCAAATCTATCACCGCTTTTGAGTCGTCATTGAGGATTTTTTCAATCCAACGTTTCTTCTCCAATCCCTTCACATAAATGCAACGCGTATCATGCATAACCTCTCTCACAGTTTTCTCCGCATCTCTATACGGCGTTTCTCCAGCAATCCAGGTTATTCCATGATGATGCCGTGTTAGCCACGAATTAAGATTTCTGTACTCGCTTGAGAGAGTCACCCAGGAGCATGGTGCTTTGAAGATGATGCGTGTAATACCCACACTATATTCCTCATGCGCGCGAATGCTTATTGCAGCCAGCTCTTTTATCACAAATTTATCACTGAATCGCCCAAACCCTTGTACATCCAATATTAGCTCCATATTAACAGCTACGTGTGCGGTCTCAGGCAAAGCCGAAAATTGACTGAGCTGCTGATTTATTGCGTGGGATCGGTATGCATGCGGGTGGGCAGACGGTATCGCGTGAACGAATGTGGAAAACCCATTTTCTTATTGCAATGTTTATATTAGACAGATTTTATCTGCATGATATATGAATTGGTGGCTGTGCACCGACGACTTGCAGATTAACAAAATTCTAGCGGTTTTGAGCGGCCAAAATCATGCCGGTTTATTGCGTAGGATCGGTATGCATGCAGCTGTGCAAGCAGTACCGTGTGAACGAATGCGGAAAACCCACATTTTCTTATTGCCGTGTTCATCTTTGACTGATCTTATCTGAGAGCAGCAAAAATCACATTGATTTATTGCTCGAGTCTTGAGACTAACCGATTTTATGGTGTAGGAGGATGTCTTGAGAGCTGTTTTCTGGTTGGTTGGGCCTCATTTTATTTTGGGGGTGGTGTGCAGCCAATAGGATGCAACCCAACTCTCCCCGCCAGGTCAGTTTGAGAAGAAGGCGGTTTCCAGTTTGAAAAGATCGATGAATAGCGAAAGTTCATAGAATCCAAAACAGTTTGAAAAGATCGGTGAATAGCGAAAGTTCATAGGATCGGAGTAAAAGCATCAAGAAGAAGAAGAAGAAGAATTTTCGAAACTTTAAACGCGTGGAAGAAAAAAAAAAAAAAAGGTATGTTGTTGGTATTGAATACACCAATTTCAACGGATTCTAATATAAGAATGTGTGATAAATCCAGATGAATCCGACTCACGGAAGAGTTTCACAGCGGGCAGCGCAACTGCGGCGAAGGGCCGAGTTGAGGGCGCGATTCGTTCAGAACGCGCAGGTGGTGCTGCGTTTTTTGCGCGACAGCCTTGTGGATGAGGACTTCATCAATGAAACCGCGGGCGTGCACTACGAGATGATCGAAAACATTACGCGGCAGTATCAAATTAATGACCATTGGGCGATGCGTGTAGCCACTACTGAAAATGTCACAGCATCGCTCATCCAATGCTTGGATATTACGTCTTCCGTGCGGGAAGATGCGGCGGGTTCGGATACGGAGACGATCCAAATAAATATGGAAAGAGGCCGTTCGCCATCACCCAGTTCGGCCTCATCGGTGTATTCACGATCGAGTCCGAGCTCGCCGTCATCGTCGTCGAGGTCATCATCCCCCGACATACCGCCGCCGCAACCGATGGTGATTCCGCTCGAACGGCAATATCCCCTCGTTTGAGTTAGTGTTAAGAAAAGTTTTACTTTAGAATAGGTTAGACTTTTGAAATATAGTTTAAGCTACTTTAAGAAAACCTCTTTGTAAATATATAGCTTAAGTTAGTTTTAAGGAAATTTTTACTCTAGAATATGTTAGACTTAAGAAATATTGTTTAAGCTACTTTCAAGAAATTGTTACTTTAGAATAGGTTAGACTTAAGAAATACCAAATAAAAACCATATAATATCGGATGATTCGCGTCACTGCTTGCATATAACATACCCTGCCACTTTTTGAGCATTTCAGCTAGTATAATTCGTATAATTATGTGAGCTAAGAATTAGATATTTCAGAGCGGCCATCGTAGATCGATCGTCGGTAATCCGGCAATCGTTACCATGATCTAAGAAACAGATCGGTAGTGGCGCCATCGCATGGCGGAAAATCGCAACCATTCGATTGTCGGTAACAAAAGATCGGCAATCCAAAATCGTTACCATCAGACTGTCGGTAACAAAGATCGGTAATCGTGACCATCCGATCGTCGATAACTTATCGGCGCAGTCGGTAACTTACCTACTGCCTGATGGCCGGTAAAGAAGGCTGGATCAAGAACTCTCATATGTTATCTACTTCTCAGGATGCGTCTATCGTACCGTATTCATACTCAAGAGTAGTCTCACTTGAATTCATCACTTAAGAATCGACTATTAATACAGGCCTAAGCTATGTTATTGGTGCAATCCAAAAGAAGTGACCAGTAACATAGCTTAGTGCCGCACTGTGCCCGAAAATTGACGTAATTGGAAAACCACCATCGGCGTACGCTGAAAAATGACGTCACACCGACGGTGTGTGTCGGCGCCGACGCATTTCGGAACGCCGATATACATAGTCGAGGGTTGTCCCCGTCCGGCTCCCGTAAAAATCGCATGCCTTCGTGCCACATGTCGTTACGTCGTGTCGTGCAACCGTTGCCGGCAACGGGCTCATTCAGGCACGTGGTAGCAGGCGCAGGGCACACAACGTGTTGGATCTCTGCGGCCGAAGTAGTGATACACAGGTCAGGATGGTTGACGAAGTGAAGAATCTTCTGAAGGCATGGGGCTTGGAGGAATTATGCGGTGATTTTGAACGTAAGTCCATCTAAATATTACCTATAAATATATAATATACTCCTCAACCTTATGAGAGACACTCGTTTAAAGGAAGGCAGACATCTCAATCATGTTGGATATTTGATCGGTGGATCTTTGCAAGTAAATAGCTACTCAATACACGGCGTTTGTTTTTTAATATTCATTCAGCCATGATTGTGCTGATTTATATTGCTGATTTATATCGCTCACTTGATAGACAAACCAATTACTTCTACAACTCCGCATTGAAATAAACGACACTGCAGAGATGGAAGTGTATAGATAATTACCTACCCTGGCGGATTCAAGTACACCGATATTTTAAGTATTTCTTCAGTGTAACTTGAAAATTGACGAAGTTATTACCATTTGTTCATGAGTAAAAATTTCATGTTCTTTTTAACGGCCTTTTTTGCAGGAGAAAAAAAAAATTTTCACCGAGTCCCGAAAGAAGGTGGTAAAAAGTACCACTACATTTTTTGCTGGACTCTCCCGGGTCATTCAGCTAGAAACTATAGGGGAAGGGCGGATTTCAGGCGAAAATTCATTGTTGCTAAACTTTATGACATAGCCGGGAAAACTTGGCGCACTCCTCTTAAGAAAAGATGGTTCTACGTTGACGATAAGTTCCAATAGTGTGCATTGATAATTCACTGACCTGCGTGCAATAAACAAAAGAACCGAGTTTTAGGAGTGCTTAGTCTTCCGTTACGATTTACAGCCAAACCATCAACGCCACGTGATTTTTTCATGATAACAATTTTGTAAAGAATAATGAGATCTACAACTTTTGTCTGAATTTTTTTTCTCTAAACTCGATAAATAAAAAGATTGCGTCAAAATCAGGCACTTTCAATTGTTAATAATTTTTTATCTCTCAAACCCGCACCTCCGATACACCGAGTTTTTCAGAATATGTTCCTGGGTATCCAATGAAGCTGTAAAAAAATTGCCAACTCGGACATATTCAAGAAAAGACCTTATGTACATTCCGACTGGACTAATTGTCTCTGCCACTCTTGTAATTCTTCTATCATCGAGGAACTTCCTAATGAAACCTGTGATTCCTGCCTCAAATTCAAAAGTCTCCTTGAACATATTTTTGAAAAACTTTCTTCTAACCGATTTTAAGTGGTATGATTATAATTTTTTTTTTTTTCTTTATGTATGTGATTGTTTAAATAAAATTTCATTTCTCTTCTTCTTAATATGTGTGTATATTATTATTTCTTTCTAATGTTCCTCTTTGGTCGACGCGATCTCTTTCGTTTGGCGTTCAATTTCGATTATTTCCGAGTTGTTCCGAATCGTTTCCGAGTCTGAGCTAAAATGCTTACGACTTCATAACCTCGCAAAAATTCATGTAAACATCGTCGGCCGAAGCTTCAGCGTCGAGAATGAATACTGGTGCTGGAAGAGTCGCGAAATTCTTTTTCATTAACCAATTCTCGTGTACCTCGTGAAGAACTTTTGAGTAAGATGAAGGAATACTGTCTTCTTCGAAACGAGCGCGTGAATTGACTCGTGAAAGCGACTCTTCGGGAGTTAACCTCAAATCTACAATCATGTCTACTTCAAAAGCAGGGGACTCATTGACTAAGACCCTAACATTTTCGAACAGAAGATGAGACTCGAGGTTTTCAAATTCTCTTAACCTCCTACGAGTTTCTATGAAACAATTACAACTATAAATTGACCGTTCCATGATTTTATTTGGAAGTGCGGTCTGAACTAAATGTTTATTTCGCATTATCATTGCCGCGTGATGCTGGAAATGATAAGCGTATTTATGAAGATCTTTATACATTTTCTGTAGAAGGTTTTTCCCAGCTACGTTCCGATATTCATCTGGTGGTTCTAATAAAGTAAGGATGTCTTCATCCTGCAAAAATCTTTCAACAAAAGTAGTTTTACCACATCCAATATTTCCTTCAACTAGGATTCTCAGGGGTCCATAATCTTTTCGTTTTATTCCATAAGGCAGTTCCCCGGACCACCTGGAAGAATTCAAAACAAAAGTTTCGTCATCTCTCTGTAGAGAGAAATCATTTTCTACAGAATGGTTTTCAACCATATTCAAAGAACGAAGATTTTTGATTTTATTATTTTGGGTAAGTTCATTAGTTTCATAAGGAGCCAGGCGGTCCAAATGAACAACCCTAGGTCTCGAACGAGCAGAACGAAGAATTCTATATACCACGTCATTTATTCTGTCAATAACTGTATAAGGACCTTCCCAGTTAGTTTGCAGTTTTGGACAACGACCCTTTTCTCTTCTCGATTGAAATAACCAAACTAAATCCCCTGTTTTAAATTTGAGGTCTCTAGCTCTCACATCACAATGAGCCTTCGTGCGGTCTGATACAACTTGGATTCTTCCCCTAGCAAAATTATGAATTTGTTTTAATCTTTCCCTCAGGCCTGACACGAAATCTGTTTGAAGAGAATCTTGAATTGGAATTGGTCCCTCAACTAAATCTGAGGGTAAACGAAAATCTCTTCCCATAAGCATTGAAGCTGGAGACTGTTTTGTCGTTTCATGAATGGCTGATCTATGAGAAAGAAGAAAAAGGGGAATCCATTCGTCCCAATCTCGTTGACTTTTGTCTATAAAAGAAGATAAATAACTCAACAGAGTCCTATTTAATCGCTCTACTATTCCATCAGACTGAGGATGAGGGGGGGTTGTTTGAGTCTTTCTTATCCCTAAAACCTTATATATTTCTTCCATCAAAATAGATTCAAAATTACGACCCTGATCTGTATGTAGTTCAAAAGGAGTCCCATATCTACAAACAAAGTTTTGAACAAAAACCTGAGCAACTGTCTTCGCTTCCTGATTAGGGATAGGGATGACCTCGGGCCATTTAGTAAAATAATCAGCCATTACCAAAGCATATCTGTTTCCAGATCTAGAAAAAGGAGGTGGCCCGAGAACATCCATAGCCACTCTCTCAAAGGGTGCTCCAACATTATATACTTGAAAAGAACTTCTTCCCTTGCCACGTGGACCTTTCTTTGCATTACAAACTTTGCAGAGCCTACACCAATATGCGATATGTAAAAAGTTATTTATAATGGGTTCCCGAGGGAAATAAAGTGAATCAAGTGGAATTATAGAAATTGGGTAAAAGGGTTATATATTCTGCAATATAGGTCTGTACTAGTAGTGAGCTAGAAACAGACTGATTTGTTTTACAATAATGTTTGTTGACTCAGCAACCGAGGTTCTTATATTTCAAAAGATATCTTTCATCATATAGGCTACTAGATGTTAATCACATATAGAATGAATGATACAAGGGTGATTGAGTAAGCAACAGGCAGGCAAATAGGAAAGACAGAGCGAGAAGAGAGAGAAAAGCGGAAAATGGCAGAGGGTGGAAAAACGTGGGGAGAGTTAGAAAAGGAAATGGCGGAGCTGAAGAAGACGGTGGAAGAGTTGAAGAGGGAAAGAAAGGAAGAAGGAAAAGGGGAAAAAGAAGGAAAGGCAGGGGCCGAGGGGTTGACCCCCCTGCCCGACCGTACCGGGAAAAGGAGGAGGGAACGGAGGAAAAAAGGAAAATAGACGGAGAAGCAGGAAGAAAAGACGGGAAAGAGAGGAACCTGGTGATAAAGGGGATGAAAGGGAGAAAGGGATGGACAGAGGAGACAGCGAGGATGATAAAGGAAGCCGGGGGGGAAGAGGTAAAAATAGAAGAGATGTGGGAATGTGGAGGGACGGCGCAGAGACAACACGAGAGGGGTGGTGGTGGTGAGGATGAGGAGCGAAAAGGAAAGAGAGAAGGTACTAAGAGGAAAGGGGAGAGTGGAAGAAAAGTTTAGGATAAGGATGTGGGATGACAAAAGTTTTAGGGAAAGGGAGGAGAGATGGAAGATGAGGGAGAAGGAAGCGGAGGAGAGAAGGAGGGGAATATGGAGCAGAAGAGGTGAACAGGGGCAAAAAAGAGGAGACGGGGAAGAGAGGAAAGCAGAAGGACAAGAAGAGAAGGAAAGAAAGGAAAAGAAGATGCTGGAGAGGAAGGAGTTGGAAAGAAAGAGGGAGATTCGGGGGAAAAGACTGTTGGAGGCGATTAAGGAGGTGAGGAAGATAAATGTACAGCTGGAAGAAGGGGAGCAGAAGGAAAGGAAGAAAGAGGAGGGGAAGGGAGAGAGGCGACGAATGAGTGAAGAAGAAGGAAGGGGACAGGAGAGAGGAAAGGGATAACACGGAAGATCACAGACACGCCATACACGGACGCAACAAGTTGATGTGGGTCTGGGTTGTCTGGATAGATAGAGTGAAATGACCGCGGCGGTGAATAGAGAGGGCAGCGCCAGTGTTATTGTATTATATTTTATTTTTGTAGTCACGAGCAGTATATGTCAGTTAAATGATGTGTATTTTAATTGCATTATTATTTTCATTATTATTATCACTATTGGCATGTTTACGTTATGTATCCGGTGTATGGCGGGTGAACAAAGACAAGATGGAACGAGAAGGGAATAGCGGGGGACGAAGGGAAAGGAGGGGAATCAGGCTTAAGACAAATAGGTTAAGTAGGATTGAGTAAAAATGTAAGACTTGTAACGCCGAGAGGCAAGCAAGAAAGAGAGAAATAAACAACATATTATTATTGATACAGAGGTGATTTTACCAAATGTAACGATATATAATATACCGACTTAATAACGTGATATTTTATTTCAAACTCCTAACAAAATGGCGACGAGGATTAAACAAAGTTAAATAAAATAAAACAGAAACTGTATAAAATTTAAATAAAGAACGTCGATACGGAAAAAAAAAAAAAGGAACAATAAAATTTTAAAAAATATACAGTTAAAATGGCAACGGAAGCATCTGTTAAGAAAATGCAAAGTGAGATTCTGGAGATGAAAACACATTTGGAGCAACAGAGACAGCAAATAGCGCAAGAACATCACAGTTTGAATGTGCAAAGGCAAGAAATAGTAACGGCTTATCAACAATTAAACGAGGCTTCAAGACAAAGTGTAACCACCACTGCATACGGGCAAGTGGGGGGTTTGAATGTATATTCTGCAAATGAAAGTTGGATTCACTGGAGCGAAAGATTTGAATTATTTTCCATGGTTAACAATATTCCAAGCAATAAAAAGGTTCCTCTATTTTTGACATTGTTAGGGGCAGAAAATTATACTTCACTAAGGAATCTATGTGCACCTGAAAATCCAGCGTCTAAAACATATGAACAATTGAATACAATTATGAAGAACCACTTACAACCAGTAAATAGTGTCATAACGGAGCGTTATAATTTTAAGGGGTGTAAACAGAAAAGTAATGAGGAAGTGAAAGATTACGTAGCTAGCTTAAAAAGTCTGGCAACAGTATGCGAATTCGGAGAAAACTTGGATAATAGCTTGAGGGATCAATTCGTATGGGGTGTGCGTAGTGAAGCGGTTGAAAAAAGGTTATTAGCAGAAGTGAATTTAACATTTATAAGAGCTATAGAGATAGCTGTATCGTTAGAGGCAGCAGCGAAAGACGTTATGACGATGAATAGAGGTCAATCTAATGTAAACAGTATCAAAGTGAGTGAACAATGGCGAGCGAAAAGTAATATGACAAAAAAAAGTTGTGAGTGCTGTGGAAAGACGAATCATGCAAAGGCAGTATGTAGATTCAGAGATTATAAATGTAACAATCGTGGTATGCAAGGGCACCTTGGATTTGTATGTCGAAATAAGAAACGAAATTATAATAGAAATAGTTATAGTAATAATAATTATAATAATCGTAACGGTCATCAGGGTAATTCAAATAGAGATTACAAGCCTAAACGGAAGGGGTGAAATTATAATAGTAGACGAGTCAATAAAATTGACGATATTGGGGAGATGTTTAATGTATCGGAGCAGGTAGGATTTGAAAAGACAATATTACAGGGGGAAAGATTGAGCCGTATACAATAGATATTATGATAGAAAGACATGATATTAAGTTTGAAATAGATACGGGCTCTGTAATATCAGCTATTTCTTTTCAAACTTATAAACAGTATAATGATATTGGAGAATTGCAAAAAAACTCACAGAAATTTTAGATTATTTCAAGGTGACGTTATGTGTCCATTAGGAGTAGTGAAGGTTAAAGTAACGCATAACAATCAGTTGCATAATTTACAGTTATTTGTTTTCCAAGGAATCAGTAATCCGATCTGTTGTATGTCAATCTCAAATAATGGCGCGTAATACTTGAATCAAATGGTGCGCGATTGTTCTGACTCGCTTATTCTCAGCGTCGCTACTTTTTGTATATATCCGGTTTTACTCGCCATGCTAAGATAGAGATAGAACCACGCATGTGAATAAAGTGCTACTCAGTATTGTTATATATATAACAGTGTATAATTATTGCCCTTCACCGCATGCACTCCATAAGATCGTAAAACGATCATAGGACGTGATTGGATTGACGCTCTTAATCTGTTCACTTGGAGTGCAGATAAAGGTAAAAACAACGGCATGAAACAAGTAGAAGACGAGACATCGTCAATGGAAGAAGTGATAAACGAATTTGAAGATGTCATTACTGAAAAGTTAGGAAAATATAATAAAATAGAATTTAAATTAAAGTTAAAACCAGATGCGAAGCCTGTGTATTGTCAGCCAAGACCTTTGCCATATGCAATTAAAGATAAAGTCGAGAAAGAATTAGTAAAATTAATTAATGAAAGAGTTATTGTACCTGTGGAGAGTTCGGAATGGGCTACTCCGGTAGTGCCGGTACTAAAGGAGAATGGTAAAATTAGAATTTGTGGGGATTATAAAATAACAGTGAATTCTGTTCTTGTTATTGATCGACACCCAATTCCTAGAGTCCGAGACTTATTAACGACAGCTAATGAAGGAAAAGTGTTTTCTAAAATAGATTTACCGCAAGCATATCAACAGTTACCGTTAGAGGAAGAATCAAAAAAACTGGTTTCAATAACTACTCATAAAGGATTGTTTACGTATGAAAGATTGTTTTTTGGTGTTGCTTCAGCAGCGGCTATATTTTAGCGTGAGATTGAAATTATATTAGGGAATATTGAAGGGGTTGAATACTTTTTCGACGATATTTTGATTATAGGATCTAATTGGACAGAGCATAATAAAAGATTAAAAGAGGTATTTGAGAGATTAGGAGACTGTGGATTGACGGTTCAGCCAAAAAAATGTAAGTTCGGAGTCAAAGTAATTGAGTTTTTAGGATCTGTGGTAAGTGACGATGGAATTTCTATTTCCGAAAAACGATTGGATGCTATTAACAAAATTTCGAAACCTGAAAATACCACTCAATTGCGGTCATTTTTGGGCATGATTAATTGATAAATGATAAATCCTTTATATGACTTATTAAGAAATAACGTAAAGTGGAATTGGTCAACGAAGGCCAATAAAGCATTTGAAATAACAAAAAGACAACTAACATCCCACAGAATATTAGTACTGTTAAGTTTGAGGAAGGTACAATGTAATAAGTAATTCAATATATCATTTTAGAAACATAGGATGTATTTAGATTTGTTAAATACGCTACAACACGTCAACTCCGATCCAGTCCCAATAACCAAGAGAGTCAGCTCATATCCGCTACCTACGTCACTTCCCGAGACACCGCCGTGTTCACATACATTCACATTCATACGTACACATTCATACATTACACTCCTCCCCTCTTACTTCGGTAAGCCTGGCTATAACATATAATATGCTAACACTCTTGTTTCAGCCACACGATGATTACTCATTTGACGCTTACCCCAGCAAGAAAGGTTTACTCCGCTTTTAATACTAATCTTACTATAAGTCTAAACTAATAGGCGCGGTTCGAACACGGGTTGATCTACGCAGAGCTCGCTCAACAGACAGTCCAAGAGGTTTTTCCGTAATCAGCCTTTCGTCTCGCTTGACCAGCAACTTTGTTGATTCACTGTCTGCCACACCTTTAAGTGCGTCCGTTGATTTTTCCACAGCTGGTATAGTAACTGCCCCTTTCTGCAACTCTTCTGTTCTCGATGTTGATACTTCCACATTCCGGCTACTTCCATGATCTGCGTTGACTCGCGCGTGCCTTATTTCCCTCGGAATAATTTGTTCCTTTCTCAAACTGCCAGCATCCGTTCCCCCAATAATCGGACCCTGTACCAAATTGCCCCCATCAACTACTGAGCAAGATTTTAACTGATCCACATGTCTTTTCCAGCAACGCCCATCCAGTGTTCTCACAATGAACACCACCGGTGACAGCTTTTCCTCCACCGAAGCCACAACAAAATTCCCACCTGCATGATTCCACACCATCACCTGTTGATCAATCTCAAAACTTTTATGTCGAGTGCCCGGCGCATAGAACTGTTGTTTCAGTTATTGTTTAATAATTCTATTTCTCAGATTTGGACGGATAAAATCAAGTTTAATTCTCATTGGTTGCCCGATCTGTAACTCTGCTGGTGCAAACCCCGTTGTACAATGTGGCGTGGCCCGATAATTCATGAGAAAAATCCTTAAAGCTTTCTTCGCTGACTTCCCAGCCTTCACTAAAACTTTCAGTTTATTCTTAAACGTTTTAACGATGTTTTCCGCCGCCCCATTTGATGCTGGATGGTACGGAGGAGTCTTAATATGTTCCACTCCAAAATATCTCATGAAATCTTCAAACTCTTTTGATGTGAAACTAGGACCATTATCTGCTACTAAAATTACTGGGATGCCCCAAGTCGCAAAATGGTCCTCAAAAACATTGATAGTAGATTCTGACGTAATGTTAACCATTCTTCTTACGTCAATCCATTTAGAATACGCGTCCACAATGACTATGTACATTGTCCCGTCAATTGGACCCGCAAAATCAACATGCAAACGATGATTGACACCCTCCGGCCACTTCCATACGGTTAACGGCGTTCTTGGCGGCTTGTTTCCGCACTCTAAACACTCAATACATGATTTCACAGTTTGTTCAATGTCTCTGTCGATTTTAGGCCACCATACATAAGATCTGGCCAAAGCCTTCATTTTTACTATCCCCATATGGGATACATGTAGTTCTTTTAAGACCATTTTTCTTAATGACTTCGGCACTACCACCCTATGGCCCCACATCAAACACCCTCTCTCAACGTATAATTCCGCTTTCCTAGACTCATAAACTTCCAGCTCCACTAATTTATCTTTTGCCCACCCATTCTGAACATAATATATCACCTTTTTGATAACAGGAACGCTTTTACTTTCACTTTTAACCAAATCACTATCAAACATCACCACTTCATTCTCAATACAATTCAAATACCCATACTCATCCTTCTCCTTCTCATTCTCATTCTCATTCTGTTCTCCCATACTTAGTTTAAAAGCCCTGGAGAGGTAATCCGCACCCACATTATCTTCTCCTTTTATGTACTTAATTCTGAAATTATAAGCGGACAGAAATACTGCATATCTTTGAATCCTACTCGCTACCATTATTGGTAACCCTTTCTTTTCACCAAAAATAAATGTAAGTGGTTTGTGGTCCGTTTCTTCATTACGATCTCTCAACCACAACTACTTAACATCTTTTTTTAACAAATTATATAATGGACTCGCAATTTTAGAAAAATTTTTAACAAATCGTGCGTAATAATTTGCCATCCCCAGAAACCTTTTTAACTCCGTGGAGTTTTGTGGAATTGGCGCTTTACAGATCACGCTCACTTTTTCCTCCAATACGTGTATACCTTTCTTATCTATTTTAAAACCTACAAATTTTACTTCATTCTTCCCAAATTCACATTTTTCTTTTCGTGTTGTCAACCCAGCGTCTCTCAATCTAATTAAAACTTCTCTTACTCTTTCATTATGTTCTTTTGGCGTCGAACCTGATATCAGAATATCATCAAAAAACGATACCACGCCCTCAATTCCCGAAAGTATTCGTTCCATACATCTTTGAAATAAACTTGGTGCTGATGCTACTCCAAAACACAATCGTTTGTACACAAAAAGACCTTTGTGAGTAGAAATTGTCGTTAATCATTGTGATTCCTTATCTAATTCTCATTGTTGATAAGCATGTGATAAATCGATTACACTAAACATTCTACCCCCATTCAGGGTCGACAATAAATCCTGAACCCTTGGTATCGGATACTTATCAATTTGTAAATTCGGATTTAGAGTAACCTTATAGTCACCACAAAGTCTGATCTCACCGTTGCTCTTTAAAATTGGCACTATTGGAGTCGCCCACTCACTAGATTCGACTGGATATATAATTCCATTGGTAATTAATCTCTCTAATTCTTTCTCAACTTTAGTTTTCATGGCATACGGTAGAGATCGAGACTTGAGGAAAACCGGCTTAGCATTAGGTTTTAAAACTAATTTGAATTCTCCAACTTTACAGCAACCAATTTTATCAGTCATCACCATAGGAAATTCTTTTATAATCTCTTCAATATTGTTAATACTGCCATTATTTTCATCTCTCACCAATGCTAATGACAACCCTAAAGACTTCAACCATTCTCTTCTCACAATTGGATTACTTACTCCTGGCAAGACAAACAACTCTAATTGCTCACACACATTTCCACAAACAAACTTTAACTTTCAAAATTCCCAATGGTACTATAATAGACCCATGATACGCTTTGAATTTTCTATTAGTAGGAACCAAACATAAGGTAGAAAAATTTTTATTCCTCACATACTCTTTCTCACTGATTGCTGTTATTAGAGAACCCGTATCAATTTCAAATTCAACTTTCGTGTCGTTTACTGCAATATCTAAAAACTTAGGACTAGTTTGACAAATTTTGCCTATTTCCTGCTCACAACTCACTTGTTGCTCATCCAATGAATACATATTCTCTACTAAATCTTCCACGACATCAACGTCATTTAGATAATTTTGTTTTTCAGTCTTTTTACCAAATCTATTCTCTTTGTTTCCAAATGAATGATAACTTCTATCTTTTCCATTATTATTATTATGACGATAATTGTCATTTCGATTACGATCTTTAGCTTTATCTCTATTTTCTGGATTATTTCTACACATTATTCGCAAATGGCCATCTCTCTTACAATAATTACATGTTAATTTACGATGATAACAATCATTTGTCTTATGACCACTCTTCCCGCAGCAGAAACACTTAAGTTGCCCTTTATACATTGGTTTGTGAAATCTATTGACACTTCTACGCCTATTTTCTTTAATAAAATTCACTGAACCAACTTTTACTTATCTCTCCCATATCACGTTTCGCTGCTTCCATGGCACTAGCTATTTCAATTGCCCTCTCATAGGTCACATCCTTTTCACTCAACAACTTCCTCTTGATCGAATCCTCCTTCAAACCCCAAACAAACTGGTCTCTCATGCTGTTCATCAGGTTCTCTCCAAATTCGCAATGTGTAGCGATTTGTTTCAAATTTGCCACAAACTGGTTTATTGATTCACCAGATCCTTGACGGCACTCTTTAAATCTGTAACGCTCCGTTAAGACATTTGGTTTCGGCTTTAAATTCTGTGACAAAGTATTTCTCGAAGTAACTAACGGCAAAGCGGCTGGTATATTCGGATCACATAATCCTCTGAGCAATTTATAGCCCCATTTCCCTAAGAATGTTAGAAAAAGGCTTACCTTTCTTACTTCTTCAACATTATTAGCGAATAGGTATTGCTCAAATCTTTCATACCACAAATTGAAATCTTCACCTTCCACCAGTTCCTGAAGAGACCCAATGCATGTCGTTGGGACCATAATTACTTGTTGAACAGCATTACTTGCTTCACTTCGAGTCACATTTCCATCTGTCCTCACCTGTTGTTCGGCCCTTTCACGTGCTTTCCTCTCCATAATAAATTTGTCCGACAATTCCCTGATTTTCTCATCACGAGCATGTATTTCCCGTGTTGCTTCTGCCTTTAATGTGGCTAATTCTTTAGCTTGCTTTTGCCAATATAAATTCAACGTTTTATCCATGTGCTCCACGCGTTCTTAACCTCAATTCAAAAATGATTTAATTTTTCTATCCCTTTTCACAAAACACTCCAATTCCCCAAAAAAAAAAAATATTTTCCTCGTCGCCAATGTTAAGTTTGAGGAAGGTAAAATGTAATAAGTAATTCAATATATCATTTTAGAAACATAGGATGTATTTAGATTTGTTAAATTCGCTACAACACGTCAACTCCGATCCAGTCCCAATAACCAAGAGAGTCAGCTCATATCCGCTACCTACGTCACTTTCCGAGACACCGCCGTGTTCACATACATTCACATTCATACGTACACATTCATACGTACACATTCATACATTACAAGTACATTATAATCCGAAATTGCCTATCAAAGTAATATGTGATGCGTCACCTACGGGGGTTGGTGCAGTGCTGGTTCACATATTTCCTGATAATAGTGAAAAACCTATTGCTTTTTCATCAAAATCGCTATCAAAATGGTAGAGTGACTCTACGTAGACCATTCATATTAGAGACTGACCATAAACCGTTGACATTCATTTTTGGAGATAAAAAGGGCATACCACAAATGGCTACTAGTAGGTTACAGAGATAGGCTGTATTTTTGGCGGAATATGATTTTAAAATAAGTTATATAAAGGGTACAAATAACAAAATTGCAGATTGCTTATCAAGAATGCCAGTGAGAGATATAGGAGAAGGAAATAATGTTGAGAATTAAAGAGACGAATATTCGTATTTAAATACGGTGATGGAAAATGTTGTGTCTTTAAACTACGTGAAAGTAAAAGAGGAATCAGAAAAAGATGTAATTTTAAATACGATATTAAAGTTTGTGAGAGAAGGATGGCCTGAGAATGTGTCGGAAAAGTATAAAGCTTATAAGAGTAGAGAGAGAGAGTTATCTATAGAAGGAGGATGTTTGATGTGGGGACACAGAATTGTAATACCAACTAATCTTAGAAGAGAAGTGCTTAACGAGCTACATAGTGCGCATCTAGGCATAGCAAAAATGAAAGCTTTGGCTAGATCGTATGTATGGTGGCCAAAAGTAGATTCTGAAATTGAAAGTTTGAGTAAAAGTTGTAAGGAGTGTGCGGAAACGGCTGGAAATCCTCCGAGGGCTAGTTTACATGTATGGAGTTGGCCTGAAGGTCCAAACCAGCGCATCCATGCTGATTTCCTAGGACCGATAAGTGGTAAAATGTTCATCATGACAATAGACGCTTTTTCTAAATGGGTAGATATAAAAGAAATGCCAAATATTACCTCTCAAGCAACAATTGAGTTCTTTAAGGATTATTTTGTAACATGGGGATTACCGATGAAATTGGTTACGGATAATGGACCAGCATTCACAATTTGCAGATTTCACAAAGTATTACGGAATACGGCATTTATTCGCAGCACCGTATCATCCTGCTTCTAACGGAGCCGCCGAAAATGCAGTAAAAACGTTTAAAAGCAAATATAAAGCATTGTTGAAATCTGGATATTCTTCGCAAGAATCTGTTACATTATACTTATTTAATTCTAGAGCTACACTACATGCAACGACAGAATTTAGTCCAGCAGAGTTGCAAATAGGTCGAGCATTTAGAACAAAACTAGATCTATTGAGACCAACTTTAAGAAAGAGAGTAGAGGAGGTTCAAGAGAAACAGAAGAACAATTTTCATGGACATAGAAAAGCCAACTATATACTGGGGGATGCAGTATGGGCAAAAGACCATAGTTCTGGTACTTGGGTAAAGCGACAATTATAAAAAAATTAGGTGAAGTAATGTATCAAGTGAGGGTGAAAAATAATGTTACATGGAATAGACATATAGACCAGCTAAAAATGAGATCAACTCAGAGTGAGGAAGAAGCAGTAATGTCAGAGGAAGAAGTCATGAAGGAAATTGTAAAAAATTGGATTCCAGATGATCCAAAGTATAGTACTGACAACCACGTAATAGAAGATACTAACAATAACAAAAGGCAAGTAAAACCAATACCTGATAATCAATCAAGCACGAATGACAAACCGACAGTACCACCAAAGAACCAACCAACGATTCCAGCCAGAAGATCGGGAAGAAAAACTAAAGCGCGAGTGATATTAGATTGATAGATAATAGACGAGATCAAGAGAGAAATGATTTAAAGAGGGAGGAGTTGTGATGTATGCGTGTGTGCTGTATGTGTGTGAGTCGTAAGTATAGGAAGGTAAACTTAGGTCGAGGCTTAGCAGTAAGAATGTAGTGTTGTAAGGAGACACACGTATTACCTGGTACGGATAAGACGAAATATATATATATGTGATATTTTATTTCAAACTCCTAACACAAAATGTATCGCTGTCCGTTTTGCCTACACATTTACCCGACATCAAATCATCTCATAGCACACATAAAGCTAAAGCATAGTATGAAAGTCTATAAACATTTTCAATGTCAACAACCCAACTGCTATCAAAGCTTCTGTAATATTTCTACCTACAACAAACACTGAGCTTTAAAACATCCGTTACCTACAAAGTCATTAACTCTGCCAATGCCAAAGGTACCGACCAACGCAATTGAACCGGTTTGTAATACAGATTTACCTAATTTCTCAAACAGTTCACCTGTAGAATCAAATTTGTCAAGCTCAGGTGTTGTTGGACATTGTACAAATGTGAAAGAGTTCAGGGATTCAGTTTACAAAAGTTCCGCCTGTTTCGTTGCAAGACTTTACTCCAATAATTCTATTCCAAGAGCACTAGTGCAAGATATTATTGAAAATATTGATGAATTATTCACTTCAGGTAATATTCACATGATCAAACAGAACTACAATTCCAATACATGCAATACTATAGACAATAACTTAAATGAAATGTTTGATGTTTTGATCAGTGCATTTGACAATCTGGAGACTGAGTACCAGAGAATCAAGTTCTTTGAAAATTGTAATACTTTCATCAAGCCAAATGAATTTACCATTGGTACTTCACTTGACTCGGAGATTATTGACCAAACTAGAAGTATTGACGTAATTGAGTTGACAGGTCAAATCATCCCAATGGGCCGACTTTTGAAACAATTTTTAGAATTACCTGATGTTTTTGATTATATCATTTCATACATGAGACAACTTAAACTAGCTGAAACATATTCTTTTTTACAAACCGAACTCTGGATGGGCATTGAGCAGAGATTTCAAAATAACGATAAGCTGGTTTTACCATTGACAATATATTTCGATGATTTCGAAGTAAATAACCCATTGGGATCACATAAAGGCATTAATAAGCTGGGCGCTGTTTACTTTACGCTTGGTGTGATTCCTCCACAATATAGCTCATTGCCCGAAAATATTTTCTTAGCCCAATTACATAACATACAAAATCAACTCACTTATGGTAATCGTAGCGTTTTCACAAAACTGATAGATCAAATCAATTATCTTGAAACCAATGGTATAACTATCAACATTGGCAATGAAGAGAAACATGTGTTCTTCACGTTGACCCACATATTAGGTGACAATCTGAGGCTCCATTCAATTTTGGGTTTCAATGAAAGTTTTAATTCTAATTATGCATGTAGGCTCTGTCGAGTTGATAAAAAAATTCTTCAAAGTCAATTATATGAAGATATTGATATGTTGCGGACGAAAGAAAATTACGCTGAAGATGCATCTGACTTGAAATATGGAATAAAGGAGAAATGTGTTTTTCATGATATTTCATGCTACAACGTAACTAAAAATTTTTTATGTGATGTTACGATTACTTGGAGGGAGTCTGTCGATATGATATGGCTGAAATTTCGGACATATTGATAAACAAGGATAAATTATTCTCTCTCGACCAATTAAATGATAGAATCAGATACTTTGACTATGGCAGTGCTGTAGTTGGGAACATTCCGCTCGCAATTACAAGCGATGCTTTGCAAAAAGGAGTTATAATTTGTTCGGCATCTGAAATGTTATGTTTACTTTACTACTTTGGTATAATAGTAGGTGATCTCGTCCCTACCGACCACAAAGCATGGGAGTTATATATTGTTTTAAGGCAGATTATTTCTTTAGTTAATGCACGGTTCTTTCGGAAGGAAGTTGCTAATTTACTTCGAACTTTAGTTTCTGAGCATCACTCCTTGTATTTGGAAATTTTCAAAGAGTCATTAAAGCCTAAACACCATTTTATGGTGCATCATCCGACTTTTCTTGAGAAATGTGGGCCGTTGCACAATATGTCGACTTTTCGTTTCAAGGGAAAGCACCAAGAGTTCAAACAGAATGCCAAAGTAGCTATGTCACGCAAAACCATATCTCATACCTTGGCCCTGAAGCATTAATTAAAATTAAATTATAGATTATTCGCACAGACAGGTTTTGATGAACGAATATCCATGGGCACTAGTTACGAAGTTGATTTGAGTGACCTGAACGGGTATCCCTCTTTCAAAAATACTTTGCCCGACAATTTTAATTTCACCGATAAATATCTATCTGTGCCCTGGGTTAAAGTAAATGGAATTACTTACAAAACAGGCAATGTAATAGTACCGTGTATTAATACTGATACTTTACAGTTCGGAGGAATCAAATACATACTCATAGATAAAACAAACAGCACATATTTCATATTTTTAAACATAGATAATAGAGGCCTTGTAGAACATATCCATGCTTTTGAAGTCGCATTATCTAACAAGTAGAATTATACTTTGCAAAAGTTTATGACGACACACAATGTCTACAATATTCTTGTTATATCGGATGGAGTACGCTACGTGCCATGTGATTGATGAGATTATATGAAATATTTTATAGTACTCTGGTAGTTAGACTGTCTGATAAACTATGCTAGTGAATTGATCTTGAAGTTTCTTATGGCATATATAATTATGTTTACCACAGCTGGCCTGAGGTATATCATAAGGATTCGTGGACGCGGATCACTCCTGGTTCACTCGATTCAGTATTGCTGTAGATGCAAATATCTGTGTCGAGCTGAATCGAGTGAACCGGGAGTGATCTGTATCCACGAATCCTATTCGGGCCATGATTTTTTATCTATTGTACTTGCTCGAAGAGGCGCTTTGAATTTTCTGAGCATGTACAATAACATACAAAATCATGGCTCGAATCGGAAGGGGTCAGGGTCAAACGTTTACACCTAATTCACGTGGAATTCCCCATATATACTTACGTTTCTTCAACAAATTAACCTTATATAAATATATATATCTTACATCAAAAAACTTCTAAGGTTACGAAATTAAAACAAATGAAAATAAAATTCTGAATATTGTAAAACCATAGTTCGGAGTAGGGTAGACGTACCGTTTGTGGCCACTGTACGTTTTTGGTCACGTGAGGTTCAAATAAGTATAAAAAACATTCTAAAAATACTATCACGTTATAAATTATATTCATATGATTGGAAAGATTGGAAAATTCTATGAAATCAATATAAAAATTTTAGAATGCTTTATATATTAACTTAAATCTGAAGTGGCCGAAAAGGTTACAAAGGTGGCCAAAAACGGTACTTCTACCCTACTCGTATTTGTAACTTAATACATTTCATGTCAATGTCAACTTACAAATAATACTTCAAATATACGTTACCTGCGTGCGAAATGTACCGAATTTATGCTATCGCTATATTTAATAAAATGATATAATACATAAAGATTCTGAAGATTTCATTGACTGAATGGAAATCACCATAGATCACCTCAACCAAAATATATTGCTGAGATGATTCAATGTGTAGTCAATCCGTGCCAATGTTTGATTAAGTTGATCAATTGAACTGTTAATTTAATTTGAAAAATACCATTAATTACGTTATCTATTGTCAACTTAAACGAATAAAGGAGGGATTTTAGCATTTGAAATCTCATCTCAACATGAGATTTAGTGGATGTAAGCATATTTGCGATGCTATGAATCCAAAAAAATCTCCGTTTAAACTAAAAAACTGCATTGATTTAACATGATTTCCATTGGGGAGAGGTCTAAAATTTTTCAATCAATATTTGTATTTATTTCAATCAAAACGATTGTTAGTTAATTATATCGAACTATTAGTCATTCCGATTCAATATCTCGTTAATAGAACAGTATGAATTAACACAAGAAATAGATACGTTGTGTTACTGACTGAATACCCTGTTTAATCAAGCATTTATGTCGCCAAAATGATGGTTTTATATATTACTTGGTTCAACTGGATATTGAGTCCGGGCTACTATTTTATTCATCTAAATAGTTTGGTTCAATTAACACAACATTCGCTTCCCCATATTTGATCGCCATATTTTGCTCGGTCAAATGAATATCATTTGCTCCAACAAATCCTTTCTCTCGGTGTATGTAGTCTTGGGGTGTTCGAGAGTCGAGGTGATTGGCAGTTAGGTTAAAATTTAGAACGGTTGCAGTAGTGGCCGTCCCAGTACTAGCGGTTGAGATTGTCGAGGGGGTGATTGTAGAGTTTCTATTATCGCTGGTATTGGTAATGTCTCAAAATTGAATCCCTTGGTTTGTGCCTCAATTATCATTCGACTCATGTATTCATTTAAATTAGACAAGTATTCGTAGGAATTCGCTATCTCTACATGTGGATTCACCTGAGGTGGTTCAACGGAAGCAGTTGGGACTTGGGTGAACGCTTGTGGGTCGGAAGTTTCCGGTCGATTACCTCTAACAGGGACTGTATTCGTGTTCGGTGGTCTCGGCATTGATATGTCGAGTGGGATGGTTGGAGAGGGATCCCGCGTGGCGTTTTCGATAGCCTGGTTGAGGATGAGGCGATTTTGACGTACGTCACCTGCCAGATACGGGGCTTCGCCGGGCAATCCTAAGTATATATATCGACATATTTGGGTATATCTCGGTATATACCGTCATGTCTGGATATGTCTCGGTATATACCGCAATTTCTGAGTATATACAACCATGTATCGACGTATTCGGGTATATCTCGGTATATACCGTCATGTCTTGATATGTCTCGGTATATACCGCAATTTCTGAGTATATACAATCATATATCGACATATTCGGGTATATCTCAGTATATACCGTCATATCTCGGTATATACAACCATATATCGACGTATTCGGGTATATCTCGATATATACCGTCATATCACGGTATAAATATATCTATTGTTTCATTCTGGGACTAGGGTTATAAAAATAGACTATAGAAATCTATACTTTGGGGACCTTTGTATACTTTGAGGACGGTCCTCAAAGAATTGCATATCTAACTCATCGTTTGAGGACTTTTCCAAAAAATACGGCACTGGGGCCTCAAATTACTTTATATACTGATCGCTCACTATAGAGACCATATCACATACACACAAATGCTAAGACACACCCGGTGGTTGTCACAGGGCCGTGATTAGGCTCCCAAAAAGTCGATGTCCCCAAAGTATATATTGTACATGTTTATACCGTGACAATCACGTGAAACCGAATGGATCCATGCTACCGAAAAGCGAATATTTCGTATTTTTAGCAGGTTAACCACTCGTTGCACTGAAAACCCCTAGGATGATTTTGGCGTGCGGTCGATGAAACGCGGCAGCCATTGTTGGACATTGTTGTTGGAAACAGGCTGACTGTCAATACATCGCGGAAGGTAGACATGTGGGGTTATGTTTTCTTATTTTGAGCAAATGATAAATGAAGTGAATAAAACCTACGTGAATAAGTTATTGATATTTATCAAAAATCGATCAATCAGTTTTAAATAATATCATAGTACAATCAACGAATTAGCTTAAGCTATAACTGCAAATTAATTAGAATCAAAGAGTTCATCGAGAACAACCAATTCCTTGATTGTATTAAGATATCATTCAAAACTAATTGATAGATTTTTGATAAATATTCATAGCTTATTCACGTAGTTTTTATTCACCTTATTAATCATTTGCTTAAAATAAACGAACATAACCCCACATGTCTACCTTCCGCGATGTATTGACAGTCAGCCGGCTTCTATCAACAATGGCTGCCGAGTTGCGTCGACCGCGCGCCAAAATCACCCTAGGGATTGTTCAGCGCGACGAATGGTTAGCCCGCTAAAATGACGTCATATTCGCCAATATTCGCTGTCCGGTAGCATGGATCCATTCGGTTTCACGTGATTGTCACGGTATATACATGTATGACGGTATATATCGATATACCCGAATACGTCGATATATGGTTGTATATACTCAGAAATTGCGGTATATACCGAGATATACCCGAATACGTCGATATATGGTTGTATATACTGTAACGCAGTTTTTTATTCAGGAGAGGAAAACCTTTTGCTCCGTCACTATTCGGCGCTTACCCGTGATAATTACGATACTGAACTTACTAAATGTTGGGCGCCAGACGCTACTGCGTCGTTTTCATACCAAATTACGATACCATACGATAAATTACGATAACCAAAAACTCACGGAAATGCGACGAGCGACAACTCGACTTGCTCAGATACAAAAGCCTTAGATAGAGGGGCAGGGTACACCATATAAAACAATATTATTTCTTTGAGAATAATAAGGTCACATCAATCAATTATTTATTAACGTAATCGAATAATTAGACAGAATCGATACAGAATCGGCGATATAATGAATCAGTTTGTTACGACAGGTTTCCTAACTGTCCAGGACAGAATTTACTCTTTTACGATACAGTTTAATCAGAGGCGTGTGTCAGAGCTGACTCGATATAAAACGATTTGACTAGACTCCAGACTTGGTATCACAGAGCGATACTTCGTATCCAAATGCAAAGTTATTTCATAACACAACCTAAGATCAATGCATTCCTCCAAGATATTAAACAATGAAATCGGTAACAAACGATACAGGTTCCCTACTAATTAATTAGTCACGCTGGCCATACGATCAACGATATTTCGAGATCTACTGTTAAATAGAGACCACACGGTCATTCGAAAAACGTGAATCACAGGTTCGACGATACCAACTTAATTTAGAACAATAGATTGATATTTAACCAAATTCTAAACGATACGATATCGGTAGTTACGATACTGAATTATCCAAACGTTACTGAATTTTACAGAACCTTACTGAATTTCACAAACGTAAATCAATTACACAAAATGGACCATACCTTACTAAATTATAACAAAATTATCTGTAACGCGAGGCCTAAGCCCTCGCGGCTATCTTCGCTCAGGGTACTCCAGGGAGAGAATTTGTCTACAGTATTTCATGCGTAAGATATTTTACCATACTAAATAAGAAATAGAAGCCATACGAGAAGCGATGAGCGATAGATTATAGCCAAAAAGCAATAGAAAGTCTACGTAACTCAGCCAGACTCGAGGTTGTTCGATAAATTATCCATAGACCAAAGACCAGAAACGAGCTTCTTAGCTCAAAAACCAAATTAACAAACCAGACTTTTATCAGAACTACCTCGTGTCTTTACAGAAAGGATCAAGACCTTGCCTTGAGTTGCCTCAGAAGATAACACACACTATTTTAAATATACTCGATACGATAATATTATACGATAGGCGATACACGATGAAATACGATATGCGATACTCGATGAAAATGCGATATATACGATACACGTTGTTTTGAGGATGCGTAGCGTAGGCTGGAGCGAAGAACAGGCCGAACAGCCAGTGTGTCCTGCTTATGTAGTGTTTGTTTCCTTCCAACAGCTCATCCTTTAGATTAGCGTCGATCATGTGACATATCTGTACTCTAATTGGTCGCTAAACGACAAGTCTTTGACGAACGTATGATAGGAGAGATCCATCCTACCCCTGCAGCTGCTGATACCTCTCCTATTACCGCCTTCCTTTAGAACCCCCTGACGCTGGACTCACATTGAAGTCTCGCTCGCCAGAACTATGCAATATTTCTCCTGGGGCCTTACATAATTCGTCAATCCACCAGAAGCGTAGGTCATAGTCTCGTGCTGAGCATACAAGGGCTTCGCTCACGACAAGATTCCGCAGGTTGGAACGCTGATCCGGGGGTTTTCTTGACCAACCACGGCCGCGATAACAGATTCAGAGAAAGTAGTTCGATAGGTACCCTGACTGATGACTCATTGGGTGGGAGGCTGTGAGAATGCACCTGCACATCACCCTATACGCCACCCTCACATCGGTACAGTGTAGTTTCTTGTAGGCGGTAGCTTCTTCGGATATAGGGAGGATTGTTTGTGCTTCTCGCACATCCCTGTACGCCGCCAGTCCGATAGTTGGAGGTGGTAGATCTTCCACTTGAGAGGAGGCGCTGACCCTGGGGTTTTCTGGACCAACCATGGTTTGCGCGCCGACAGTGTCGTCCTTGACGATATTGGAAGTTCTTTCACGTTCGGTAGAGCCATATTTTGCATCGGTAGTTCCCACGACGGTACACATCTCGTGGTTTCCATACTCGAGATTACATAATTACAAAAATAAAATAGCGTCAGTTAATCCTAATTATTTTCCCTAAGTTTTTCCTTTTTCCTGGAGACCCTGTCTACGCCACGCATCGTCGCATTTTCGATAGAATCGCCTTGTGGCGGGGAATTTCAAAATACCACGTCACAATACTCAGAAATTGCGGTATACACCGAGATATACCCGAATATTCCGGTATATTGTTGTATATACCGAGATATACCCGAATATGTCGATTTATGGTTGTATATATCCAGCCATGACGGTATATACCGAGATATACCCGAATACGTCGATATATGGTTGTATATACTCAGAAATTGCGGTATATGCCGAGATATACCCGAATATGTCGATATATGGTTGTATATATCCAGTCATGACGGTATATACCGAGATATACCCGAATACGTCGATATATGGTTGTATATACTCAGAAATTGCGATATAAACCGAGATATACCCGAATATGTCGATATATATCCTATGTAAATTTATTTGCCCTATACATACTCATTATATGCCTATATGCCTATATACCTCCAAACCTCGCGGTATGTATTTTAACTTTTCATTTACCTAAAGATAACTTGTACATATTCCCGTATGTACCGATATTCACTCGTGCATGATCACTCCAATCACATTTGACAATTGTAATTAGATTGTATAATTCTTCTAATTACTTCGAAAAATTGTAATCAGATGGAAAATAGCTACTAATTACAAATGTAAATTTAATTTGTCCTGATTACAAATTACAAATGTAATTAGTGACTGAAATTTTCTGAATTACAAATTACAAATGTAATTAGTAATTGAATTCTTCCTAATTACAAATACAAATGTAATTAGTAACTGAAATTTTCCTAATTACAAATTACAAATGAAATAAGTAATTCAATTTTTCCTAATTACAAATTACAAATGTGATTAGTAACTGAAATTTTCCTAATTACAAATTACAAATGTAATTAGTAATTGAATTCTTCCTAATTAAAAATTACAAATGTAATTAGTAATTGAAGTTTTCCTAATTACAAATTACAAATTCAATTACTAATTACAAATGTAATTAGTAATTGAATTCTTCCTAATTACAAATTACAAATGTAATTAGTAATTGAAGTTTTCCTAATTACAAATTACAAATGTAATTAGTAATTGAATTTTTCCCAATTACAAATTACAAATGTAATTAGTAATTTGTAATTAGCTAATTACAAATTTGCCCAGCACTGATCGAGAGTGGTCCTCTCTCAGTGTTGCAGCTTCGTCTACAATTGCTTGCAATTTCTCCAAGTGACTATCTCCCGTGAACGATTCGTGATTTGAACCTGGTATTGGCGGAAGCGATAGCGAGTGTCGTTCACGTGAGTCCGGGAGAATGACTTGGGGATCGGGTCTATCGTTCATCCGTAAATTAGTGTTCGGTATAGAGGTTTGTGAATTTTCGATGACCGTTGGTACAGAGTTTCCGCTAAGATTAGAGTTATCCATGTTATAGAGAATTATTTATTTACAGTAACGCACGTACACAACGTACGTTTCACCTTTTCTTATTCATACTTATCATAGTTATATATCTATACGTTACCCATAGCTTACTTACTACTAAGTGAATGATGAATCCCTGTATATATTTTTGAGGTTATACCATAGTGGTTATCAATATCATTGACTCAAGATTTGTAAAGACGGCCAGGTTAATGGGGTCTGTCGAAGCTCGATTTTTCAGCTGTGCACGACCGCCCTCTCGATGACCTCGAGCATTTTTAGCCGAACTACGCTACCGTCCCGGTTCAATGAATAAACCAGTTTCCTGACAATGATCTCACCATTCGGGCACACAGGGTAAGGCAGTTTAGAGTTTGAGGTCTGATATACCGACCTATGAATATATGGGGCATTCGGCGATTAGCAAACGCTCACCGTCTGCGATCTTTTTTCCGATTTTCATTTTCATGCCACATTTTCTCCGCAAAGGTTCCTTTTTTTTCCCTCTCTCTTATTAATAATTTCGGCAGTGATTCATTCTGTAGACAAAATATAGGCGTTTTTTTTAATTCTGAAAATATTCCCCGAGATTCGCCAACAAATTACGATCATTTTAAAACTGATAAGAAAGCTGGATCAATTTTCTTCAAATTGTTTAACAAATTTGAAGAGAAAACTTTCCGAGGAATGAGTATGGTAACGTGTTCTAAAAATTAGAAAAAATATTTCCGGAGTACTTCGAAATTTTTCAATTGTGTCACAAGAATAAAAAACGCGAATTTCAGCCTATTACACGAAATCCGCTAAATTTTCGAGAACACGTGGAAACCGCCGGTTCTGGAAAATATTTGAAAGTACCGTAAACTGACAGACAAATGATAAACTTGATAATCTTTATTGAATTATATGATTTTTCTCTTTCTTTAGTTCAAAACTCAGTAGATGTTTTTGGGAAAGTGCAGCAAGAAGTTTTTTCCATTTGTGAGACGGCCGAATATTTGAAAGGTCTAAATTTGAATGAAATGGACTCTGAATGCATTGTATCTCCTCCTAAGGTATCAAATATTAGAATTTGCAGTCATTCGGGACGACTTAGATGTAATTTTTGGTTTCTATAGAAGTTACAATAGACGAATACTTGAATATTCCTTTTCAAACTTTGCGATACGGAGCAATGTGGTTTAATGCATATCAAACAAGGAAGGGAAGCGATCTTACGAGCGGATGGAAAAGAGGAAAGGTGTTCTAGAAAAGGTTTGGTCATTTAACGGTTGTTGATTTCTCAGCCGAAGTTATACAAAGTTTCGTTTTAACAAAAAAAATTTAAGTTTCATTAACCACTGCCTAAATGACGATGCTTTTCCCATTCGATTAACATGGGATTCTTGCACTTCTTAGACTTTAATTGTTTTCGTGTTTATTATATTCATTACCTCATAAAATATTGTTGATTCTACTACTGTTCTGACCTATTTAGATGGACAAATTTTTTCAAATTTTTTACTTTTGAAGAGGTCCAAATTTATCCGAAAATATTCGAAGATCATTGAAAAATACGCTGAAGATAAATTTAGACCTCTTCAAAAGTCGTTGAAAAAATTTCAAAAAATTTGCCCATCTAAATAGGTCAGAACAGTAGTAAAATCAACAATATTTTATGAGGTAATGAATATAATAAACACGAAAACCATTGAAGTCTAAGAAGTGCAAAAATCCCATGTTAATCAAATGGGGGAAGTATCGTCATTCAGGCAGGGGTTAATGGAACTTTAATTTTTTTTTTCTTTTCCATAATTGTTTTTAGGCTATAAACTAATGATTTGGACCATACCCAAGTGTAAAAAGTCAATTTGGGAAATAACGGACACCCTACTGTGCTATAATTGAGGAATGGGAAAGGAATTTTTTTTAAATGAATACATTTGTTGAATTTTTATATGGATATATGCATCTTTCATTATTTATTTAATAAAAATTAAAATTTGAAACAGTTTTGGCGCCGCGGCCGGTGCCTCTTTTGGCACCGCGGCTGCGGCCGCCCGCCTTCCCCCTCTTACGTTTTTTATTCTCCACGGGTTTGCTGAAACAAAAAGTTTAAACTTATACTTCAGTGATTATTCATCATACATTCGATGAAAAGGAAAAGAAAAATCAAATGATCCCGATGTCCCACTCAACCTAAAATCGGCATCTTTGGACATGATAATCTCTTTCTTCCACCTTGATGAACTTTTTCAGGTGTGGCCCGTTGGAGAATCGAAATTTGGTAAATTTGGAAACACCCTAGTGTACACGCAAGTGAATTTAAACAGCTAGGACTTGAAAACTACTAGCCCAGTCGAATTAGACCAAAAAAGGGGCTGACCCGAAAAAAATTGTAGGTAACAATTTTCCTTCGGAAATCGTTGGGGGGGGGGGGGGTGTCACCGGCAGTCTAGAGTTCGGTTTTCGGGATCCGCACCCCGTTGCGCCATCTTGAATTTGAGGTTCATTTGTTGAATGACTTGTTCATTTTCAATTTCACACGAAAAATGGTGATCGCCGAAGTTGTTTGGAATTAAATTTCCTACAATTTTGGTTCCCACCAATTTTTCCCTAGGATCGATATTTTTCGATTAAGACCCGAAAAGAGGTGGAGGTGAACCTAAATATTCTATTATCTCGTTTGTTATTGATTTTTTTCGTATGAACGATGATAAACTAACTTGTTGACAATTGAATTTGCTACTTTGCTAATGATTTTCAATTTTCTTTGTTTCAATTTTTAATTTTTAATTTTTTTTTTTTTATTTTCAAACAACTTCGGTAATAACCATTTTTCATGTAAAATTGAAAATGAACGAGTTATTCAATAAACAAAAATTCACCCTCAAATTCAAGATGGGGGATGAAGCAACGGGGTGCAAATTGCGAAAACCAAACTGTAGACTGCCAGTGAGCCCCCCCCCCCCCCCCCCCCCCCCCCCCACAACGATTTCCGAAGGAAAATTGCTACTTACAATTTTTTCCGGGTCAAACCCTAATTCGACTGGGCCATACCACGAATGTAGGAATGAATCGCCGCAAATAAATACATTGTATGTGTTGCGAAATCATGAGCGACAACGGCTGAACGAGGACGGGGATTGAAATAGTTTATAGGCTTGTTAAGGATTTCAAAAAACGAGCTGAAGTAAAAATACGATCTATGTTCAATTGGTACGTTGATTTTTTGGCCTGAATTGACATAATTGCAATCATTCAATCATTTCCCCTCTTCCCGTCGCTGAATACCGAATATGTTGGCGAGCAGCACTCGAGAAAACACGTTGGAAACCGCTTTAAATTTATGTTATTATAGGATGAAATTGAATGAAGAAATAATTACCCAATATTTTCCACCGCGGAGGCCTCCCCGCTGCCGCCTTTTTAGCCCTGTTCGCTGAAATTAACACGTCGATGCATTTACACCTGGCATTTGATTGAAATATGACATTGATCGTCTATGATCTGCATTCAAATTAGCGTATTTGACTGAAATAATTATTTACCTTTTTTTCTCGGCAACGGCCACTTCCGCTTGCGTCTGCGCCGGCGTCTCGGCGGCCGGCGCATCGTTTTTCTTGTTTTCTGTAATTTTAGAAAATGTCTCTGTGAAATAGTAAAAAAAATACAAAAAATCGCAATATTTGAGGATTAATTGGAGCGAATGAAGTAATTGTCATAACGCCAACTCAATGTTCATTCGTTTTCTACAAAGTTTTCCGCGACAAAGTGGAAAGAATAGAACACTTGATCGTGGGTATACGTACCATCAGCCATGGCTTGCTGTTGTGAACTGAAGAAGTTCGCACTCGCGAGGCTTACGACCGTTGCCTGTGTAACTGCGCGCGTTGACATTCTTCAGTCAACGCTGCGCAACGGCTCCCCGGTTTAAGTTTATGAATATTCATCTTTCATTTGTAAATTTCATGGGCATTGACCTAAGATTGTTTTTATCTCAAAATATGCACTCAGTATGATTTTTTTTTAATTTCCATTTTTTTTCGATTATCTATTTAACTTCCTGAAAAATCAAGCGATTAGAAAAAATGAGGGGGTCAAAATGTTTGTTTAGAAATACTCTTCCGTTCAAGATTATTTTGAAAATCATTCATGTTTTAATTTAATCAGTTTTTTTCAATTTTGAGCATAAATCGCATTTTCTATGTTGATTGTCTCCTCCGATTTTTTTCATTTTTTTTTTATCACAAACTGTTATTTATTTGAAGAATTTCAAACCTAGTTTCATAGTGGGCAATTCATTCTTTCTTTTTCTCTTTATTATTTTATTGTCTTTGTTTTCTCAGATTAAATGAAATTAAATTAATTCTGAAATGTCCATTAATTTGAGAAAACAGAAACAATTAAATAATTCAAAAAATAGAAAGAATGAATCGCCCGCTTTGAAACTAGGCTTGAAATTTTTTGAATAAATAACAGTTTTTCATTAACAAGAAATGAAAAAAATTGAAGGAGACAATCAACATAGAAAATGCGATTTATGCTTAAAGTTGGAAAAAACTGATTAAATTAAAACATGAAGGATTTTGAACATAATCTTAAACGAAAGAGTATTTCAAAACAAACATTTTGACCCCCCCATTTTTTCGAATCACTTGATTTCTCAGGAAGTTATAGATAAACGAAAAAAAAAATATGGAAATTGAAAAAAAATCCCACTGACTGCATATTTTGAGACAAAAATTTGAAAAAAATTAGGTGAGTTCCTTATTATGAGCTCAAAATGGGGAAAAAATTGGCAAATTTAAAGAATGCAAAAGTCCAGCACTTACTGATTTGGCGTGAAATTCCCCATATACTATAAAACCAATAAACGCAAATCAAAAAATAGGTAATAATATGATGATCATCATTTTCGGGTGAAACAAATTTCGACCCCCCCCCCCCCCCCCCCCCTCCCCCCAAATGTGTTCTAAATCCTTGACTAACAATGTGTCTGGAACATCAGGACCTTAGCTCAATGGAAACACGTGCACCACCGAGTTTCGAACGTTTTGTTTAGATAAAAAATAGCCTCCACCACACGCCTTATTTTCAGGTAAAAAGCGAAATTGTGGTATAGAACGAATATCTTCTATCACGTGGTTCAAATTTTTCGTATAAAAGTACAAACAATTCGCAACTAATAATTTTGCTCTTCTCGTGATTTTTGATTCTTGATTTCTGTGCGGGATGAAATATGGAACGAAAAATATTTCTGAGTTGCAAATTGTTTCTAGTTTCGTAGAAAAAGATTAGAACTTTGCAATAATAAATACGTGTATTTATATACCCATTATAATGAATATCAGTTCATAGGCATCATTCAACAGGAAAGAGGGAGTGCTCATTGATGAGTAAGGTGGCGTCATCTGATATCCATGAGACTGCCTTTTTGCACCCATAGGCGTACGGGAATATGAAACATTGGTGTAACTCCTATTAAACATCACACAGATTTAAATCATTTGAAAATTATAATCCTATCAAAATTAGACAAAGTCTTGAATATAAAACTTGTCCCTAAGTTTTCATATCATTCGAAATAAAAAAAAAACAGCTGTATAAATAGTCTCACTTCCTCTTGTTTGGACAATTCTCAATGAAAGACATACTCTGATAGAAAGCAAGTCCTTTCCTCTGTGTTGCGCCGCTGCCGCTTTTCGTTTCTGCAGCACGTTTATTTTTTTCTCGTCTATAACAATCTTTCAGTTTCTGCCACTGAGCCGAGCAGTCAGCAGCTTGAACATTTAAATGTGCAATAGCATAGTTTATTCAAACGAAACCGAATAAACTCAGTTAGGATGTTGTCAAAAACATGAGAGCAAAAAGAGAGTTACTCCTAAAATTGACAACACCTATCTCAGGGTGTATACGCTCCGGGAAAAACGGGAATTCCGGGAAAAACCCGGGATTTTTTTTCAACCGGAAAAAAACCGGGAAAAACCCGGGAATTTCCTCATGGTCCGGGAAATTTTTCAAAATTCTGTCTAATTACCGCGGATTTCGCATTCTGTGGAGATTTTTTGTTCACATTCCTATAGTATTGATAAACATTGTTCCAAATCGAGTCTGACGAACATTGTATGCAGCCACTCCCGCTTGCTAGCGCGCGGTACTACCGAATGCGTCTGGGGCGGGGGGGGGGGGGGGGGGGGGGGGGGGGCTCCTCTCGCCCAGCTAGTTCGTTTGAACTTGTCGACGCTTGTGCTACTGTCCCGATCATAACAACGTCATCGCGAGGAAGAAGTCACAGTGGTTTTTGTTCTCAGTAGACGATATTTTCTATCTGGAAGGTAGGTATTTTTCTCTCTTTTGTAATGGAGCATAATATATACACGGAAAGAAAGTTTTCGCGTATATCACTATGCCAGTATGGGCGTAAAGGCCACACTGTGTGGGCCCGACGATTTTCATTCATTTTGATGGTTTGGTCAACAGACTTTTATTCAGAAGTTTTTTAGTATATTCACCAAAAAGTATGGGCAAGGTGTCATTTGGTTCGGAAAGGCATTTAGAAATTTTTCGGAAAGGTCCCAGGAAGGGAAGAAAAAAATTGCAAAAGTTATAAACAATTTAGTAAAAAAAAGGGGGAGTTCCGCTTTCTGCGAATATCTCAAAAACTATTTAAGATATTCAAAATCGCAGAAAAGATCCTAAAAGAGCAGAAAATGTCCTACAAAAAAGTCCCGACTCTCCAAACTCTACAACCAATATTTATAATTTTAATTGTGCGGGGAAAAAAGGACTAAAAACGCGCGCGCGGCCGCCGCATAACTCATTTTTAGTCCTTTTTTCACTGCCCAATTAAAATTATAAATATTGGTTGTAGAGTTTGGGGAGGTAAGGCTTTCTGGTATAAATTTCTCTGCTCGTTTAGGATCTCTTTTGCGATTTTAAATATCTTGGATAGTTTTTGCGATATTCGCAAAAAACGGAACTTCCCCTATTTTTTACTCAATTGTTTATAACTGTTGCAATTTTTCTCTCTCCTTTCTAGGACCTTTCCGAAAAGTTTCTAAATGCCTTTCCGAACCAAATGACACCTTGCCAATAACTTTTGGTGAATATACAAAAAACTTCTGAATAAAAATTTGGTGACCAAACTATTAAAATGAATGAAACTTGTCGATACCATATAGTATGGCCTTTACGCCCATACTGGCATAGTGATATACGCGAAAATTTTTTTTCCGTGTAAAAGCGTCGGAGTCTTCTAGAATTGTATCACCTCAAAAGCTTCGAGTATCATAGCGGTCAGAATACGTAGCAACATCGTACTTTTTTTTCTCAATGCAGGTTGGCCTTTTCTTTTGAATAGACCATGTCGATATCATTTCAAGACAAGTGGCTCTCAGAACCAGGATTCAAAAATTGGTTATTAAAGGTCCCGGGTAATCGTCATAGTGCTAAATGTGCATTATGCCCTGGATCTATTCTCAATATTCGCTCTATGGGAAGAACTGCTCTCATTAGTCACATGAAATGCAAGAAGCATGTGCAGAAAGCTTCTGCTATGGGAAAATCTGCCAGTTTGCAAGCTTTCTATCCAACCAGAAATACAAAAGAGGCAGGAGCGAGCTTTTCGTCGCAGATAGCCCCAACAACGTCTACGGGCATAGCACCAACACCCCACCACGATGACGCTAGAGTTGCCTCCGTGCCCGAACTAGGTGCTCCGAGAGGATTGAAGAATATATTATTGCACAATGATGTGACCAAGGCCGACATAATGTGGTGCCTGCAGTGCGTTATTACGCACAAGTCCGCCCGTAGTGCTGCAAATGACGTAAGACTTTTCCCCACAATGTTCAATGACAGTAACATAGCCACCAAGATGCAGTTGCAAAAAGATAAAATTGGCTACATTGTGCAATATGGTCTGGCCCCCCACTTCAAACGCGAGATCGATGATGATCTTGTTAAGGCTTTTCGAGTTGTTGTCAGTTTTGACGAATCATTGAACAAGGTGTGTAAAAAAAACCAAATGGACTTTCGAGTGCGATACTGGGACGTCAATCTGGATCAAGTATGCACACGATACTACACGTCTGCTTTCTTGGGTAGAGCCACGGCTGCTCATCTGCTCAATGCTTTCAAGGATCACCTTTCCGCGGCTGTGATAAGAAAGCTGCTTCAGGTCTCGATGGATGGTCCCAACGTGAATTTTTCATTTCTCAAAGAGTTAAAGATATTTTTGAAGGACAGTGACATTAATTCCGATTTGTTGGATATCGGTTCTTGCGGGCTCCATGTTGTTCATGGTGCCTTCAGATCTGCGATGGTGGAAACCTCATAGGGCATAGTCGCGTTCTTGCGAGCTTTATACAACCTGTTCAAAGACGTTCCGGCTAGACGGGCACTGTATACGTCTGTCACTGATTCAAGCCAGTTTCCTCTCAAGTTTTGCGCTGTACGGTGGCTAGAAAACAGAGAAGTTGCGTAGAGAGCTCTGGACATGCTTCCTGACTTAAAGAAATTTGTGCAAGCTATGGAGGAGAAGAAGACTAAGCCCACAAGTGCAAGTTTCAAAGTCGTTAAAGAGCACTTAAGGGATAAGATGCTGGGTCCCGAAATCGCTTTCTTCAAGACCATAGCTGCAGATTTAGAGCCATTCTTAAGACAGTTCCAATCTAAATGGCCACTCGCACCTTTTCTTCACTCAGCCCTTACGTCTGTGGAACAAACCGTAATGGGACGCTTCGTAAGGCCCGAACTCATTTCGCCGTCTATCGATCTCAAGAAAGATTCCAATCTTCAAAACCGGAACCACATTAAGATTGGATTCGCCACGTAGAATGAGATTAAAGAATGCAAGGCAGTCTCAGGACTCCAAATGAAACTCTTCCGAAACGATTGCAAGAAGGCTCTGATCAAGTTTGTATTGAAAATGATGGAGAGGTCTCCTCTTAAGGTGAAGTGAAACGTTTCAAGGCCACGGCCGGGTGCCTTTCACCGCGGTAATGCAGAAATGCCGAACGCTCGGTACCCCTGCCCACCGCTGGATGGCGCAGGTACCGACCGTTTGGTACCTCTGCCTACCGCTAGATGGCGTAGCGCGTATCTTACGATGCTTGCTACGCCAGTATATACGTACATACTAATGCTCGCGATTTTTTTCGCGGCAGTGTTTATAAACACTGCAAGGCATGCAAATAATTGCACTAAATGATAACCCGAACAAATCGAAAATTATTCATGTACATCATGTGTACTAACACTGTATTGGACAAACGTCGCAGTGTAAAGCAACAAAAGTGGCTTATCCTCGCTCTGGTGCAGAGTGATTGATAAAAGTTGAAACTAATCAACTATGATATTTCTAACGTAGAGTTAGACGTGATAAATTCAGAGAAAATCCGTGGTCAGAATTCCTATCGGTATGACGAGCAACCGTAGTTCTCCCTCGCTCTGGTGCAGAGCGATAGATATGCGTGAAAAGTAATTCACTATAATGTATTTAATCCGTTAGGATTCCTTCGACAATCAGTCGAGTCGCTCTCCGGAGGAGAGACTGAAAGAGAAATATTTCTCGATGCAGTTCCGATGACTAGATATACATTCTATAAATCAATAGTCTAAATCCGTTAGGATTCTATCGACAATCAGTCGAGTCGCTTTCCATTGGAAAGACATGATTAATATATACAGAGAAAATCCCTGTTCAAAATCCCCATCGGTTGACAAGCAACCTTAGTTTGTCCCCTCGCTCTGGTGCAGAGCGGTAGATATCGGTGAAACTAGTTCACAATGATATTTCTAACTTATGATTAGACATGATAAATAATACAGAGAAAATCCCCGTTCAGAATCCCCATCGGTTGACAAGCAACCTTAGTTTTTCCCCTCGCTCTGGTGCACAGCGGTAGATATCGGTGAAACTAGTTCACAATGATATTTCTAACTTATGATTAGACATGACAAATAATACAGAGAAAATCCCCGTTCAGAATCCCCATCGGTTGACAAGCAACCTTAGTTTGTCCCCTCGCTCTGGTGCACAGCGGTAGATATCGGTGCAACTAGTTCACAATGATATTTCTAACTTATGATTAGACATGACAAATAATACAGAGAAAATCCCCGTTCAGAATCCCCATCGGTTGACAAGCAACCTTGGTTTGTCCCCTCGCTCTGGTGCAGAGCGGTAGATATCGGTGAAACTAGTTCACAATGATATTTATAACTCATGATTAGACATGAATAATGAATACAGAGAAAATCCCCGTTCAGAATCCCCATCGGTTGACAAGCAACCTTAGTTTTTCCCCTCGCTCTGGTGCAGAGCGGTAGATATCGGTGAAACTAGTTCACAATGATATGTCTAACTTATGATTAGACATGAATAATGAATACAAAGAAAATCCCTGTTCAAAATCCCCATCGGTTGACAAGCAACCTTAGTTTTTCCCCTCGCTCTGGTGCACAGCGGTAGATATCGGTGAAACTAGTCCACAATGATATTTATAACTCATGATTAGACATGAATAATGAATACAGAGAAAATCCCCGTTCAGAATCCTCATCGGTTGACAAGCAACCTTAGTTTTTCCCCTCACTCTGGTGCAGAGCGGTAGATATCGGTGCAACTAGTTCACAATGATATTTCTAACTTATGATTAGACATGACAAATAATACAGAGAAAATCCCCGTTCAGAATCCCCATCGGTTGACAAGCAACCTTGGTTTGTCCCCTCGCTCTGGTGCAGAGCGGTAGATATCGGTGAAACTAGTTCACAATGATATTTATAACTCATGATTAGACATGAATAATGAATACAGAGAAAATCCCCGTTCAGAATCCCCATCGGTTGACAAGCAACCTTAGTTTTTCCCCTCGCTCTGGTGCAGAGCGGTAGATATCGGTGAAACTAGTTCACAATGATATTTCTAACTTATGATTAGACATGAATAATGAATACAAAGAAAATCCCTGTTCAAAATCCCTATCGGTTGACAAGCAACCTTAGTTTTTCCCCTCGCTCTGGTGCAGAGCGGTTGATATGAGTGAAAACTAATTCACTATAATGTATTTAATCTGTTAGGATTCCTTTGACGATCAGTCGAATCGCTCTCCATTGGAAAGACGGGAAGAAAAACATCTCTTCATGCAGTTTCCATGACTAGATATATATTCTATAAATCAATAATCTAAATCCGTTAGGATTCCATCGACAATCAGTTGAGTGGCTCTCCGGAGGAGAAACTGAAAAAAAAAACATTCCTTCATGCAGTTCCTATGACTAGATATACATTCTATAAATAAATAATGTAAATTCGTTTGGAGTCTATCGACAATCAGTCGAGAGGCTCTTCGGAGAAGAGATATGATTAATATACCGTGACAATCACGTGAAACCGAATGGATCCATGTTACTGAAAAGCGAATATTTCGTATTTTTAGCAGGTTAACCACTCGTTGCACTGAAAACCCCTAGGGTGATTTTGGCGTGCGGTCGATGAAACTCGGCAGCCATTGTTGGACATTGTTGTTGGAAACCGGCTGACTGTCAATACATCGCGGAAGGTAGACAAGTGGGGTTATGTTCGCTTATTTTAAGCAAATGATAAATGAAGTGAATAAAACCTACGTGAATAAGTTATTGATATTTATCAAAAATCGATCAATCAGTTTTAAATAATATTATAGTACAATCAACGAATTAACTTAAGCTATAACTGCAAATTAATTAGAATCAAAGAGTTCATCGAGAACAACCAATTCCTTGATTGTATTAAGATATCATTCAAAACTAATTGATAGATTTTTGATGAATATTCATAGCTTATTCACGTAGTTTTTTACACCTTATTAATCATTCGCTTAAAATAAACGAACATAACCCCACATGTCTACCTTCCGCGATGTATTGACAGTCAGCCGGCTTCTATCAACAATGGCTGCCGAGTTGCATCGACCGCGCGCCAAAATCACCCTAGGGATTGTTCAGCGCAACGAATGGTTAGCCCGCTAAAATGACGTCATATTCGCCAATATTCGCTGTCCGGTAGCATGGATCCATTCGGTTTCACGTGATTGTCACGGTATACAGAGAAAATCCCTGTTTGAAAACCCCATCGGTGTGACAAGCAAACCTTGGTTGTTTCCCTCGCTCTTGTGCAAAGCGGTAGAAAAGGGTGAAACTAGTTCACAATGATATTTCCAACTTATAATTAGACATGATTAATAAATACAGAGAAAATCCCTGTTCGAAGACCCCATCGGTGTGACAAGCAACCTTAGTTTTTCCCCTCGCTCTTGTGCAGAGCGGTTGATTTGAGTGAAAACAGAGTTTTCTGAATTATTACTGGAAGCAGATTGAAATAATAAACATTAATGAGTAAATACAGCTAATGCGCTGTGTCTAGTTTTACAGACACCTAGTCTAGCCGACTAGCAACAAGAGTTTGAATCGAAGTTGAGGAATCGATTTGTAAATATGAGTTACTTACAGGTAGGGATCTGGCGTAATCATAGAAGGAAAATACTCACTTCTGTCTTTCGTCGTACGTGCCGGCACGGTGTTTTACCTACTCGGAACGAATACGTAGCACATGCTCGCGAACATCTTTTGAGGTTAGGTTGAGATCTGGCGGAATAAGTATTATCGCAGGCGTAGATACTGGAAATAAATCAGTAGAAATAGTACTGAGGTCAATCAACACATTACACACACACTGTGTTTGGAAACTTATTATTCGATGATTTTTTAATCATCATCTTTCACTAACAAGCTCTGACAGAGTTTCAAAGCGTCACGTGTTCCTATAATCCCTAACGTTGGTTGGTGCATACGAACACGAAGGCGGGACGAATGCGTTTATGGCAACTTAAAATCTCGCCGGTCAAGAACTATTCGACCAACGACGAACACTCTTATTTCACCTCACACACGCTTTTTAATTATTAATTTTCTAATTATTGTATTGTGATTGGAAGGTATTTTACGTTACAGCAAGCATTTCCAAGGCGGTAATGAAAATGAAATTTCAACATAGAATTTCGAGCTCACCCATTCGGGTAAATTGCTTTAATGTTTCTGTTAAAATAAACAAGAAGTATCTATTCAATGTTACGTATATTTCAATACTGTTGAGACCGAGTATTTTTCAGTTTTTCTCCTTACGTTCATTATTCGTAATCACGCAAGATAAGTTATACAAGAGGGTGGTTCTATGATCCTCATACATACAAATGTGTCATTTTCGTTATGATAGTCTATCTCTCTGAACTTACAGGGCCCTGATCCTGATTTTCTTGTCACCGGTGACAACGGCGATAAACTTCGTTTAGGCCAATCATGGAGTTGCTATAGATGGAAAATCTCAGTTATCACGCGTGATGAAAAATCGGAAAAAGGCGCCAGGAGCAAACAACCCTGAATAAAGGTGCCATATTAAATGTAACACCTAGCAACAATAAATTTTCATGCCCTGGCCGGTTCCCTGAAATCTAATAATATCGATATAAAACAAATTGATCGAAATTATTGAGCATTCGCGTCACAGTCCTAATGAGTTGTTATCGTTAGCGAAATTGGGTTTCATACGACGCAGCGCAATAATAAACATTTTTCGTTAAATATTTTTACAACATTGAGAATCTTCAAGAAACGTCTAAAAAATGTAGCCAGCGAAAGACGAGGAACTGAGGTTTACTGAATTATCATGTCACAAGCAACGCGCGAAAGAGATCCAGTCAAAGGCTATCGATTTTCAAATCGATACTACCTAGCTTTTACATACGTGGCAATATTTTATCACATTATTATGACTGATCATGAAATAAATTAACACTTATGACATGACAAAAAAATTGGAGAACAAACATATTTTGAAAATCGTTTGTGTCCTGACGATGGTCACTATGATTTTTTAAATGTACAACTAATCGAACCTTCAGAAATATTTGCACACGGCACGCGATAAGCCATCGTCCTTAGAGTCATAGTGGGGATGAGTCTAAGGCCCGTCCTGTTTGGGTATGATCCGTCGACGCATTCATGAGTATCCATCGAGCCAGACATGACCGGCAAAAGACAATTAGGTAAGTGCATAATCTACATACAATATGCAGATTTGGGACATCAGCCAGGCTGAGATACCTGAAAAAATATTCAGTTTCATTTCCGTACACGGAAACATTAGATTCTTTTTCCGTGGTGTATTCCTTATTCGCATGGAAACTTTTGATTCTTTTACCGAACTATATATATATATATATATATATATTGTAACGGAGTTTGTCAGAGTGCAACTCTGCACCCTACGGCGTTCCTTTATAAAAATATACTAATTAATCGAAGCTACGTTAGTGTTGGGCGCCAGACACGCATTCGTGTCATTTCACAGTTATTTAATCGAATCTCAACAATATTTGACGGAACGACGGCCTTAAAGCGACGGTTAGCTCAGATGGGCTTAGGGAATAGTAGAGTGGGTGGATTCACCTTTTTAATTGAGTAAATAAAATATAGAACACCAGATATAAAATCCTTCAATGAAATCTTTGATTTCTTATATTGTCGGTACGGTTTTGCGGTAACAGATTCAGCGGTATACAAGATCCCAGATGTTAAATTATACAGAGGTAGTTATCAGATTCAGAATACAGAATCAGCAGACAAAAATGACGGTTGGAATAATGCTTAATAATACTGCTTAACACAGAAAAGACTATTATATCATTGAGCCTTATTGCGACGCAGCGATATAAAAAAACGTAAACACGCCTGTTAGCTAGCGAGCGCCGTAGAAGCGATATAATGCAAGCTAGACTATTTTCCAGGCTGCGTATCACCGAGCGATACGATACTCTATAGCGAATTTTCTAATGCGGCACGCTAGCGATATTCATCAATTATTTGCGATATAAGAACTCAATAAATACTTTCGACTGACTCTAAGAGAAGCGATAACTAAATTACGAATCAAATTACATAGGCAAGAATGAATAAACAGAACAAATATAATCAGCGGAAATCAAAGATAATCAAATAAAGCAACAAACAAATAGAACAAATAGAACAACTTAAAACTATGACTACTACGTTCAGCCAACCCTCGGGGAGTTGGATAATAAGCGACACACCATGCGTTATTGTTCTAATAAATTTTCTACGAACTACTGAATCAAAGATAGCGATAGATCAAAGAATTCAGATACTCTCAAAGCAAGAATTTAAGCAGAACAAGCTATCAAATAACTTATTAACAAATCATAAGCAGCGATATCATAGAAATCAGACTAATAAGCGGAAAAACATATCAAGCGAAAATCAAATTACAAAGCAAAGGTACTCAAAATAACTACAGTCAACCATGAAGCGCTTTCGCTGGATTTCGTTACTTAAAACTATCAAACGAATCGCGTAGCCCGTAGGCAGAACGCTACACAAAGAAGGCGTATTAACTACTAAGATACCTAACTAAATGGACCGAAACAACGGACCCCAAATCAAAATGCAAAGAGAACTATACTAATGGAAATCCAGCGGTAGCCTGTGGTTTTTACTAGCGGAATAACTCATAGAGACCTTACCTCAAAATAGCTGTGAGGTTACACACACTAAACTGAATTTACTTTACTTTACTATACTTTAGTATACTTTAGCGAGCGAGAGAGAATTGGTAGCACGTCTAGTCACGTGTGAGCGGAACGTAGAAGTGAAGATCCTCGTCGACAATTAGGCTCGTCGACGTGCGGAATCATAGGTTTTAGGGGTGGGGAACCTATCAGGACCTAATAATTTGCCTATTGGCTCTTTGAAGAACGTTCGTCGTTCGCACAGCTCGTCAGCTGTGCGATACTGGGCGTCGGCTCTTTGCCTAGCGTTAGGCGGCAGGTCCTGGCGCTTCTCAGCGGTAGTTGAACGTTCTGCGGTACTTCGGTGGCGGGATGACTCTGGGGAAGAGGTGACCTTGGCTCTTACGAAGCTGTACCGTCCATGCGGTATCAACTATCCTAGTCGTGCACTCTGCAGCGGCAGTCTCACCTGAAGACGACCTTGCCGCATTCCTCCGCCAAATCTAAAGGTGTCCCTGAACTGGGCCTCCACCTTCCTTGATCCGGCTTCAGCGCGCGGGACGCTGTTCTCGTCCCTTCTCACGCGGTGCACTCCTTAATGGTGACGTTACGCCGGTCGTGGCGTCGGTAATAATACCTGGAGCGGTAGATGGATTCTGGTGCGGTAACGGGAGGTTATAACAGTCATACAACCCTGTACGCCGTCGTTGCAACCAGGCGCTCATCGGTAAGATGCAGTCAGCTGCCAGGAGGCCGTATGCAGGCCCTATACTCTGTTCAGCGATATTCAACCAAGGTCGACAGCCTTCCCCGTCGATGGTGCGGCACTATCCTCAGCGGAACTTCCGGAGGTACTTGCTTCGGGTTGCATGCCGTTTCAGTCATCTTGTAGCGGGATCTTGCAGCGGAACTCTTGAAGCGGTATCTTCTATATCGTCTGTCTCTCTCTCTCTCTCGCCGTACATTAACAAAAAAAAACACTCTAAATTAGTCTAACTCTATTGCTGAATGTTTAGGTGTGTCGCTTGTTTCCCAAGGGTCTATACGGCGGTAAATCTCTCTCTCGTGCGATAATACTAATGAAAGATAGGCTAAAGGCATCTCAGTGACGCCTGCAAATTGCAACGTCACAATATACAGGGTGATTCGGATCAACCGCCCGTCCTTGCACAGTCGGATTCCTTACAAAAAATGAAAATTAAATTTCCTTAACGAAAACTTCCAGGCTATCATAGTTTCCCAGATAGAGCAGGTTTAAGTTGGCCTATCGTAGAGCTCGCACCCCATACAGTCAGTGCCGTGCCGGTACTTTGGTGCCCGTACTTTGTTGGTTCGGCGTTTCTACTCGTGGCTAGGTTTACCGGGCTGACATTTTTACATCGCAGGTCGACCGGACCGTCGTTTTTGGGGTGCAGGTCAATCGAACCCTTGTTTTCTACATCCAGGTCTACCGGACCGTCGTTTTCGACATCACGATCACTCGGGCCGACATTTTTCAAGTGCAGGTCGACCGGACTGCTGTTTTTGACGTCCAGGTCAACCGGGCCGTCGTTTTTGACGTGCAGGTCGACCAGGCTGTTGTTTTTAACGTCTAGGTCGACCGGACCGTCGTTTTTGGTGTGCAGGTCGACCAAACCCTTGTTTTCTACGTCCAGGTCTACCGGACCGTCGTTTTCGACATCACGATCAACCGGGCCGACGTTTTTTTAAGTAAAACAACAGCCTGGTCGACCTGCACGTCAAAAACGACGGCCCGGTCGACCTTGACTTAAAAAACGTCGGCCCGGTTGATCGTGATGTCGAAAACGACGGTCCGATTGAACTGCACGCCAAAAACGACGGTCCGGTCGACCTGGACGTTAAAAACAACAGCCTGGTCGACCTGCACGTCAAAAACGACGGCCCGCTTGACCTGGACGTTAAAAACAGCAGTCCGGTCGACCTGCACTTGAAAAATGTCGGCCCGGTTGATCGTGATGTCGAAAACGACCGTCCGATTGAACTGCACGTCGAAAACGACGGTCCGGTAGACCTGGATGTAGAAAACAAGAGTTCGATCGACCTGCGCCGCAAAAACGACGGTCCGGTCGACCTAGACGTCAAAAACAATAGCCCGGTGGACCTCCACGTCAAAAACGACGGCCCGGTTGACCTGGACGTTAAAAACAACAGCCCGGTCGACCTGCACGTCCAAAACGACGGTCCGGTCGACCTGGACGATGAAGACAGGGTTCGGTCGACCTGCGATGAAAAAATGTCAGCCCGGTAAACCTAGCCACGAGTAGAAACGCCGAACCAACAAAGTACGGGCACAAAAGTACCGGCACGGCACTGACTGTATGGGGTGCGAGCTCTACGATAGGCCAACTTAAACCTGCTCTATCTGGGAAACTATGATAGCCTGGAAGTTTTCGTTAAGGAAATTTAATTTTCATTTTTCGTAAGGAATCCGACTGTGCAAGGACGGGCGGTTGATCCGAATCACCCTGTATATATACATCGCTGTGTATTTCGCGAACGAAGACATTAGATTCTTTTTCCGTGGTGTATTCCCCATTCGCATGGAAACTTTTGATTCTTTTACCGAACTATATATATATATATATATATTGTTAAAAAGGTCGAAAAACACCCCTCATATTTAATTTGCAAGGTCTAGTAGTCATCTAAGATAAATGATGTTAACATCTGATGAATGATAATCGGTTACTCTTCACAACGACATTATTGTAAAAGCAGTCTTGTTTTAGCTTTGGGCTTAAACAGACGTGTATTTTCTTAAATACAACCCAATATTTATTTCCCATTATTTCGTTTCCTGTTCAACTTATTTCTCTCGGGAACCCATAAATAATTAACTTAATAATCGCGAACCTTAATTTCGCAACAATATATATACATCGCTGTATATTTCGCGAACGAAAACATTAGATTCTTTTTCCGTGGTATATTCCTCATTCGCATGGAAACTTTTGATTCTTTTACCGGACTATATAAATATATGTTGCGACGTGGATTTTTATTGGTCCTCGGAGCTAGACCGGATAGCTAGGCTCCGAGGTCCCTCCACTCTACAATTGGCCGAAACTGAGAATCTGAAAAGTTGGGCGCCAGGCGGATAACCGCCGCTTACAAAAATCTAAACAAAATATTACCAAAATTTTACCTACGGGTACTCGAAGCGTCGGCTAGCTACAGTACCGCGGAGAGGGGTCGGGATCAAATGAAGGATTAGCGGGGCGTTAACAAACGACTCGAAATTTAGAATTTAATAACAAAATAGAATTTATTGAATGATAAAAAAAAATAGAATTAACAAATCGTGTACCCGGGGGTACTTCCCCTCGGGTATGAATCGGCTGCAGGCCGTGTGAAGGCGACCTAGCCGCGTTTGTCGAGCTTTACAATAACAAACAAACTACTGGCTTCCACGTAGGATAGCAATAACAAGGAAAAACTAACATGACAAAACTAAAGAACTCGACAAATCGGGTCCTCGGGAGACAATAAATTAGCTAAAACACTAAATACTCTCCACAAGGAGGAAATCACAACAACTTAACAGCTAACCAAGCTAGAGCCTACGGCTCGACCTGAATTAAATTAACAAAAATAAATGCCTCGCGGCTCAATAATTTAACAAGAACAAAAGACGTTCCCGATCGTGTATAGGCGATCGGTACGCCCCCGTGAGGCGAAACCTCACGGTGAATAACAAATATAATTATTCACAATTTTCTAAATTCACTTAATTCTAACTTAACCTAACTCTGCGGCTTGCGCGATGGATGATTTCAACAATATTAGCGATTTGAATCGCGAACTACGCCTCGAACTCGAAATGAATGCCGGCTCTGGGCGAAGCCTCGAGCTTCGTCTCTCCCCGCAGGAGGAAGAGAGAGCGACAGTGACCGACTATCACTAACTCTGTCGCACTCGTATACGACAGGTATAGACGCAACGAAACTACTAAAAGATACAATAAATTGACATGTAACAACGACTCGAACTCGAAATCTAATACATGGGGACACTGGTGACGGCCTACCTCTCGGAGATCGGCTTAATTCGATCCCAAAAATTCTAATTAGCCTCGTGGCTACACTTAGGCAATATGGCAGACGGCCGTTGCCCGATTCAAGGTAGCATGGGTAAGAATAGCTAACGCTTACCGTCTTCCAGCCACCGGACAAAAAGGACTCGTTCCCGTCCGTAATTCATTTTCACTCGCACTCGGTCTCACGAGTGCACACCAAAAAAAAAAGAAAAAAAATTAAACGTAAGCAGTAACCCACGGGGTTCGGAAGCAAAACAAAAGAAAGACACAACGACAAGATTCCTTTTCTGTAACACGCGAGTGTTCAGCACGCTAGTCTAACGCAGAGTGACTAGACCGCATGGCGCCGGTAATCAGCGCCCTCGTGTTACGGCCAAATATCGATTTTCGCATCGAGCGCAGGATCCCCTAAATATGGCGACTTGTTGTCGCTACGCGCGTAATTCGAAGTCCACCACGGCGTCCTTAGCTCAGTGAATCGGAGGACCACGGGTTGCAGGTTCTTCTTGGTGGCGGGAATCTCTTCCGCCACCGATTTCCCTCGATGTACAGTGCCCTAGGCACTCCCCCGTGTCCTCACTTTCAACATTGGAGGTAGCCCGGCCGGAACTAACCTCCAGAGCTTAGGTGGTGTCCGTCGAAAGGATCCAAGCACCCGGTACTTAGCGTCGTGCGTCCGTCAGGGTGCGTCTCTGTCTGAGTGGCTCAACCGTCAGATGGACCTCGTCTCCCACATGCCAGAGAAAAGTCGGAAAGAAAAACAAAAGAATAAATAAAATGTCACACAGATCTAAGTCGGTCACGGTCGCCTCTCGGAATTATAATTCGGCCTTTTATGCCAACTTTTTATGCCAGCTCATTCCGGATTTCGACCAATTCACGGTTTTCGAAACGGGTGTAGATTACGAAGAATAATGATATCGTGCACGTAAAAATAGTAATGAAATCGTGATTGGATTTGCGCCCGCTTCATAAATGGAATGCTACAATGTATTAGACGTGGTAGGTATATAGTATGGAACGCTCGACTTGCACTGTAGCACGGTATTGATGGGGATTCTCAGTAAGTATATGAGATGTGGAAAATTGAACGAGGATTTGTGAATTTAGAGAAAGTATAAAAACAATCGTACTTACCTATGTTCGCCATACTTATCGAAACCACACAGGTTTACTTCTATATATATATATATATACATATATATTGTAACATTGCATGTTACTAGGCGCTCCTTACCCCTTGGACGACCTTAGCGGAGTGTCCAAAAATGTATGCATGAATAGGGTGGCCCCGAGGCCGAACCATAATTCCGAGAGGCGACCGTGACCGACCTAGATCTATGTGACATATTATTTATTCTTTTGTTTTTCTTTCCGACTTTTCTCTGACATGTGGGAGACGAGGTCCATCTGACGGTTGAGCCACTCAGACAGAGACGCACCCCGACGGACGTACGACGCTAGATACCGGGTGCTTGGATCCTTTCGGCGGACACCACCTAAGCTCTGAAGGTTGGTTCCGGCCGGGCTACCTCCAATGTTGAAAGTGAGGACACGGGGGAGTGCCTAGGGCACTCTACATCGAGGGAAATCGGTGGCGGAAGAGATTCCCGCCACCAAGAAGAACCTGCAACCCGTGGTCCTCCGATTCACTGAGCTAAGGACGCCGTGGTGGACTTCGAATTACGCGCGTAGCGACAACAAGTCGCCATATTTAAGGGATCCTGCGCTCGATGCGAAAATCGATATTTGGCCGTAACACGAGGGCGCTGATTACCGGCGCCACGCGGTCTAGTCACTCTGCGTTAGACTAGCGTACCGAACACTCGTGTGTTATCGAAAACTAATATCGTTCTTTTTGTTTTCTCTTTGCTTTCGAACCCCGTGGGTTGTTGCTTTCGTTAATATTTTTTTTTTGTGTGCACTCGTGGAACCGAGAGTGAGGAATGGACTACGGGAGGGAGAAGGTCCTTTTCGTGAGGTGGCTGGAAGACGGTAAGCGTTAGCTATTCTTACCCATGATAATTTGAATCCGGCAACGGCCGTCTGCCATATTGCCTAAGTGTAGCCACGAGGCTGATCAGAATTTTTGGGATCGAATAAAGCCGATCTCCGAAAGGTGTAGGCCGTCACCAGTGTCCCCATGTATTAGAGTTCGAGTTCGAGTCGTTGTTTTATGTCAATTTATGGTATATTCTAGTAGTCTTGTAGAGTCAATACCTGTCGTACACGAGTGCGACAGAGATAGTGATAGTCGGTCACTGTCGCTCTCCCTTCCTCCTGCGGGGAGAGATGAAGCTCGAGGCTTAGTCCAGGGCTTTTATTTATTTCGAGTTCGAGGCTTAGTTCGCGATTCGGATTGTTAGAATTATTTGAATTATTAGTCGCGCAAGCCGCAGAGTTAGGTTAAGTTAGAATTAGGTAAATTTAAAATAATTGTAAATAATTGTATTCGTTTTTCACCGTGAGGTTTCGCCTCATGGGGGCGTACCGATCGCCTATACACGATCGGGAACGTCTTTTGTTCTTGTTAAATTATTGAGCCGCGAGGCATTTATTTTTGTTAATTTAATTTAGGTCGAGCCGGAGGCTCTAGCTTGGTTAGCTGTTAAGTTATTGTGATTTCCTCCTCGCGGAGAGTATTTAGTGGTTTAGCTAATTTATTGTCTCCCGAGGACCCGATTTGTCGAGTTCCTTAATTTTGTCATATTTTTCCTTGTTATTGCTCTCCCACGTGGAAGCTCGTAGTTTGTTTGTTATTGTAAAACTCGGCAAACGCGGCCAGGTCGCCTTTACACGGCCTGCAGCCGATTTATACCCGAGGGGAAGTACCCCCGGGTACACGATTTGTCAATTCTATTTTTTTTTTTATCATTCAATAAATTCTATTTTGTTATTAAATTCTAAATTTTGAGTCGTTTGTTAACGCCCCGCTGATCCTTCATTTGATCTCGACCCCTCTCCGCGGTACTGTAGCTAGCCGACGCTTCGAGTACCCGTAGGTAAAATTTTGGTAATATTTTGTTTAGATTTTTGTAAGCGGCGGTTATCCGCCTGGCGTCCAACTTTTCAGATTCTCAGTTTCGGCCAATTGTAGAGTGGAGGGACCTCGGAGCCTAGCTATCCGGTCTAGCTCCGAGGACCAATAAAAATCCACGTCGCAATATATATATATAATATATTGTAACGTGTTCGGCCGATACCAGCTGGCTGAACACGCGACATACGACCGTACGACCGCGCAGATCGTCACACGCCGATCATCCGACCGTCGCGTGACGTCACAAGCACTATATAAGGCGGCTCGCCAGACCGACGAGCAGCGATTCGTACTGAAGCAGGCGATCGACTTACATCTATTCTTCAACTCAAAACTCAAAATCAATACGAAATATAACTAGCTAAAGCAGCATTTATAATCCCAAATCAAAAAACGAAATATATTTAGCTAAAGCAGCACTTATAATTGAAATTAATTATTAAACAAAAGAGAAATAATTATCAAACAAAAGAGAAACAATTATCAAACAAAACAGAAACAATTATCAAATAAACAAAAAACAGAAATTATAATTTAGTTATTGTAAATAGTTATTTTTTTTTTATAAATAGAGAAATTGCCAAGGCAATTACAAAATAACATGAAACCAATAAGAAACTTTATCCTTGCGTTTCATTTCATATTGTGGTTCCTTGCTTAATTAAAATAATTTCTTTCAGAGTAAATTCACTTGCTAAATAAAATCGTGATTAGCTAGCTAGATAGAAAGCAGCTTCGGTGCGCTATTCCGATACCAGCTCTGGTAGATCTAGTATCTATCCGAGTCTGTGAGGATAAGCTATCCCAAGTCTGTGACAAGGCAGCTTCGGTGCGCTCTACTGATACCAGCTCTGGTAGATCTAGTATCTATCCGAGTCTGTGAAGTTAGGCAATCCCAAGTCTGTAGATAGGAGGCAGCTTCAGTGAGCTATTCTAATACCAGCTCTGGTAGACCTAGTATCTATCCGAGTCTTTGAAAATAAGCAATCCCAAGTCTGTAGTTAGGGAGGCAGCTTCGGTGCGCTCAACTAATACCAGCTCTGTTAGACCAAAAGTGTCTATCCGAGTCTGTGCAGTGAGGCAATCCCAAGTCTGCATTAGGGTTCAAGGTATTACGCATTTTTTCCTACGAGGGGCTCCAAAAATCACACCCGTGACAAAGAATTTACCCGGACTAGCGTAATTTTACCGGCCTTCCGCGGGTGAAACATACGCAGTAAGTTACAATATATATATACTAAATTATACTAATTTTCTTGTCTACACGCACATACACCAGTATTCACAAGGTAAAAGTCAATCACATTCACTAAGCACTGTCACTTTATCACTTAGCACTGTCACATGAACGGAGACGCGTTGCGCGGCTGAGGTCACGTGTGCTCTCGAATGTTATTCTCCTTCTCCTTCACTTCTGCTATCGGCGTTGCTGTCAACTATGAATATGTAGTTGGCAGAAAATCGCAAGCAAAAGATGGGTCAACACACGGTAGGTCCTCACGCCCTCGCATGAATTAGGTTCTTCCAAATGTTGAACGACTGCTGAACTAATTTTTGGGGGGTGAGCAAACGCGCGTGCCGTTTATTACACGTAATACCCATAATTTAACAGTCTTTCTGAATGTTGTTCGAAAAATAAACTATGGTTTACTGCAGTTTTTGTAATTTGATCAAACGGACCGTAATTTTCTGTTTGAGAGTGAGCAAACGACCAAACTTTACAGTTTGTAATATTTGACCACTGTCTACTGTATCCGCGTAAAATGAATTGTTTAAACAATACGTACCTTGTACTTCGCGCGTGCGCGGGGCGGTTATATTCGGTTGTTACGTTTTTCAGAGGGTGAGAAAATGACGAAACTCAGCGGGATTGTTCGGAAAACTCCCTCGGGTGCATTTCGTATCATTTCGGCATTTGCTCAATCTCGATCAAAAACGTACTGTCCGTTTGATAAGATTATAAGAGCTGCAGTCAACCAAAGTGTATTATTCAAACAGAATTCCGAAAGATTGTTAATTTATGGGTATGCCGTGTAACGAACAGCAGTCGTGTTAGCTAACCCTTCAAAAATTAATTCATTAGTCGTGCAACGCTCGTGAGAACCTTATTCATGTCGGCGCGGGAAAACCTCCGAGCGCGGAGCGCGCGGCAAGCCTCGGCTTACAATTTTCTACAAACTACATCTTCATCTCTCGACTACCGAGCAGCGTCGGACAGTGGTCGGAAACGACCCGATACGCGCGCATGCTGTTAAAAATTCTTACCAATCCTGAGGTGTATCTTCTCTTTGGAATGTCACCATTATGAATTCAAATGATAATATCTCTGCGATTAAACATGCTGAAAAAATTTCAGACAACAGAAATTTAAACTAATAGAGACTATAAGCTTGACGTTCAGATCTTGACGTAGTCGACATACGAGACTTCGTGAGTCATGCATTCAGATTTTCAAAGAGACCCAACATAGATGTTTTCACCATTTTATAATCATACATATGAACGAAATGTTATAAATAATAAAGAATGAGAAAAAAAAATCTCGTACCCACCGTAAAAAGTTGTGGGTTTTAGCTGAAAACAAGTCCTGGTAAAAAAAAATGGGCGGCACGCTCGAAGATGTAGAGGGTGGAAGATGAAATTTTATGCTTTACATTGGATTAACGGAGGAATATATCTTCGTTTGTGTTAATCTATGCCACTTATGCATGGATTCGATATTATGAACTACATCTTATGTACTACAGACATCTGCGGTACACCATCTTATCCGGAATTTCAACCGCTAGAAAGAGATTCAAAAACCCGACATCCTCATGCCAACGGTTTAAAAATTGCAGGTGATTGAAGTACCCTTTGGAATTCCCCTAACCTGACTTTATTGATTTTCATTATTCGAGGATCTCTCCTTTTCATTCATAGATTATTGGAATTCATTTTCTTTATTTTGATTCTTGTCCAACGAATCAAACACTTCATAACCGCAACTCTGAAGCTGCCGTCCCATGTAGGCCCGGACGAAAGACGGAACGGAATCTAGTGACTTTCTCCATGTATTGCGTGTATGTATACACCGACGCATATAACGTTCCGTTCCGTGATTCCGGATTCCAGGGAACCGGGCCTACATGGGACGGCAGCCAGAGAGGAGATCCTATGCTAGGCTGGCCCGCAGTCAAGTGAGGTTGTGTCGTCTGCTTGTATTATGTGGATTTTTGTCCAACAAATCGAACTTTCCATAGCCTCGAATCTGAAATGAACTCCTATGCTAGGCTAGCTGTCAGAAGTGTGAAGTTATGTCGTCTGCTTGTATCATGTGGATTTTTGTCCAACGAATCAAACTTTTCATAACCTCAAATCTGAAATGAACTCCTATGTTAGGCTAACTGTCAAAAGTGTGAGGTTATGTCGTCTGCTTGTATTATGTGGATTTTTGTCCAACAAATCGAACTTTCCATAGCCTCGAATCTGAAATGAACTCCTATGCTAGGCTAACTGTCAAAAGTGTGAGGTTGTGTCGTCTGCTTGTATTATTTGGATTCTTGTCCGCCGAATCGATCTCTCAGTCAACCTCAAATCTGAAATAGAGTCCTATGTTTGGCTAACTGTCAGTCGAGCGAGCTTATGTCGCCTGCTAGTTGTGTTTGTTATTCGAATCTATTTTTATTATTCCGATTGTTGTTCAACAGATCCATCTCTCCATAACCGCTACTCTGTATTAGGAAGGAACTAGGGCTCGAAATTCGAATAAAAACGAAAGCGGGAAACGAACTTGAAAGAGTTACGACAATGAAGTACCTAGGAGCCGTATCGGATGACAGATTGAAATTTGAAGAACGCTGTGACCATGTACTGAAAAAAGTTGGAACAAAAACTAGCTTTCCCAATAAGTAAATAGATATGCAAAGATTAGGGATATGCTAGAAGCGCTAAGTTTTATGACGATACAGGAAAGATTAGAGTTCAAAATGAATGTTTCCATAACATGATGCCGGACGAACTGAGCAACAGATCAGAATTAGGTGGGGGAAACAAAGGTATGAGAACAAGACAGGCACGGCACATACGGATAAGTACAAGGAAAACAGCGAGTGCCCAACAAAGCATAATGTATACTTGGGCAAAAATATACAAAAATCTACCAAGGGAAGTCAAAAATTCCGCGGATCCCAATGGCTTTAAAAAAAGTGTAAACGGATACAAATTATAGAAAAGTTAATGTAGATATAGATATAAATGAGAAATTATTTAACAGATGCTGTATATTATTATAGGAGATAATTTAGATGTAAAAGAGAAAGTACCAAATATTGTATATTCTATACGTTAGCCGAGAAGGCTGAATAAACCTGTATCTATCAATTAATCAAACAAAATCTTATCCCCTATGTTCGGCTTTCAGGCTAGCTACCAGAAATGTGAGATGACGACGTCTGGGATCTTGTATCGATTATTCGAATTTATTTTCATCATATGCCTGTTTCGAAAAAATCTAGGGGAATGAAATATACGCATGATATAAATAAACGAGCTAAATGAATCCTGACTTTCTCGTACAATTTTAATTATCCTACATTCGAGTCTCAGGTTAGCTGTCGGACGAGTTAGATTATAACGTCTGGGATCCGATATTGATCGTTCACATACGTTATTCACTTTCGAAACATTGGGATCAAAGATAGGAGTAAAAGAAATTGAAGAGCAATCGTCTCGTTGTAACGTCAATCCCAAATACGATTTCAGGCATCCTACGTTCGTTTTTCAGGTTAGCTGTCAATGATTATTCGAACTTTCTTTCTTCCAGTCAGGAGATTTGGGTTATATGAATAAACGAGCAATGATGTTATCTCCTAACGTAAATTCCGAACACGATTCTACCTATCCTTTGTTCGTATTTCAGGTTAGCTGTTAGTCGGGTGAGGTTAGCCCTTTGCGATCCGATGTTGAATATTTGTATTTCTTGTCAAGCGGGAGCAGCAGAAACATCTCACGTGAAGTGACAGAAGAAACCTTCACTAGCGCTGCCGCTCGGTTGACAAGTATACTGATCGCGATGTCGGTACAGGCTCTCACCTCAACTAAATGTCGGTTTTTCAGTTATGACTGACGGAGAATTGTCAATTCTCAGTCATTTCTCTATCAAATGACACGGGAATAGACTCAAAGTGTGTGGTTTTTCATCGCGGAGTGGCTGATTGTCGGGGAAATGCGATTATCTGCGGCAACAGTGAATAATCTTGCGATTTATGTGGTCGGTACGTCAATCTGTGAAAATTTTTGTCAGATTTTGAAAAAGTGAAATAATCAGCCACTTTCTGCCACAATTATGTGTAACCCCTCAAAGTTTCATCGCGATTGATTCAGTAGTTTCGGAGAATTCACGATTCCCGTTTTCGAGGTTCTGACAAACGTTTCACTTCACCTTAAATACAAACTGACCAAAGCCATTAGCTGCTTTGATCCGAAGAACGCATGTCTCGGCATTACCGTTTTGTTGAAAATCCTGGTCGAGCTTAATTGGGTAAATGGGGAATGTGCTGATAGAGCACTAGTTCAGTTCAATTCGGTTTGCTCCAGCCTCAAAGCCAAACACAGTTTCTCCGAGTTCAAGATGAACGAAGAACGCCAGGACGATTTTTGGGTCTAGTGTCTCAAAAATGAAACTTCCAGTTGCAGCGATTTAAAGAAGGTGATTGAAATCGCCCTCACGTTGTCTCATGGCCAGTCTGCAGTTGAACGAGGATTTTCAGTAAATTGCGAGTGTATCTTTGACAACATGAGGCAAGAATCAGTAGTAATCAGGAGAATCGTGTATGACACCATCACGTTTCACGGTGGAGTGGAAGTTTTTCCCATTTCGAAGGCATTAATACACTCGGTACGCAACGCCCGCGACCGTTACCATGAAGACCTTAAAAAACGCAAGGCAGCCGAGCTGGAGCAGAGTGATGCCAGTACAGAAAGGAAGATCAATAAAGCTCGAGCAAGGGAACTTGCCACCAAAAAAGCCAAATTGCACAGTGCAATCCAGGATGCCCAAAAAAAAAAAGAGATTATAGAGGCGGAAATCATTGCGCTTTCTGAAGTGTAACTAAGCTCGTACTAGTATATCGTATGATATTTCATATAGTATTTCGGAATATATTATCATTATTCTAGTAAAGTAAGATTAAATATCTTGAGAATATAAGGGAAGTAGTATAATGATCTACCTTAATTTATTCCAAAAATTTTAAACATCAACTCTTGCCATTTTTTTCTAGTCCCAAGAGACTGCTTGTTCCTACATAAAATGTACCTGATGTCAAATAAACGTTACAACATATAATGGTTATGATATTAAACATGTGAAATATTTGTCATTTCTCTGATAAGACGTATGTAATACCAATAATCTATATCAAGGTACCCGGGAAAAATAATATTTTCCCGCCCTTAATTCCGGGAAAAACCCGGGATTTTTTTTCCCCCGATTCCGTATACACCCTGATCTTGTGAACAAAAAACTAGTACGACTCACTTTCCGAATCTATAACATCTATCCAACTAACTCTATAAAGTCAACAAGTCGTCAAATCTGTCAAACAAACATCTATTTCAAACTAACACACTATATTTGCATAAATACTCTAACGATTAACTTATAAACTACAAAAATTATTACCTGTAACCTTGTTAATCAACTTCAAATATCAGTTTGTAAATGAACACAATACAGTGACTACTTATCTAAATTCGTCTACATGCCTTATTTTCAACAAAAATTACCCTCACTATATCTAAAGTATAATGCGGGACAAAACAAAAGGCACAAAAAAAGTTACCTGATTGGCCCATTATTCGCCCTATTGTTTGCCACCAACTATATTTTAATTGTGTGTCCTTGTAGTCCTTCTAGCTCATGTCATATAAAATTGGGTATTTCGAAACTAAATTTATGAGCAGACCATAGTCCATTGCTGGCAATCCTTCCTCAACATCTTGTGAGTTTGGAGGAGTATTTTCCTGCATGCCAATTGGATTCATTTCCACTACTGGAATTTGAATATATTTTTAGGTTGAATTTCTTACTCTGTAAGTATGTAAATTTTGACAACTTGCCATGGGGATTGAGGTTATGATCGATGTGATAACATATTTTGAAGGCCATGAAAGTTTCAATGTAGATTCAGAATCATGGAGGATGCTGATATAAATGATGAAGTATGCGTCGATATGCACTTACCTTTTTTGAGAACGATTTTCGACTATGTCTTCTTGGTCGTTTTCTTCAATGAAATTTCGTAAAAAGTATGGAAAAGTATGAACACACAGCTGACTACGGAACATTTCGTGGCAACGCCGCAAATAACGTTCCGACCGCTGCGAGTCGTGGCGCCACCGGTTTCGTGTCGGACGGATCGTCGCATGCTACGATCGATCCGTGCCGACTACAAAATGCGGCCCTAATTGGTCAATAGACGTGTGTGCGCCTATCTGTGTAGCGTGTTCGGATCGCCGTATCGTGGAAGTTTGTGCGCCAGGCTTAACACCTAGCTTCGGATCAGCTGTATATCCTGCCGACCTGTCAAACGATATCCGAAGCCTTTGCTTTTCGTGCCTTCTGCTAATTTCTTTCCGTGCTTCCCTCCGAGTGAGGTGACTGGTTTTGTATTTACTTCTTTTCTCTTCCTTGCTATTATTTTTTCTTTTTATTTTGTTACTAAACTATAGCGTCACAGTCCCGCGTATGCATGTGTGATTGGAGTAGTTCCTCATTAGACGCGTGCTCGCTGTACCGTACGAATAGATTAGTCTGTAAGGTCTGTATTAATTACCGTACCTGACACATTATATGACTTTCGTTCCTATAGGCCTTTCTTCCATTTTATTTTTACTCCCGCACGTCTGTACCGCTACCTTTGCCGACTTCGAATGAAAGATTACTATCTTTCAAACTACCTTATTTAGCGTGTTACTAGTGTTATTTCTTCGCCCCCAGGTTCCCCTGTTCCGCGGCCTAGCCGGCCAATACCTTCCGTTTTCGCTCAGCTTACCTTATCTCGGCACGTCTCCGTGCCTGGCGCCCAACCCTTTCGCTCTTTTAGGTACCGTTCGTGACGTTGGGGACGCTGTGTGCGAGATTAGTAGTTCTATTGGTTTTCCCTGCATAGAAAACTGCTCGTTACAATATATTATTATAGAAACAAGAGTAACAATAAATTCGGAACAAATAGGAACGAGATTAACAATAAATGAACACCGTTAAAACCGATCACTTGGATCGGGACTAACACGAGTTGACTTGATAAACAAAAATGATCAGGCGCAGCTGATTGACTAATAAATGTGGGTCACTGAAAAGAAACTATAACATAAGATAATGTAGAACAAGGGGAGAATATAGCACAAGGGGATAATTCAGAATGATTGGTGATGTTGCTACGTCCTAGGCTGGAAGCCAAATAGTCAATATATAGGTACAACAGTTACCGTAGTTATTATCAAAGGTATGAGAATACTTCCATTATATATTCCTTCCAAACTTCCAAATAATTCTATTTATAATTTTTTCTTGAATTCTTTTATATTATTTTACTCATAGATATAAGTCAATACTTTTAAAAGGAACAATCTCACCCAATACAGACAATTTCATCTCATTTTCTCATGAAGCGAATACGCTTGGAAACACTCGAAAAATACCACAGATTTGAAAGCCCAAACTTTAAGTAAACTTTGAAACGTTGGAAAATATCCTTATTGAGGAAACATGAATCTTCCAGATCCTTCAGAATTTTATAGAGACAGAGACAGTTTTGTTTAAAAGAAAACAGATCATAAACGCTCATAGCATCCCTTCTCAGTGCCTCGACGCTTGGGCCTCTCACCCAATCGTCTCGCGCTAATGATTTTTCAGCCAACCATATTCTTTTCCTGCTTCGGTTCAACGAGCTTTCCACCAATAAGAAAAAACCCGCTTTCCCGCGAGTTTCCAGAACCTCTCCTTCACGTACCCGCGAGGAGAGATCCTTTTTCTGCTTTATTAAGTTAGCTAGTCACGAAACCTCAGATAGTAAAGAACGAACTCATAGATGAAGAAGAAGCATCCAAGCAGTGGACATAGTCCAAGTAACCCCCTGGAGGAAGGGGGGGAAGTGGGTGGGCGGGTGGGCGGGTGGCCCCCCCTCCCTCCAACCCCTTTCCTACCTCCAATAATAACATCGAACTCATAGAATCATAACTTAGAATTATCAATTCAAAGTGTTTGGTGAAACAGTTGAATATTAATGTGAATTACTAAATAAATAACAGAAATTACAAACTCTAGTTAATCAACACTGACATGAAGATTAACAACCAAATCGCTGTGCAGATTGTGAAAAAAGTCGTTAAATGAATATTGATATAATTGAAAGTGAAAGCTTCAAACATTTATCTCACCCACGCATACTGGTGGCTGATAAAACCCATTTATACAACGCAAGCATGTTTCACGCGTTTTTCATGCTCGCTTGCGGTACACAAAGTAGGCGGTTTAGCGACAGCTAAGCGGGTTTGCGGGTTTGCGAGCAAAATGAAGCTACTTTTTATGTCCTAGGAGTTAAAAGTGGTCTCTGACGTACGTTGTTATGCGTAAAAACGCGTTGTTATGCGTTGCTACGCGTGTATGTAGTCCGTCCACTTTGTGTACCGGATCGAGCATGAACTTGTAAAACATGATTTTGTTGATAAAATATCTCGTGCACCATGGAGGCAAAGGTCTTTTGCGCCGAACGTCTTTGCAATACTCGTCTTTGACTCGTCTTTGACTCGTATTGCAAAAATGCGCTCGGCGTAAAAAGACCTATTTTGCCTCCTTGGTAGACAATATACTACTACCTCAACAGATACGAGTTAAACGACGTCCTGAAGAACTCTCTCTCTCTCTCCTTCCTTTGTATGTCTTATCGTCCTGAAGAACTAGTTAACTAAGACTCGCTGAGAAACATAGAACTCTACCATCTCCAGATCTGAACCTCATAGGATTTGACTAGTGATTCGCATCTATTAAATAACATTTATTCAGGACGTAACAATGTAGGGCAATTAATCACCCATAGAAACAGGATAAATATCTTATGATACGGTAGCAAGTAGTTATGGGGCGGTAAGAGCTAACGGTAGGTGGGTTGATAAAATGGAGGGATTGAAAGCCTAGAGTCAATAATTTGGGGACTGTCGCGAATTTACTTAAAGGGTCGATATTATAGGACTGTGAACACATGAGGGGGGGGGGGGGGGGGGGGGTTGCAAGGCGTCACCGACGAACTCCGCACACAGACAAAATCTCAAACTGCAGCCTATGACGCTGTGTTGCTACACAGTAAGCAACGCAATATAATATAATAAAATAAAATAATTAATAACGGCAAAATAACAAAATTAGGGTAAGCTCAAATTCACGATGTAACGAATTTCGTGTCTGTCCCGTTACAATTAGTAAATCAGCATCGTTTTTGAGCTACGTAGGGCAGGAAGAAGGAAAAGGATTAGAATAAATTGCCAAAGATTGATAATTATTTCCCTTTATAGTCTCAACCGCAGGTTAACCACTCGTTGCGCTAAAAAATCCCTAAGGTGATTTTGGAGCGCGGTCGATGCAACTCGGCAGCCATTGTTGATAGAAGGCGGCTGACTGTCAATACATCGCGGAAGGTAGAAGTGTGGGGTTATGTTCGTTTATTTTAAGCAAATGTTAAATGAGGTGAATAAAACCGACGTGAATAAGCTATTGATATTTATCAAAAATCGATCAATCAGTTCTGAATGATATCACAATACAATCAATGAAATAACTTAAGCTATAACTGCAAATTAATTAGAATCAAAGAGTTCATCGAGAGCAACCGATTTGAACGAAATAATTAATTATTAATCCTGGGGTTGAGGCCTCATTAAATTGAACTAGGTAAGTGACAAAAACTTTATTAAAGCTTTCTGAAAGTTTATTCAATGCGTAACAAGGACAAGTATCATGTTGTAATGAATTAGTCTTCGTTACAGTCAGCAGCGCAGTTTAAACCGCCAGGTCTTGGAGTCTTCGAGAAATGTCCAAAGCCTAGACTGGGCATCATGCCTGCGCCTGTAATTTCAAGGTAAAAATTATCACACATTAATTGCACGATATCAGTTATTCATACTTTTCAAATATTCGTGTTTTTCAATAACTTAATTCCATCAAACAGCACTTCTTTATTTTACAGGAATATTGGCAGATGTTTGTGGCCAATGAATGTTGGCATTGAATGTGTCATAAGTCTTACCTTGAAACTACAGGCGCAGGTATTATGTCGAGGCTAGGCTTCGTGCATTTCTCCAAGACTCTAGACCTGGCGGTTTAAACTGCGCTGATGATTGTAACGAAGACTCATTCATTACAACATGATACTTATCCTTGTTACGCATTGAATAAACTTTTAAGAAGTTTTAATAAAGTTTTTCTCACTTACCTCGTTCAATTTATTGAAGCCTCAACCCCAGGATTAATAATTAATAATTTCGTTCAAATTGGTTGTTCTCGACGAACTTTTTGACTCTAATTAATCCCTAGTTATAGCTTAGGGTCATTCGTTGATTGTATAAGGATATCATTCAGAACTAATCGATAGATTTTCGATAAATATTCATAGCTTATTCACGTAGTTTTTATGCACCTTATTTATCATTTGCTTAAAATAAACGAACATAACCCCATATTTCTACCTTCCGCGATGTATTGACAGTCAGCCGGCTTCTATCAACAATGGCTGCCGAGTTGCATCGACCGCGCGCCAAAATCACTCTAGGGATTTTTCAGCGCAACGAGTGGTTAACCTGCTAAAAATACGAAATATTCGGCGTCCGGGCGCATGGACTATTCGGTTTCACCTGATTGTCACGGTATATACCGACTTGGTATTTTCTGTTTATTCAAGTTAAATGTGGAACTCGATTGCACTCATTACCAGGAAAGAAAGAAAAGATAATATGCCATTATATTCGTATAAATTAACAGCAAATGGTTGCTGAGACTCTGATCGACATCAGTTTACACAGTCATCTATCATCACACACACACTATCATTGAAATTACGCCTGATTGTTTTATGATCTTATACTGGTTAATTTCATGTAACACTGAATCGAAAGACAGTGAAGTTTTATACAAAAGTGAAAGCGCTGACTTCGTTTTTTAAATCACGAATATTTGATATTGTTTAAAAAAATACAAGTTTCATGATGCGCTGGATGCGGACGATTAGCGATTCAAAAGTACTTATCCGAATGTAGACAACGTATGGGACTTGAGAACGTGCTTCTTCTTTCGTGAAGATTTGAAGCTTGACACTTCTCAAATATCTCCGTAGAAGCGCTTAGGCTTGCCGATATTAGTAGAGATGAAGCTTAAACGTGAACCAGAGAATGGATGCTTGTGATATTTCTGGATTTCGTTCGATGGACTTGTCTTTACCACGTGGGAGGTGTCGATGAAGCGTGGCCCTGACTCGTTACGTCACTCAAATTATTGGATCCTCGGATGATATTCAATAGTCTTCAACTGTCGTTAGTTACTGTGATTTGATATTTGGACATTAAAACTTGTTTCGTTAAAATGATGACATGGTAATCTACTTTGCAATTACACGTTGTATGGAAATGCGACATTACGAGGAATTAAAGAGGTATGTACAACTAATCCATCAGGCGTCTTCTCGCAGAGTGACCGAGTCACATTACTGCGGAACGGGTAATTTGACTAGGGTCCTGATTTGATGTATTAATATGACCTATTTACTGCGTCGGTAAAGAGACATTCCTATATCCTCGTAACCTAATTAGATCGTATTGATATACGACAGGTGGCCGTAGCGCCGTCTGTCACAACGATAAGGTTCCTCATTTCAAAACAGGTGACTTACGCTAAGGGCAAGGGTTTATCTGATACCGTTAACAACAAAAACGCAAAAAAATACATTAAACAATAACGCGCTCGAATTCCGAGATTAATTATCTTATTTTGAATCCTTGATTCCCAAAAATAGCATCTAGCTTGCATTTATATTTCGAGGCGAGAATTCAATAAACAGTCCATCTAACTATAACTGACGATAACATCAAGAATTACACGGAATGATAATCAATCTGCAATTTGAGGGAAAACTCGAGATAATACACCAAAAAGACTCAATTTGTCTCTAATACGGTATCAGATGACTATTTGTTTTAGGTTTATTAATGAGGCAGATAGATAGATGTACACTGGTTTGCAGCAACAGAATTCATTGTGTATACATAATATAGAGTATATAAATCATTTGCCCGCACGGGCTCTCACGTAGAAACTAACCGCTTATACGTCACCCCGAGCCGTTGCCAGGTGGCGCCGGCTGCCCTCACACAACACTATTATGACAATGAATGAAAAACCAAATCACGAAAACCCGTTGATTATAGAAATTAAGATGATGACATTACTACGCAGGATCAAGGATAATCAGTAAAAATCGAACGGGGAGTCGTGAAGGGTCGGAAACTTACCTTTAATTGCACAAGACACAATCACAAACTAATCAGAAGTTAATTCCAATGATTTTAGGAATTAAATGCACAATCAGCGGTCAGATTCACAATTTAGCAAACAAATGAACGAAATTACGATAACAGGACTTTACTGGTCGAAGCATCAGACGAGAAGAGAGCTAGTGTAGCTTCTTTACTACCCAACTTATTAATAAGGAGTGGAAGGGGTACTACGCTCAAAATTAATAGGCGCATTCTTTCTTCTTGAATCTTCGGCGGGCCTCGCAGGGCCTTTTCGCACCCAGAGCTTTCGCCACGGGGTTGTTAGATGGCATGTCGTATTCTTGGTACCCTGGAAGGCGTAATATCTACGTTTGGACCGGTGGACCAAGCCGGTACGGGACATACAGGGGGGGGGGGGGGCTATCCCACGTGATAGAAATGCACTGGCAGCGCGCTTCTAGCCGTATCTCTACATCCGATGATCTTTCCGCCCCGGCTAACGACTCTGAGGCATCCAGGTTACCTGCCAAGTGTGATCCGGTTGAGGGATGATCTCCCTCGATGTCCGATCCGAGACGACACGTACATTAGGAAATAGGAACGGGACAGAAATTAAAACACAGTGCTTAAAACATAATTACGGAAACCTTGTGAATTTGAGCTATTCGTTGACTTCTCGTCTAGTTTATTTAACTATCGGGAAAGGGGGGGTCTCGTCTGAGAAGGAGGAGATGGTCAATTACGAGGCACAGAAAACTGCCTCGTTACACCTCAAAAAAAGAATCGAGCACCTGATTGTTTTCAGCACCTAAGAAGCACCTAATGCTAATGCCATCCGCACGGCATTATCGCGACATAGTACTGCTAGCATGACACACGTTACCCTACCCTTAACATTTGAACAATAAAAATGAATTGATTTTTGTGATCGTGAAAAAAAAAAAAAGAACCAAAATGATTTCTACGCTTTAAGTCACGTTATTTTCAACTAATTCATCCGAAAATATGTTTTGTTCATCAAATGACCTCTCGTGAAATGAACAATTTTATTTCATTTCGTTTATTTTCTGTAATCATATGCGTGTGAATTTCCAGAGTGAAAGACGAATTCATTTAGGATATATACTTAAACCACCCAATTATTCAACGAAAATTTCAACATATTTTCCTGTACCCTTTCGCAAAAATATAATTTTTTTTTCTGACCAAATACAGTTATTTGCTGCATTCGAGGGCATCGAGACTGTTCGTAAATTGAACAATATGCAAAATTTTTGAGATTTTCATCGGATAATTGAATATTTTAATCATATCTTCTATACGTATAATATATCGTTTTTTATTGCCTGATATTGGGTGGAGGTTAACAACTGTATTGCCTACCCAACTATTTTCTTTGCATCAAATTACAGTTGGTCCCAAAATAAATCTCGTCGAAGTTTTCGTTCTGCTGATTACTGATGCGCTGGAAAGTCTGCATACCATCCGAATGCACCATTTTCTGCTGTATGTCCACCAAAGTCTACGTAATCCAAGTGCTCAATCTTGGAAACTGATTCAACATCCTCGGTGTGAATTGTGGCCATAGCAATCGGGATGACAGTCTCAGCACGGCGAGCGACCCTTACTATTGAAGGTTCTGACGAAGATTCGGGATTCAACTCAAATAGTTCAGCCTCGTCGAAGGGGATGGCCAGGAACTTGGGAAGAGCAGCTGCAGTCCCGGCACCGACCAGGATGATGAGACTGAATATCTGAAATCATTTACAATGCGTGTGAAGTTTTATGTTTGTGTATTGGATCTCTTTGTGTGACAGTAATTTATCTCGTCAAGCATTTTGAAAAAAAAGATGTTATAAAAAGATGCCTCAGAATGGTAGAAAAAAGTATCATAATCGTATGAGAGTATTTTATTAAAAAAAAAAAAATACAAAAGAAATATTTTTTTTCTCGTTGATTTCGTGACAAAGAACGACCAATTTGTTCCTCTTGAATTACTCCTATACAGCATGCTAGATACCTATTTTTTCCAAGTTGATTGACCACATCAATTTAGAGAAATTTTTTTTATATAACACAAGCGAATTATACTCGTTCTTCATGCTCGATTTCGGTACACAAAATAGCCGTTTGCGCGTCAGTCGCAGGAGTCAGTGGTGCGGAGCATGGGGCAGTACAAGGAAAGGAACTTTAAACTACTAGGACAAAAAAGTGCGTGTGCTTGTACTCCGCGCATGCGCATTAGCTTTCGACACGCTTTGTTATTATATGTAGTCCGTATTGCAACTTACTGCGTATGTTTCACCAGCGGAAGGCCGGTGAAATTACGCTAGTCCGGGTGAATTCTTTGTCACGGGTGTGATTTTTGGAGCCCCTCGTAGGAAAAAATGCGTAATACCTTGAACCCTAATACAGACTTGGGATTGCCTTACTGCACAGACTCGGATAGACACTTTTGGTCTAACAGAGCTGGTATTAGTTGAGCGCACCGAAGCTGCCTCCCTAACTACAGACTTGGGATTGCTTATCTTCACAGACTCGGATAGATACTAGATCTACCAGAGCTGGTATCAGAATAGCTCACCGAAGCTGCCTCCTATCTACAGACTTGGGATTGCCTAACTTCACAGACTCGGATAGATACTAGATCTACTAGAGCTGGTATCAGTAGAGCGCACCGAAGCTGCCTTGTCACAGACTTGGGATAGCTTATCCTCACAGACTCGGATAGATACTAGATCTACCAGAGCTGGTATCGGAATAGCGCACCGAAGCTGCCTTCTATCTAGCTAGCTAATCACGATTTTATCTAGCAAGTGAATTTACTCTGAAAGAAGTTATTTTAATTAAGCAAAGATACAATATGAAATGAAACGCAAGGATAAGTTTTCTTATTAATTTTTATGTTAAATAAATTGCCCTTGGCAATTTATTATAAAAAACTTTATTTACAATAACTAAAATAATATTTTTCCCTTTGTTTGTTTTAAATAATAATTTTTCCTTAATTCTATTTCGTTTCTGTTTTGTCGTTTCTGTTTTGTTTGATAACTTTAAGTTATAAAAGCTGCTGTAGCTAATTTTATCCTAATTAAATTTGATTCTGATTCTAATAGCTGCTTTAGCTAATAAGATCTATGAATTTTATAGCTTTGAGGTTAGAAAGTCGCTATTTTAGCAGGCTTCTACAAATGATTTGAGTTGAGAGAAATGAATTTAAATCGATGTGAGTCGCACGGCCGCTTTGGCTCGAATACGCTTAGAGTGAGTTTTTTTTATTTGGATTTGGTGTGAGTCGCACGAACACTTTGGCTCGAATACGCTGATTTTGAATTAATGTGAGTCGCACGGCCGCTTTGGCTCGAATACGCTGCTCGTCGGTCTGGCGAGCCGCCTTATATAGTGCTTGTGACGTCATGAGCCGATCATCCGACCGTCGCGTGACGATCTGCGCGGTCGTACGGTCGTATGTCGCGTGTTCAGCCAGCTGGTATCGGCCGAACACGTTACAGTATATTTTGTGTAACGGATTGAGCATGAACGAGTAAAACATGCTTTCATTGTATAGGATGTAAGTATGGTGTGTAACCATGGAGGCAAAAGGTAATAAAAAAAATCTTTGCCTCCTCGGTATACAATGTACTATATTTTGAATTCTTAAAAATAATTTTTTTCTCGATAACCAGTGAATAGAAATGACGAGAATTTTGAAAGTCATTGTATTTCATAGGGTGTAATATATCCGTACAATTAATATAAAATATAAGGCAACGCAGTTCACCTATGCTTACATGGCTACAGCCTTTCGGCCAAAGGCGTTGAAAAATCGATTTTGCGTTTGTTCTAGAGATATACTATACCCGGCAAAAACATTGTAAATGTCAAAAATTACCGCCAAGTCCGAAAATGGGAGATGAATAAAAATGGAGTAATGTACAAAAACCTTTCGCCATTCTGGTGGCGTGAAATCAGTAAAAATGCCAAGCCCTATGCCACAACCCCCCCCTCGCAAGTATATACTATACGTCGAATAGTCGGACATAACTGATTCGTGTAATCGCAAAGAAATCATTTGAAGAGATACATACTTGGCGGGTGCATTCCTTTATCGCTTTATTTTGTTTGTCACTCTACTCATTATGTACTAAAAATGTATGGAAATGTTCGAGATACTTTATGATAATAATTACAAATTATGTACAGTGTATGACTGCATGAATAAATGCAAACATTTTTTGTTCACATTATCATTCAACGTTGTGTTCTCTATTGTGATACTTGCAACTAAAAGTATGACGCAATCATATTTTATGTTATTATGTTTATTTATTACAATGTTTCCCACGGGGTTACATGGCGCTCTTATTTGTCGCCGTTGTTTCCCTTTACATTCTCCTCAACCTAATTCTCTTATTCTCTTATCCTATCTTTATCTTAATCCTATTCTATTCTATTTCAATTGTCTTTACTTCTCTTTGCGTTCGTATTTTCTGCATCTCTCGCGTTACTTTGTGTCCTTTTTCCTATTCTATTCTATTTATCTCATTTTGCTTATTTCACTGTTTCTACTCTGTCCCCGCTCGTTCACTCACTTTTCCTTTGTCTGGAGCTCTTCCCTCGTTCGTTCTTCCTTCCTCCCCCCCTTTTCTCTCTTCTCTCTCAACCTCTACTCCCTGTTTTCTTCTCCCACGGAACACCCCCACCTCTTTCTTATTCTTTCTGCTTTCTCCTTTATCCCGGTTTTCTCCCGGGGGGGGGGGGGGTCGACCCGTCGGCCCCGCTTGAGAATTAATGCATTATCTCAGCTCCGTTATTCTCTCGTCGTTTCGCTGTTCTTCGTCTTCGTCGTTTCCTTTCCTTTTTGCCGCATCTTCTGTTATTTGCTCTATTTCTTTCATCCATTCTTCTCCCACTCCTTCTCCTAGGATTCGCTGCACTGCCTCTTGCCAGCTTTCTTTGCTTTTTGCAGGGTTTCTGCACCCCTCCCATATATGCCCCCATGTCTCTTCTCCCCAGTGGCATACTCCGCATCTTCTTTTCTCCGCCTCCTCCCAGTATCTCGCTCCTCTAACTTCACCTCCTATCCAAAATCTCGCTATTCTTGACCATCTACTTCCGCTCCATCCTTTTTTCATGTACGCTGGGATTCTTTCTCTTTTTATTTCTTCATACCATCTGTTGTATCTGGATTCTGTTATCTTTTCCCACCTTTCTTTTCGTCATTCTTCCTTTTCCTTTTGTTCTATATTTTCGTATGTATCTTCCCGTCTTCCCTCTTCTTTTTCTTCGCCAGCGTTGCCTTTTCACCATCTCTCTTCTCTTTCGTTTCTTCCGATTTCCCCTTCTGATAGGTCTTCAGCTTTTTTCTCCGCCCTCCTTTCGACTTGTTCCCAGCATATCCTTGCCAGCTCGCTTCCCTTTCCTACTCTTAGTCTTTTTTCGGAGCTCCGTGCTCTTTTTTCCTGCTTTTGTCTTTAGTTTTGTCCTCATTATCTCTTCACTTACCATGCATCGTGAAGTGTTTTTGTTCACCCCTAGTACCCATCTTATGTAATTTTTTTGCATTGCTTCGACGCTTTTTCTCTCTCCCCATTTCCATATCTCGGCTGCGTACTCCATTACTGTCCATACTAGTCTGTCGAATATCCACATTCTTCTTTCCCAGTTTTTTCCGAATCTCCATTTGCCTATCCCCCATGCTTGTTTCATCACTACCCCTGTTTTTTTCACTCTGTCCTCCACGTGCGCGTCTTGCTTTCCGGTTTTGGTTATCATGTATCCTAGGTATTTGAACTCTTTCACTTCTTCTATTTCTTCTCCTTTCCAGTTCCATTTTGTCTCCCCCCCCCCCTGCTTTTCTGCACCTCATAATCTTTGTTTTCTTCGCGGTCGACGTAAAATTCTTTCCGTTTAGATACTTTTCTGGTCTTCTTATTAACCCCTCCATTCCCTTCTGTTCTTCTGCTAGGACTGCTACGTCATCCGCGTATGCTAGGGTGTATGTTCTGCCATTGCCTAGCTTTATCCCTCCTGCCTCTCCTGTCTTACTTATCTCTTCTTCTAGGTCTGCGGTTAGTAGATTGAAGAGGTATGGGCTTAGAGGGGCACCCCTGCCTCACTCCTGTTACGGTCCAGAATTCTTCACTCACCTCGTTTCCCACTTTCACCCTGTTCTTTGTTTCTCTATATATCTCTTTTACTCTGTTTATTAGCTCTTTTCTCACCCCTCTCTTGCTCATTGCTTCCCATAGTTTTTCTCTGTTTACTGAGTTCAGGTCTATGAATAGCGCGACCATTCCTCCTCCTTTTCTGTTTATCCTTCTGTTTATCAGGTGGTTCGACACGTAGATGTTGTCCATTGTCCCCATGCCTTTCCTGAATCCCGTCTGGTTCTACGGGATCATCTTCTTCTCTTCTATCTCTTCTTCCAACCTTCCTGCTAGTACCGATCCGTATATCTTATACAGCGACGGCATTAGAGTGACTCCTCCGTATTCTTCAACTCTTTTCCCTTCCCTTGCTTTTACTATCGGATTTATGAGTCCTTCTTTCCATGCTTCTGGCCATCCTTTCCCTTTCCATACTTTGTTGCATATCTTCCATATTCATTCTTCTGCTTCTTCTCCCCCGAATTTCCATATTTGATTCGTTATTTCGTCCACTCCGGCCGCTTTTCCTTCTTTTAGTTTTCATATCGTTTCCCTAATTTTTTCTCTTCTTATCTCGTTCTCTTCGTCTTCTTCTCTTGTTGCCTCCGTTCTTCCGGCTACGACTTTCTTCTCCGTACCTCCTAGTAGTCTCATGAAGTGTTCCTTCTATTCGATTTTTTCTGTTTTCGTTCACCCTTTTTCTCTTTTTTCTTTCTCTGTTCAACACCTTCCATACTTTGCTTTCTGTTCTGGCCTCCTCCGCCTCTCTTATGAATCTTTCGCTTTTTTGACGTTTCTTCTCTCCGCATAGCTTGTTGTACTCTCTTCTTTCTTCTTTGAACTTCTCTTTTCCTTCTCTTCCCTTTCTCCACCTCCTCAGTGTCCTACTCGTCTTTTCTTTTTTATTTTTCGTTTCTTTGTCCCACCATCCTCCCTTTTTTTTTCATCCTGTTTCTTCTTTTTTTACTTCTTCTTCTGCGATCACTCTTATCTCTATTGTTCTCTCTCCTATTGTGCCCCTACCGCCAGCAGGCTGCGAGGGGCACAAACGGCGAGCTTCCAGAATGGGTCAACAAGACGCTAGGCGTACCTCAGGGATCTGTTCTGGGACCCTTGCTCTTGATTATCTATGTTTCAGACCTTTGCAATATCTTACATAACTGCAGCTACAACTTCTATGTGGATGACGTACAGCTGATGATTGAGTGTGAGTCTGCCGACATCCTTCAGGGCATAGACAAAGTCAACCAAGACGTCGATGCGGTCTGCGAATGGGCAACCAACAACGGGCTGCAATTGAACAGTGGTAAAACCAGGGTGATATTGGTTGGCTCCTCTAGGTACATAAGCGCGTTTGACTTCAACACCCTGCCTCGCATCCCAGTACTGGGAACTGGGGTTGAATATTCGACTAATCTCTGCATCTTAGGAGACACTTCAACGAATGAACTCACATGGCAGCCTCACATTAATGCTGTCACTGATAGAATATTCAGTACTGCCTGCCAACTTCGTCTCTGTCGCAAGCTGCTACCCTTACAGCTACGCATACAGCTTGTATCAACTCTGGTTTTTCCACTGATCGACTACTGCTACATAATACACCTTGACTTGACGGACAAACTCACCCTTCTACTCCAGAGAGCCCTTAACTGATGCGTTAGAGTCATTTACAATATTCGTAGAGATGAACACATTACTCCCTACTTTACTCTGTTAGGATTGCTGCAGCTAAACGGCAGGAAGAAATATCTATAAGGCTGTATGATGTACACTGTACTCAAGACTGGCACACCTACATATCTAAGGGATAAATTCAAGCGAAAAACAGATGCGGGTATTAGAAGCACCAGGGCACCGTTTGAAAATCTAACTATCAAACCAAGTAGAACTCAGTACTTCAAAAAGTCGTTCACCTATGGAGGTGCTGAGTGTTGGAATAGTATACCGTTAGACATTCGAAACTGCCAATCTTCAGTCACTTTTAAACACCTATTGTACAATCGTGAACTTTCTAGTCAGACTCTAGCGAACGCTGTGCAATAGTCTAGTCACCGAGACAGGGACCTTCGTCAGGTTCTTTTGGGCCATGGTTTTTTCCTGCGGACGTAGGGCAAATGCCAGGACTCGCTGAAGAGGCCTCCATGGCACGTCAAATCCCCCTCACTTAGTATCACAAAGCGGAATAGGCCAATGTACATGAGGTAAACGACGCACTCACACTACAGTCACACACACAACACACACAACACACACACACACACACACACACACTTAGAACACACAAATGAAAAAAGATTAATAAGTAAGTAAATAAATAAATATACATCTAGTCTTAAAATTTATCACGTAGAGTAGATTTAACTAATTAATTTTATATATATATATATATATATATATATATATATATATATATATATATATATATATATATATATATATATAATATCAGCACGATTATGATACTTACATTGAAAAATGTATTACTATCATATGTACAAAATTGATGCCAACATGTACCTGATGAGTCAGCGCTTGAGGGGATCTGTCCCAGAGCGCTCAATATATTATCTATCTATCTATCTATCTATCTATCTATCTATCTATCTATCGATCTATCTATCTATCTATCTATCTATCTATCTGTCTATCTATTTCCTCGTTTATCTCTCCCCCCTTTTCATCACTCCATCTTACTTCTCTTCTGTGCTTCTCTATTCCGTCTCTTGTCCATTTCCCTCTGATGATTTTTTTGTTCTTCTCTTCTTTTTCCTCCCATCCCTCTGTCTTTACTTCGACTGTTATTGGGTGGTGGTCAGAGTCCATCTTGTCCCCAACTATCTTCTCCTTACTTTCTCTTTCACTTCATTGCCTCCTATTATATAGTCTATGACTGCTTCCCCTCTTCCCCCGACGTATGTGAACGTGTACGTGTTCTCCTTCTTCTCCTCCTGTGTGTCCATTCATTATTGACCATTGTAGCGTAGTTTATGATTAGGAGGAGGAAATCCCCTAGCTACGTCACTCTTCGGCGATTTTCGGTATGGTACAGTAAAACTCTATGTTGGGCGCCAGATACGTCCTAGTATCAGTTTTTTTCAACAAAATCTTTACGATACTCTAAAAAAATAGAAAATCTGAACTTGACTAGCTTAGCTGCGATGCTTTACGGTAGAGGGCCAGGGTACACCAGTCATAATGCAGTTTAACTTTCAATGAGCCTTACGGCCTTATATTGTGCGATAAAAATAAATTACATTATCGGAACGAAAGGTTCGTCCGAGACAAAAGAACAATAGGAAATACAATTAAGTGAGATAGTTTTTCCATTGAGTAACAGATCAAATAATTTTACAGACAATAAACGTATGAGAAATTACTAATAGCGATACGGTTCAAGCGATAGGCTGTAATTCAATTTTACGGGAACAAATGTGCGTCATGCTGCCTCGATATAATTTTAATTAATTATACTCTACTCGTATCACAAAGCGATACTCGATACTCAGGAAAAGACATCTACGCATCCTAATTGGTTTTGGTTTCTTGACGGTAGTTTAGCCGTTTGGCAGTAGCGCGGGGTGTCGGAGGGATCCCCCTTGCCTCTGCCGCTGTCTTCGGTACCCTTCTCCTCACTGCCGTTTTCGGTAACTCCTCGATTCTGGATATATTAAATATCTTGTTCTGATTCTGGTGGAGGGTAACGACCTTACAGCTGAGGTCAATTCGCCAGGACCTCCACCAGAGTTGCCGTGCTGAGCAACAAGAGCCTCGATCACGGAAGGAGTTCTTCTGACAGAACGTCTGCACCGGGGGTTTTCATGGCCAACCCGGCCGTGGTAACAGTGGTCGAGACGGTAGGTGGTCCAGTGCTGATCCGATAATCTGAGGACGGGAGGCTGTGAATGCGTTTCTCACGTGACCTTGTACGCCACCCTCAGACATCCAACCTCGGTAGCGGTAGTTTCGTCGGATGACGGGAGGACTTCCAGGTGCTTCACGCACATTCCTGTACGCCGTCCATCCGCTGGAGAGCTTAGGTGACCCTCTGTACTGGTAGGATGTGCCTTCTTCGACGTTTTCTTGGCGAATCAAAGAACGCACCTCGTGCAGTACTGACTGGGCCTCGTCGAGTGTTACATAAATTGTTACAAAATGAAAGTATTAGTTTAGCCTAAAGTTTTTCCTAACTGTTTGCCAATTTCCCAGAGTTTTACCGACTAGACGTCTTGCATTTCCCGACCTTGTGACGGCATTACGAAATGCAACGTCACACCACCCTAGTTCTTCTATCGCTTCTGGTAGTCTTTTCCCTTCTCTGTTTATGACCTTGTACTTTGACTTTCTTTGTCTTTCTTCTTTCGTTTCTGTTCCATTATACTCCCCCCTTTCACCTCCTGCTATTATCTTTCGGTGCCTCCCGTCTTTTTCCTCAGTCCCTTCTATTTTTTCCATTTTTTTCTCTATGTCCCCTCTTACATAGAGTTCTATTACTGTCCACTTCTCTTTTCCTACTTTGATCTTTCCTTCCATCCACCCTTTTTCTCGCCCTTCTTGGTCTTCTTTCTTGTCTTCTCCTTCTTATTTTCTTAGTTCTTTTCTTATTCCCATTAGCATTCCTCCTATTGCTCTGCCTTTCTCGTGTTCTCTCCTCGCGTGCTGTACCTGGCATTCGTACCCCTTTGGCAATATTACGTGCGTAGCTTTTGATATACGTCAGAAAACCTAAATTTCTTTTTCACTAATTCCCATCATCTTTTGAAATCAGATAAATATAAGTTTCATTTCTTTTCAATGCGCAATAGTTTACTCGTTTCATTCTTAAACGTGATGTAGAGTATAAACACCTTTGAAATACAACATTTAATTGTAACTAATATTTATCCCTTCTTGAAATGGCTAATAAGTCACGTAGGTGCAGATAACGGCGAAGCAACATTGGAACCCCAGTATTGCTGACCCCTCATCCTCACACTATTAAAAGTAGTATGTAGGTGTAGTTTATTTCTCTCTCATTTTTCCAAAGACATAGGGAAAATTAAGCTAATCAATTAATAGAATAATACGGTATTAAACCAAACATTACTAAATTTAGGGAGCAATTTAATGCATGGTAGTTTGAATGTAAGATGGAGATATAAATGTAGATTGAAGATATTCAAACTAAGCTAGTATGAGTAGACTATAGGTGAGGCATGGAGTAGCATGGGACCGCACAACGTCATCAGGGCCCCGCTCCTACGCTTAACTGCAAGTAGTCCCCAAACCAATCAGGCGACAATCCACTAAGTAAGATCCTAATTGGCTAACAAGGGGACCTTCAAGGTTGTCACTCACGGATTTTGATGCGTCTCAAGTATGTTGTAGAGGGACCTACCCTGAGTACCTGAGTAACAGGATTTTTTTCAACGCCTCGTAGTTTCCGAGAAAAATGCTCGGCAATTTAACTCCTACAAATATATACCCGCAAGTATGGTGTACGTTCGAATCAGCGATCGTAGCGCAGTAGGCAAGGTTCCCGGCTCCCACGCTGGCGATCCGGGTTCGAGTCCCGCTGTGGCGGCAAATATTTTTTTTTTTTTTTTTTTTCATTCTCAAGAAATATTAATTAATAAAATGGAATATCGCAAAATCGTATAATTATTTTTACTTTCACGCAGGAAAAAATTATTACAGCAGAAAAAATTATAACATCCTTCATAAGAAACTGCAGTTTATTATTTTTGATTATTATGCGAAGTACTGGCGTCGTCTGACGGCCTGGAGGTCGGGAATTCCGTTAGGTTTCGTATAACAATGGGTAGGGGTAGGGATGAGGACCGCAGGTAGTGAACCCGACTAGAGTATTTGAAGTAATGGCCTAACAAATTTAAAATTTATATCATAATCAAAAATAATAAACTGCAGTTTCTTATGAAGGATGTTATAATTTTTTCTGCTGTAATAATTTTTTCCTGCGTGAAAGTAAAAATAATTATACGATTTTGCGATATTCCATTTTATTAATTAATATTTCTTGAGAATGAAAAAAAAAAAAAAAAAAAAAAAATATTTGCCGCCACAGCGGGACTCGAACCCGGATCGCCAGCGTGGGAGCCGGGAACCTTGCCTACTGCGCTACGATCGCTGACTCGAACGTATACCATACTTGCAGGTATATATTTGTAGGAGTTAAATTGCCGAGCATTTTTCTCGGAAACTACGAGGCGTTGAAAAAAATCCTGTTACTCAGGTGCTCAAGGTAGGTCCCTCTACAACATACTTGAGACGCATCAAAATCCGTGAGTGACAACCTTGAAGGTCCCCTTGTAAGCCACGCGCGCAGTAATACATACATTGTTGCAACTGCGGGGACCTCGTCGCCTTTGAACTTGAACTAGCGTCTTTCTTCTGGTAAATCGCGACGTGCATAGACGTATCGACCCGTGTGCAATTATCGAGCCACGAGTTGTATTCAATTTTTTCTTTCCTGAAGTCAAGTGGTAATACAAAGGACGCTGTACCCGTTAATGAATAATTAGGATTAGAAAAACATTTAAATTCAAGCCATAGATCCCTTCTGGATTTATGTATTATATTAATAACTATTTAAAAGGTCTTTCTTCTGGTGAATCGCGACGTGCGTGGACGTATCGACCCGTGTGCAATTTTCGAGCCAAGAGTTATACTCAATCTTTTCTGTCTTTTCATAATTAAAGTGATAGTATAAAGGACTCTGTACCCGTTAACTAATATTAATAACTATTTAACGTTCTTTCTTCTGTCAAATCGCGAAGTGCGTGGATGCAAGGAACCGTGTGCTAATTAGAGCCAAGAGTTATACTCAATCTTTTCTTTGTTTCATAATTAAAGTAGTAGTATAAAGGACTTAGCATCCGTCAATAACTTCAATTAAACGTGAAAAATCTAGAGCTTAGTGATCCGTTTAAACTCCTAAATCAAGGTTAGAGACACCTTCAGATTATTTCTGATAATCGACCCTAAAATATAATAAACTTCGCTTCCGCCTTATACTCATTTTGGGTATTTGTAATATTTAAGATAACTCAAAATCGCGCTAAATCAAACATATTACCAACTCTAACTTTGTAACATACCTAACGTCATTTTTCGCAACTTAGAATCAGTGCATTTAAATCCGACTTCCATATCAATCAGGCAGACTCATTAGCTTCAGTTCAGAACATTAGGACATTTGACACGTACTGAAACAATATCTAAATTCTACGAAATTTAAGGGCTACGAGGTTCCTAAAGGTGAGGGCAGTTATGAGGTGCTTGCCTACGCAATTCCACCAGACCTGAAAACATTGGGAAAAATGGTGCTACTAAACGGAATATCTCGGCCTAGGCACCGAAATCAATGAAACAAAATATTTCGCGCAATTCTACGTGCGATTCCGAACATGTAGGGCCCAAAACATGTTTTTTTTACGAAAACGTTTCAAAACCGTTTTACATGGATATCTTCTCTCTATTTTTGCGTTAAAAAAAACATTTTTTAGGCCGTACGTGTTCGGAGTCGCACATAGAATTGCGCGACGTATTTTGTTTCATTGATTTCGGTGCCTAGGCCGAGATATTCCGTTTAGTAGCACCTTTTTTCCCAATGTTTTCAGGGTTGCGATTCTGTACTCCTCCGCTAACTCCGCTAACTCCGCTAACTCAGCAGAGACCGTGGGTTGGGTGAGAAACGTCCAATCGGAGATCGTTTCGGATCGGGGGTCGTACGGTGACGCCGTGGGCTTTGCCCGGCCGCTAGTCGTAACGAACGCAAGGCCCTAGTTACACTTGATTTACATGCATGTCACAAGTGTACCATAAGGATAAGCCGAGGATATGAAAAGAAAGAAAGAGAACGAATAAATGAATTAAAATATCGGACTGCATTTATTCATTGATTTATTCGTTCTCTTTCTTTCTTTTCATCTCCTAGGTTTATCTTTGTGGTACATATGCATGTATATCAAGTGTAAGTGGGCCTCGCGTTTATTGCGACTAACGGCCGGGCCAAGCCCACGGCACCACCGTACGACTGTACTGACCGATCCGAAATGATCTACGATTGGACGCTGCTTAGCCAACCAACGGTCTCCGCTGAGTTAGCGGAGTTAGCGGAGTTAGCGAAGAAGTACAGAATCGCAACCCAGGTCTGGTGGAATTGAGTAGGCAAGCACCTCAAGACCCTGTGATCGGGGGTAGTTTCATGCTACGCCATGTCAACCAAAGCTAAGTAACCATAGTCGCTCGAAAAATCGCTCATTTATACCTTATATTTCATATTCAAGATTCGCTGTATTGTTTTCCAGAATTCTTCAGAGCTAATCATATGCACGTTAAAAATCAATTCAATTTAATGAGTATCATAACCACGGAAATATCGTTATAGGCCAATACCGACGGTATTTCGGGGTGATCCCTTCCTAATAACGAGACCACCCGTCGAGCTTGCATTGCTACTCATTGTTCGAGCCGTATATTACTTTAATCAAATAACTCGAGTTGATATGATCATAGATTTAACAACCAAACGGGATAATTCGTAGAATTCCGGGTTTTACCCCAATTCCGTTGGGTTTATTTCCTTTGACTATAAAGCTTTATTTGAATAAATATTAGGCCTCTAGTTGAGCCATTAAGATCCAACCTACCAATCTCGAATTATAATATTACATTAGTACTATAACTACATGAATATATATAAATATATATATATATTTAATTTCCTTTTTTGGGGAATTCAATTATTTGTTATCTCAGACGAATCAAGACCGGAACGATTGTTAATGATTGGTAATCATTGCTCCTGTTCTTCTTCTCTCGACCGTCTTCCCTTCTCCATTTTTTCTATTATTTCTGTGATTCTGCTTTTTTCTGTTTCTCCTTGCTTCCTTACCTCTCTAACTTCTGCTTTTAGTTTCTCGCTCTCTTCTTTCTCATTTCTTCTTCCTTCTTCCGCTTCTTTTCTCATATTTTCAATTTCTTAATTTATGTTTTCTAAACCTCTCACTATTCCGTCTAGGGTTCTCTTGATCGATGCTGCGTCTATTTCCTCTTTCTTTTCTGCTGTTTTCGCATGTTTTACCTTTTCTATGTTTGTGTCACCCATTTTCTCTGAAGCCTCTGCTTTACATGGTGATCTTATTGTCTTGTTGCTCCTTTTGAATGTTCTTTCTCCCTCTTTCTTTTTGCCCCTCTCTTGTTCCTTCTCTTCTGCCGCTGCCTTCCTTTTCCTTTTCCAGCACTCCAGAAAAAACCCGTCGGATGCCGCTCTATTTCTTTCCCACGACTCCGCTGCCGTCGGCCTCCCTGCCTTTCCCCTATTTTCTTGGCCTTTGGCGCCCGTCGGGGTCCTCCACACTTCTGTTTCTTCTTTTTCCGCCCCCTTATTTCTCTCTCTTTCCCCTCGATCTTCTGGGGAAGATTTTTTCCATGCGCTGCTCCCCTGTCCTTCTGCTTCGGCTCTTACTTCTCCGCCGCTCTCCCTCTTCCTCGCTGCTCTCACCCTACTAGTTGGCCAAGTTAGTCTGCCGCTCGTCGCGCTCTTGTTGTGACGTGTCTCTCTCGTTAGTCGTAAACTCGCCTTTCTGTATAGCTATTTTAAATAAATCAAAAAGACATATGTAAGCAATAAAGATAAAGATTCAAGCTTACAATACATAAATGAAGTGAATATTTGCATAAAAAATGGTCTTTAATTTTTTGTAATATGGCGTACCGTTTTTGAAAATCTCAGGAGTTCGTATATCTACAGAAAAATTGATGAGGAATTCGAAAAAAATAGTTTCATGATCGTGCCAGAATCGCATCATAGTGAAAAATCAAAATTGAAACAAAAATGCCAATTTTTTTAGGTTCTTATCAACCGATATAGTTTATATTTTTTTTCCCAAAAGCTACCCTCAGCCTCCAAAACATCCAAAATTCAAATTAATCGATTCACGCGTTCCTGGGAATATTCATTTTTTCTGATTTTCATATATTTTGCTTATTCTCGAAAACCAATTGGGTTAGAGATCTGAAACTTTCAGGATCTTATTATCTTATGAGTACCTGAAAATCCTCTCAGTATCGTGCCCATATCTTTCAAGGGCAAATTCACTATGCTTATACCCCTGGGGCCTTTGTTTGAAAATGTTACCAAACGTTAATGGCATATCTTTCAATAATTGAAGGAAAAAAAATCCATCGATCACAGTAAGATCGATATGAGAAGAAAGTCCATTGTCAGCGACCAGCGTCGATCACTTCATTTTGTAAGCACTTCATCAAAGCCGATTTATCGCTCGTGCACATAGTGCCGTCCAAATGACATAGAGATAAGGGCACGGGCGTTAGCGGAGAAGACAATAATTTCTCAAGATCTTTTTTTCGATCCAAAGAAACAGCAAGCAGCCGTTCTAAAAGATCTCGTTGCTTACGTATCTCTTTTTCTTTGCTATTCAAAGCAACTTTCTTTTTTTTTTCAGTGTGTCTGTGAATGTTAATATTTTATCGGTTTTTCAAATCTGCTTGCATCTTCCTCACATTCTCTAATAAAACTTTCTCGTCACTTATTGCCACTGTTTTCTACGCTGAGTAAAAAGTCCTCTATAGCGGTGCTTGCAGCTTGGCTGTTTGATATGTTGAAGAGCATTCGTGTATCAATATCTTCATCGAACGGATTCATATTCCGCAGCATCTCATCGATAAAATTGTTAAATTGTACAATGCTTTTGTTCATTTCACTTGTTTCTAAGTCAGCTGTAATTTCCTGATTTCTTGATAAACCTGCTTGCTGTACGACGTCTGAAATGACTGTGGATCTTATGATGTGGCTCTTGCACCAGCTTTGGCGAGCTGCATCGAAATTCGTGAAGTGCAAAACGACCGTGAGCTTATTTGCTGCGTCCAAGTTTATCGTTTGCTCCAAACTTCAATCGATAGGTTGTCTAGAGAAATCTTTGTCGGTTCTCTTGATTCCAAACGAACCTTTCTCGAATAAATCTCGGAGACCTGGATGTGTCTCATCAACCTTGCATATAATAAATAACTGATTTTTGGCGAGATGTATTTAAACAGGCTGAAATTCGCAGTCCTAATACTCGAATTAAACAACAATTAATATTCAACAAGATTCACATAAATCATGTAATACTGACATGTTTTGCCGTGTTCACCGTTGATTGTCTGCGTTGAATAATTTTCATATTTTACAATAACGTTTAAAAGCGGCTCATCCTCAATAACGGTAGATGCTGATTTTGTATTATTGAAATTCGCAATATAATTTTTCATTTCTGCTGTTATTGAAATAGTATTCTGATTCAAAAATTGTCAAAAGTGTAGAAAATGCTAAACTGATAATGGGATGAAGCCGCTTGCACCTGTTGAAATGCTTACCAGTGATAAAGCCGTTAATAGAACCACTTGCTAGTAATTCGGTATCGATCATAATATTTGATATACTGCAGTTGTCAATGAATTTCCCTATGGCTTTGAAAAATGCCATCATCGCGTGAAATCCACCAATATGCACGAAAATATTTTTCAATTCATCTGATTGCGATTGAATTTGGAGAGCTACTTCCGTAATCGCCAAATCGTACGTCACTTGAATATACGTATCATTGCACTTTGCTGCAATTTTCAGAGACTGAACCATGGTTTCCTCGACAACAGCATTATTTGTCGGTGATAGGTTGATTGTTGCCAGATATGATATTCGCTGTTTTATCGATTCATCTAGAAAAATCTTGCTGTGGAAACCTACCCACATAGGGGTTTTTGGTATAACCAAGGCGTGCGAGAACATCCATACATGATTTATTTTTTGCTATGTTTTTAAACTACTTGGATCTTTATAGATTTCAGGAGACAATGATTGCAGAACTTCCAATAATCTTGGCCGTTTAGGATACGGATCTAAGTTCGGACGAACCGCATCGAAAGTTCGTCTTCTTCTCGTATCGCTGGTTTCCTCTGCTTCATTACTAATCTCGTCTTCAGTTGTATCTGGTATAATATTCTGAAATATAATTCCGACTGTGTCATATACGGTATCTTTACCGGTGAGAGTATCCACGAATGTATCAAAATTGTTGAATGCAACTCCTGTACACAAATTTGGTTTCTTTACGATGTCATCTGGACAAATTTGAGAACGCGAAGGTGCATGTTAAGTCGCTTCAGTTTCCAATTCTTCCGTGCTCGTATAACTACAGCAATGACCAAATTTATTAATAATGTTAATAACTTTTCGGCTGCTTGTTAAGCTTTTTAAAGTCATAGCAAGCGTTATATGCTTTGAAGTTTTTACGCGCCCATCTGATATCGCATATACCATATCTAATATTTGTGCTAACGCACACCAGAAGATACCAACTGCGAAGTTGGCAGTGGAAAATGGTTGGCAGGAATCAGAAGGGCGATATGAATTAGATTGGTATAAAGGGCAACAAATTCCTACATTCGTTAACGGGATGTGATAGGCAGAAGGCGATAAAGTAGGGGGTGGTTCTACCAATTTTTTTTGTTTTACTCGGCATTTCGCGACGAAGGCACGGAATGGGTTTCCGCACAAGAATTCGACGTATTATGTGGTGAAGTATTGCCGTAGATGAATAAACGTATCGAAATCGAAAAATAGTTTGTTTTCGTTAATGGCGATCTGTAAAATTGGGTAAAAACATGTCCGCTCGGGGCTCGACTCACAAATGCTGACCTGATTGTTCGAGTTCGCGTGGTATCCAGCTCTGGAATATAGGGCGGCGTCAATTCTATGACATCGCACAAAGCGAACGATACGTTTATTTATGAGTATTTCGGGAAAATGAAAGCGTGAGCAATAATGCTGCATTTCGTCGATTTCGACCGAGTAAAAGCGGTTCTTGACAGTTACGTACACTAAACGTGTGGATTTTGACCGGTATGAAGTTGGCCCTACAGTCTTCTGTCTCTTTCTTTTCTCGCGCTACCTGGCGAGGGATGTGTGTATGTATATACGTAACTGTCAAAAAACCGCTTCGACTCGGTCGAAGTCGACGAAATGCAGCATTATTGCTCACGCTTTCATTTTTCCGAAATACTCATGAATAAACGTATCATTCGCTTTGTGCGATGTCACAGAATTGACGCCGCCCTATATTCCAGAGCTGGATACCACGTGAACTCGAACAATAAGGTCAGCATTTGAGAGTCGAGCCCCGAGCGGACATGTTTTTACCCAATTTTACAGATCGCAATTAACGAAAACAAACTATTTTTCGATTTCGATACGTTTATTCATCTACGGCAATACTTCACCACATAATACTTCGAATTCTTGTGCGGAAACCCATTCCGTGCCTTCGTCGCGAAATGCCGAGTGAAACAAAAAAAATTGGTAAAACCACCCCCTACTTTATCGCCTTCTGCCTATCACATCCCGTTAAAGACGTCGTGTTTCAACCAAATGATGAATCAGGTAATAAATAAGTGCAAGCAAATTCGTCAGTCTTTTTTTCATGAACAAACTGATCAGACCCATCATACGTTTACTAATTTGCAGATGCTGAGTCCGAGGTGACTGACATCGAAGAAAAAAAACGATAAAACCTATTATAATTGTGGCAGCAAGTCTGATTAAAAAGATTATTTTAATTTTTTGAATATTAATTTAAAAACAATATTGAAATAAAATATTTTTCAAAAAGGTTACGGCGTTTCTTGAATACAAATTGAGACTGATTTTTTCTTCTTCTTATTTTAAATCTCATAAAGTACTTGTTTCATAATATATTTTCACAAACCACATTTATTTCTCGTTGCTTTATCTGAATAGGTTTCATGTTGAGGCTGTCCGAGGGCGTGGTATGGTGGGGGTAACGGCACGTACACATGTACACACCTACGAGAGAATTTTTCCCCCCTCAATTCTCGAGTATAAAGAATTATTTCAAGAATCTGAAGCGTACGAAATGTTCCTTGTTTAAAATTGTTTTGGGTGAAATAGTGGAGGTTAGTCACAAATGAGTCTAGACTTCTAATGAAACGTCAATATAATATCCTCGTGACAGCTGGCACATGGATACACACACTGACACAGCAAAGATGGCCGCCAGGTGAGACGAGTGATATCAAATTTTGGCAATATAATGCTTTTTTGCACTCGACGTGTACTGAGCACTATTTCACCCACAACAATATCACAATAGAAATAGATAAATCACCATTCCAAGTTGTAAAGCAATCTACATACGGAGAATTTAGGGGGCGAAAATTTTTAGCCAATAGATGGCGCCACTATTGGCTCGTTGACTCAAGCCGACTCAAACTGTCTGGACCCATCGCCGAATACAAGTTTCCGAGGGCCCTGTCTGTTTCACACACACAATCATATATATCATTTCCATGTTATACAAAACGCATACTATGGCGACTCGAAATTGTGCGCTACGTGAATATCCTACAGATTGGAATTCGTTCCACGGTCAGAGATTGTGAAAATTATTCTGCAGGTTCTTGTTAAATAAGGGAAGAGCCTACAGAGATTCGAGAATTACAAAAAAATCGATTCTTTGTTTGTACCTAAAAAGTACTCCGGCCTTTTCCCGCTTTGTGAGAAATATTCAAGGCACTCCGATTTACTTGAGTTGACGGACAGCTGATTTTATAAATAAAATCAGTTAATTTTTTTTTTTTCATTCGTAACCAACTCCTAAAATCTCATAAAACCATTGGGAACACCATCGAATGTGAGTTTCATAGAATATCAAATCAAAGTGTAAGCCACGTGGTCAAATATATGGGTACTCCAGGACTTCCAAATGTAATAGAAAGCTTGAGCGTTCAAGAGATAAAATTTTTTTCGAAAGCATCCACAATTTTTCTTAAACTAACTTTTATGAGGCGGTTAAGAGCGAAACATAAATGTACCTGAATAAAAAAAAAAAAGCCATTAGTGCTAGGTAAATCATTTGTCACTCGACCGATCAGAAATCCCCAACAATTGAGTAACTCATACCTTTCCATGAGACATTAGCCAGAGATCAGCTGCAGAATACGTGCTCACATGGAAAACTGAGATCGCCAACGAAAGTCTTCGCACAAGACTATACTTAAATCCCTAGGTCGGATTTTTTTTAGTTTTGGAGTACACTTTAACATAATTCACAAATAATTTCAAATTGATCAGAATGTTGAAGTTTTCAGTTGCTGTAGGGTATTCCTTCAAGGGAGTATACCCACCTCCAAAATAATTTTTTTTAAATTACTGCCACGCTCTGAGAAAACATTTTAGTGACTCAATTTTTTTTTTTTACAGTTGATTAGTGCTATTTTAATAGATAGTTCATGATTTTTCAAGATTTAACGTCCTCCGCTGAACAAAAATTTAGTCCATCGAAGAAAAAGTAGTTGTCGTAGCGTACAGGCTGCTGCGTTGCATGAATTTTTTTTAAAATTGGAGGAAATATTCTATCTGAATGTGATTTAGGGGCAAACCAATAATATTTCATGAATTTCAGTTTTTGACGTGAAAATTTTTGTTAGGGTCTAGGTCAGAAATGAGTACAGCAGTTTTGTCTGGGTATTGTGTTTATTTAACAGACCTTGTCTTATGCTCGCCTCTGGACGAAGTGAAGCTCTCGTTACCACCACTCTGGAACGAGACCGTGCGCATGCGCATGCTTACATACTAAAGTATATATATAATATTATGTAGTACATCTAGATCCGACAGCTGTCGCTCAACTCCAACACTCCCTCCCGACTGCTTCGGTTGATCTCTTTTGGTCTATTTCTCACCCGTTGACCAACTATTCGGACTCTTTAGTACCTATATGAACACACCAACAAAACTTATCAAATATTTGAGTTTATTACTTTATCAACTTGTCTTTTATGCAATTCGAAAGCTAATGGTTTAGTGAACACATCCACTAATTGATCCCTAGATGGAATCCATTTGATTTTTATTAAATTTAATTTTACACATTCTTTCATGTGATGCGCTTTGACTTCTATGATGTGTCTCAGTCTGTTTCCTCCATTAGTTTTAGCGCTAATGGTTGCCGCCTTATTGTCACACCATAAGGTCATAGGCAATGGGGGTTCTACCAAAATCAACTTCAAAGAGTTGTAGATTGAGAGCATTTCTTGACTGGCCTCGCTCATCGCTACATACTCAGCTTGACATGTAGATAAGGCTACATATGATTGTTTGTGAGTTCTCCAGGTAATCGAATCACCGAAAAACTTAATCACATAACCACATGTGGTCAGGGAATTTTTGCAATCTGCAAAACTGGCATCTGAGTAGCCTTCGATATCATCATACTCCCCTGAATATCTAAGACCTAACGATTTCGTACCTTTCAAGTATCTTAATACTCTTTGCGCCATCAACCAATCCTCATCAGTAGGATTTATTTGATGCCGACTGAGGACATTAACAGGATACGAAATATCGGGTCGTGTCGTACCTGCTAAGTATAGAAGACTTCCTACTACTTCTCTGTATGAACAGTTAATTTTTGCGTCCTCGATTTTACTCAACGCACCATCATTATCAGATTCTCTCAATTTTCTTTCATGATTTGATGCTTGTGTAGTGAGCATTGGGGTTCTTTGAGCATGAGAATCATCAAACCCGAATTTCTTCAGAATTTTGTCAACGTATTTTTCTTGTGATAATTTGATGATACCATTTTCTCTATCCCGTTTAATTGAGATGCTTAAAAACTCTTTCGGCTCACCTAAAATCGTCATCTCAAATTCTGAGTTTAATTTCAATTTGACTTCTTCGAGTTTCTTTGTATCGTTACTGGTCAACAGAATGTCATCTACATAGAGTAAAAGTATCAAGAACAGATCATCTCTCCTCCATGTAAACAAGCATGGCTCTGAGTCTGAATTTCTCAATCCTACACTTAGTGTAACTTCTGTGAACTTTACGTTCCATCTTTTTGGGCTTATTTTTAGTCCATAGAGAGCCTTTTCCATCTTACACACCTTATTTCTTCTTTCATTGTCAGTATGCAGAGTTCCTTCTGGAATCTCCATGTAAATTTCTTCATCTATCTCTCCATTAAGAAATGCCGTTTTAACGTCTAATTGACACACCTCAAGATCATATTTATTTATAATGGCAATTACTGCCCTCACCAATGGCATTCTTGACACAGGAGCATACGTTTCCCTCAGTTCATAGACATTTGTGTCTTTAAATCCACGAGTTACTAACCGTGCTTTCCATCTGATCTTTCTATTTGGTTCTAGCTTTTGTTTGAATACCCATCTTGAGTCAACAATATTGGCCTTTTTACCATTCTTCATTCTCATTGGTCTATTTACTATTCTCCAAACCTTGTTCTTTTCCATAGAATTCAGCTCTTCGATAATCGCCTTCTGCCATTTGTCTTTGTCTTTACTTTTCATCGCATCACTATAATTTACAGGATCTGAATTTACGTTTGCTAGCAATGCATGATGGATTTCGTCATTTAGTTCATCTAGGCTCATCTCATTCTCGTTTGTGACACATGACATAAAGATTCCGGAGTTTAGATTTTTATCGATTTTCGGAGGATTTGAAGTGGATGATTTCTTCTCACCTTCAACTACACCTGTCAGCTCCCCTTCATTTGATTTTACGGCCTCTTTTCGAGGTCTTCCTCTCTTACGCTTATTTGCTCCCTCCGATTTCGATATACCCTCAGATGTACCTTTGTCTTCCGTAAATTTGACAAACCACTCACTTTGATTTATCTTCTCTTCGTTTGTCGGGAAGTCTTTGATCTCATTCTTTTTTAACTTATCACCATAGACTTTTCGTTAAACCGGGCATTTCTGCTCTCGTAATACTTTCCATTTTCCGGTTTTAAGAATTGATATCCCGTTGGGGTGTATCCAATTAGTATGACTCTCACACCTTCAGCTCTAAATTTTGGTCCTGTCTTTCGTTGTACCTTAATAAAAGCTACGGACCCAAATCTTTTAATTTGATTGACATTAAAGTTGTGATTTGGAGCAAATTCTTCCAATGGGGTTTTCATTTGATTTGATTTATGGGGTGTTCTATTGTAGGCATATACTGCTGCAGACAATGCCAAATCCTACAGATTCTCAGGAAGTTTGGCATCAAACATGTACGTTCTTACCTTTTTTTGAATTGTCTGATTGAAGCGCTCCGATACGCCATTATGTTCAGGGGTGTCTGGACTTGCCAATTGTAATTCCGCACCTAGTTTGTCCAACACTTCGACTGTGTATCCTCCTGTAAATTCAGTCCCCTGATCCGATCTCAAATAGCATACCTTTGCATCATGTCCTAGCAGATTTCTCGCACTTCTAACGAACATTTCAAGGCAGTGACCTGTTTCGCTTTTTACTTTCATTGGGTATGCCATAGCAAACCTAGTTTCATCGTCAATGAATACCGAGATATACCTGTAACCCTTAGGATGTGTGATTGGTGAGATAGGTCCCATCACATCAGAATGTATAATTTGTAGTGGAGCTGTAGATCTGCTGCGCACCGTAGCGAAAGGTAATCTGTTAAATTTGGAAGCTAAACACACCTCGCATTCCAGGATTGATTCATTGAAAATTGCTGCATTCAGTTCTTTATTATTTGGATATTTTAATTGCAGCGCCTTGAGATAGGCCACTGATGCATGACCGAATCGAACATGCCAGAGCATTGCCTTATTATTGTTATTGAATCTTTTACCCTCACCTTTGAATGGACTTAACTCTTCACTTTGTTCTTCAACCGGTAATTCATCAACATCGTGAAATTTTCTATCCCATACTGTATATTCAAAGTTTGAATGCTCAGGGATTGGTTTAGTGTTAACGACTTTCATGTCTTCACCTTTATTTTCACTTGAGCTCACCTTACTCCCATCTTCAGTTGGGGTTTCATTTAATTTGACTATTTGGTTATTATCAGGCTCTTTAATTGATTCGATTTTTTGTTTTGTTGTATTTCGCGTATTATACCTAATGGTCTTTGTCTCACCTTCAGCTAGATATGCTGTCATCCTTTTGTTTCTACTTTTGCTTGATGTCTCATCTTTTGAATCATTTTGTCTCGTTTCTACTTCAATGACCCAATAAGGTCTTTTATACGCACCCTTAATGATTGATTCATTGGATATTGGATCAAAAATATCAATTTGTTCATCATCGAGATAAATTGCGAGTCCCATTTCAGCAAATTTTCGTAGTGACAATAAGTTTGCCTGTAATGATTCCGCAAAGATTACTGAGTCGATTTCTAACTTGTTACCGTTTGCTAATTTTATTTCTACCTGCCCTACTCCCTCCGTTCTCAAGTCCGCTGACTTGTTCTTATTGGCACACCTAATAACACCTACACTGTTCTCATCAAATGTCTTAAAGATGATTCTCGAATTTGACAAGTGCTCAGTAGCTCCTGAGTCAGCTAAGAATTCAGATATTAATTTATCCCCATTCAGGTTCATCGAATTCACGTACATACATAGCCTCACCTTTTAATGTATCATCGATTTTCATAGGGATTTTAATAATTTCTGGGTCGCTATTGTCTATTTTCTTACCTTTATCTTTTCCATTCTCTTCACTCGATGACTTGTTTGAATTCTTAGTAGGTTTTCCTCTTGTCCATGCTCTGGACCTTTGATAACGTGCATTCCCCCTGCCTTTTGTATTGACAAATTTACCTCGCTTCGCCCAATTTTGACTTTCATACTCTGACTTTCTTTTTATCGCACCTCTCATTGCACCTCGAGAAAATTGACCTCTTGATCTAGAGAAATTTGTGTTGCCTCTCGAATGACTGCTGGACCCTTGGGCTGTTGGACAATCTCTTGCTTTGTGCCGAAGTCCATTGTACTTGTAACACACCTTTTTTCCCTCATTGGGACAGTTTACAGCAAAATGATCATAGGCTCCACATTCAAAGCACCAATTGCTCGTCTTTTCAGCTAGATTGGCTGCTCTAATGTCCTTTTTCTCACCATTTACTTGCTTGCTTGTGGCCTCATCCTGTAGAACAATCAACCTCAATTGCTCATATGTAATGGCACCTTTACCGTCCAGTTTCGCATATACGTCCAGCGTTTGTACTGAGGATACCGATACCATCACAGCATTGTAAAATGCATCTTTTTTTTCCTCATCTGATAGAGGTTTCGCGTCGGGAGAGTTTTCATAGTTTCTAATCGCGTCTTCGAACTTGTCGCAAAACTCACCTGCTGTTGTTTTACCCTTTATGTATTGCATATTAGAAATTTCTTTTCTCACGGTAAATGAAGTGACATTAGTTTCGCATCTTTTAATTTCTTTTAGCTTAGTTAATATTTCCACCGGATCATTGTACTTCATAACCTTAGAATGATAATTTCTATCAAGATGATTTATTAGAATATCCCTGACTCTGAATTTTTGTTCCTCAAGGGTTTTCTCGTCAGCTGGGCATTTGATTTTATCATTGATTATGTGTAGTAATTTATTTGATCTTAATTCTGATTGAATAAAATCATAAAAATGTTCATATTTCATCTTATTGTCTAGTTTGTAATCTCGTTTGACCGTTTGACTTTCATTCCAGAATCCTAATTTAATAGCTTCCGCTAGCTCTTTGGTTGCATCATTACTTGAATTTTCACCTCTCACTTGTGTTTGCTCGCCCTGACGTTCTGCGCTCCTCGTATTTTCCTGCTCATCATTTGTCGCACCTTGTCGAGTGTCAATATCTCTCCCCTGGGTACCTGACTTATAGTTTTTTGCGAAGTTGGCAGCTATTTCATTGAGTTGAGATAATTGCTGATTCATCACTTTTTGTCTTTCCATTTCCATTTCATTCATCTTTTCAGCATGTTTCTTTAGACTCTCAATTACCCCAACCATCAGCTTTGCCACATCTGCACTTACGTTACACGACTTTTTCAAACTCTCAGCTAGTATACTAACTGTCTCACACAGCTTATCCATTTTCCTTTCAACTGAGGCTATTTCTCTAGAGTTATTATTTTCCATTTCCTCTGTATCGGGTATAGTTTGAGTATTGTCAGAGTTAATTAATTTGACGTTTATTTTAGCAGGTACATCACTGATAATTTTCAAGTGTGTATTCCCTGTTTCCAAAGCTTCAACCATATTTCCGGCACCCTTTGTAGTCTCACCATTCTGACCTTGCATACCGTTCTGACCTTGCTTATCTTCCTGACCTTTCACACCATTCTGACCTTCTCGTGCCATGGTTGAGCTTTGCTCTGGGGTGGTTGTTGGCATAATCGTTGCCGTCCCTTCGAGAACCCTCTCTTCGTACCATGATTCCAAGGAACCCCACTGTTTCTCCTCCATCATTCTTTTCTCTAAGTGAAGTAATTGTTAAAAATTAATGAATTATGCCAACACCGGGTGCTCCAAGATCGGTTGACTGAACACAAGTTTGGCCGACCTCGTAGCGAACCAAAACATTCAAAATATGAACACAATATTCATCCTGAATTAGTCCAAGTCGACTAACTTCTGAACACCGAACACAAGCATTCATTCATTAGTCAACTCTTCAGAGTCTTTATCATATATTTTATGATATAAATTGAGTTTACTAGTATTTTCAATTTAGTTTACTTGATCAAGTTTTTGTTTTTATAATCCTTGCGCCTTTATTTATATGGTGCACTCGTCACATTTCCCCACCGTTTGAACTCACCTGTCATATACCCTGGGCCAGTTTCTGGCAGGATCCTGAGGGTCTCCCCTTTTATCACAAGCGTGATAGTTTCTCCGCGGTGGAGTTCATCCAATTTAAAGTTATCGATAATCAAGTTCCAAACTTCTTGTAGGTCGTCACCTATTTAACCAATCTTACATTAACCTTTAAATGATCATTTTTACCTGTTGGGTTAGTTTCGCGCATACACGTGACAGAAGATGGAAGGACCTCGTTTTGCGTACATTTTTTTTTTTTTGTTTTGCTCGAGCTTGTACGCGTAGCTGCAGCTTTGTCTCTCTCCATCAACCGACCGTGTTGCACGCGCACTCCCAGAATTTGTTAAACATTAATTTTCATTCACTAATCACTCTTATCCCACCTCAAGTAATATTTTCAACCTATCAGAAATTAATTCCTTCAATTTTGATTTTATTCATTTCCGTTGTCGGTGTAGGCTAGGCGCCATTTTGGCTGATCTCCCTTTATTCCTCTAGTGTCTCGACAGTTATTATTCTTTCGACACCCCTTTTTTTTTTTATTTTCCTTTTTTTTTTTTATTATTATTATTTTTTACTTATTTCAGTACTTACTCATTTCATCGGAAGATTCTTTTGTCTGATTTTCTTTGTTGTCGTCCATTTTTTTTTTTTTTTTTCTTTTTTCACCAAACACGTGCCTTGTATCAGATTTTCCGATATTCCCAGACCTCTTATTTATTTATAGTTTATAGATCACGCAGTAGAAAACGTGCTGGTACCATAACCTGTTAGGGTCGAGGTCAGAAATGAGTACAGCAGTTTTGTCTGGGTATTGTGTTTATTTAACAGACCTTGTCTTATGCTCGCCTCTGGACGAAGTGAAGCTCTCGTTACCACCACCCTGGAACGAGACCGCGCGCATGCGCATGCTTACATACTAAAGTATATATATAATATTATGTAGTACATCTAGATCCGACAGCTGCCGCTCAACTCCAACAATTTTTGATTGTAAAACTTTGTTTTTCATTGTTTTGGAAAAAAAAACTTTTTCTTCGATGGACTAAATTTTTGTTCAGCGGAGGACATAAAATCTTGAAAAATCATGAACTATGTATCAAAATAGCACCAATCAACTATACAAAAACTGAGTCACCAAAATGTTTTCTCAGAGCGTAGCAGTGATTTGAAAAAAAATTATTTTCAAGGTGGGTATTACCCGTTAATGATAAGCATGGAAGATCAGATGACACATTTGGGATGGGCACAAATAGTAGTAGGTATACTCCAATCGTAGGCGTATGCCAGCTCAAAATGTCTGAAACCAACATGATGTAACATGATGATGAATAATAAATAATTTCGATTACAACCAATGATTCTTGAAAATACGTTTTTAGTTCTAATTATGTTTGGCGGAAAAGAATCATGAATTTGTCTTCGTTACTGCATTTCTCTTGCGGAGCCACTCATAGATTTCAGCATACCTATAGAAGCATGCCGGGGAGCATTTTACGCTGAGAGACAATACTATATGAAGAACTTAATAATGAATTATTTTGGATTTTTCGAAAAATTGAATCAATGGCTAAATGAGGGCGGTAGGAAATAAGAGGCATCGGAATCTTTGCTTTTTTGCGAAATTTTATTATTGTTAAAATATATAATTATTTAAAATATATAATATAATTATTTAAAAGAAGTGTACATATGTACATTGACCCGTCATCTACCAATTGAGTGGAAATATTAATAGATGACGGGTGTTGAGCCGCCCCTGTGTCGACGGTACCGGCGGCGGGGCCCGCCTCGTTCTCCTCGGCCGCGACCCCCACCGCGCTGGTGCTGGCCCTGCGGCTGCTGGCGCCCCCGCTGCTGCTACTGCCCTGCGAGTCATTGTCGCCACCTCCGCCACCAGTTCAGCTATTAGGTCCTATGAATAATCACAGAAGTCATAGCTGGAAATATGTATAGAACTGCATGTATACCAATAACTAAGGCTTGAAGATGACATACATTTGCACCAGGCGGTGGTCGAGCTCCCTGCCCCCTGCCCCCCGCCCCATCTTCCTCCTCACTCACCACCTCCTCCTCCTCCTCACCCCTAGCCGTGATTTTATTATCTGAAACCATAAAATGTCATATTAATTAACACTGTGTGAACTCCTTTGTGTGGCACTGATATACAGGGTGAGTTTTCTCCGGGGTACTGAGAGGGTCTGGCTCAAATCGGCTGAGACTTTGTCTCCTTCTATTCACACTTGTTGTTATCAGGAGAATGATCGCCTCCAGATGACAAACAATCCATTCAGATATTAAGGTCAATAGTAGTGTCTCATTGTTTTGACAAGGCTACATGAATTTTCAGCCAAATTTCAATTGGTGAGAATTGTTATCCTGACAATTACAAGTATGAATAGCAGGAAGCGGAGTCTCAGCCAATTTGAGCCACACCCTCTCAGAACCCCGGAAAAAACTTATTCTGTATAGTGCCAGGCCAGCTGATTCACATGGAGGTTGATTTTATTTCTGTATCTTATGCAAATTGTATTGTCGCTTTATGTAATGAAACCACAGGTTACAATCAATACCCGCGATTATCGGCGAAATCGTCCTAAGTTCAGGTTATTTCGCGATCTAAAAACCTAGCATACTGCGATCGCGAGATTGTATCCAAATTGTAAAAATATGACATCGTATCCGCGACACTCGACTTATAGATCACTCCATAACAGCAATAGATGTCACGTCCACCGTATAAGATCAACAGAATATGTAGGCAAAGTAATACTTACTTTGCATGTTCGGGGCGGGCATGTGGAAATATGGAATGGTCTCTTCCGCAGGGCTGCCAACTTAACTTTTCCGGCGTGCGGTCGAGCGATGGCAGCCTGAGTAGGATCTCCGTAAGATAACCGGTTGGCAGCACTGCGAGTTATTGCGGATCACTTCGGTAAATCGTCGCATTCTCCTATCGTTGCGCGTGTTTGAACCCGGTACGCACTGTGATAATCTCAGCATCGTGGCGTGGGTCGTGACTCGCGGAAATTTGTACGAAAAACGCGTTTCGAGTAGTTGTTGTCACGTCGTAATTCACAATACATGCACCGAAGTGTGTTATTTAGTTTTGACGAATTTTCTGAAGTGTAAAGTGCAAACGTTATAAAAACTCGGTGCAAAAATCATTCGGCAATGGGAAAACGTGTTGCTCAAGGACATGGTAGATATTGGCTGTCCGCAAAGCCTCCGAGCCGGAAAAAAAATTTTGCTGACCCAGATGAATAATACAAGATGCACCGGCAGTCGTGAGCGAACATGAAATCCAACTGCCACCAACGGAAATGTGCCTGATGGACCACCTGGGCGCAGCAACATCCGATTTCGATGATGTTGATGTGCCCACTGCAGAAAACGTTTTAGGTCGTTCAGCAGCGGAAGCTTCATCAGCAGTGGAACAGCAGCGAACACCCACCGGCATCGCTGAACGAATAGCTGCGGATTTCATGGATGACCGCGAAATCGAATCCTCGGAGGATGGATCTGACATAGACGGAGCGGATGATGCATCAGATCTTCCAGACAACGATGAAGCATTACTGGAGCCTGCCAGTTCTGACGAAAGTCTTCCACCTTTAATCGTTGACAGAGAACGCAAAGAGCAGACGAACGAGTCCGAAGCTCATGGAACTGGGCATGTCGTTGATGTTGGATATATGTTTTCCGAGATACAACAGCGATTCGCAGATCATAATCCACTTCTCCGCTGCACATGAGATCAAGTGCACTTGATCTCCATTGAACGTATCGGACTGCTATCGAGATTCTCGTTTCAGTGCAAGATGTGTAATAAGAAAGAATCCATCATGTCTGAACCTCAGAGATCCAATATCCTTTCGATCAATGAAAGTGCAGTAGCCGGAGCAGTTTCTGTAGGTCTTGGATAATCACAATCGGAAGAGATGTTCAATGCGATGAATATTCCGTTCATGTCACATGGCACGTATCAACAGTACCATGAAAAATTGCCTCCGCATTCGATAAGGCGGCTGAGGAAGAAATGAGATTGGCTGGCGAAGAGGAAAAAAGGCTTGCGATAGAACGTGGTGATGTTAAGAATGGAATACCACACATTCCGGTAATAGCAGACGGAAGTTGGATGAAAAGGTCATATAGATCTGGAAAATATGACTCATCGTCTGGCGTCGGCATCATTGCGGGCTTTCATACGAACAAGGTTTTGTTCGCTGCAGTACGCAATGAATACTGCACAATTTGTTCGATCGCAGAAAAAAGACACGAACCCCCAAGAGAACATACTTACTGTAAAAACTGGGGGAACAATCAGAGTTCTTTAAGCATGGAGAGTAGCGCCATTGCCGAAGGCTTCCTCAAAAGTATTGAAATGCATGGGCTAGTCTTCTCGTCACTGATAGCAGACGGTGATAGCAGTGTGTACAAAAAGATTTCCGATTGCAACCCGTACGAAGAAGGTCGAGTGTACAAACCACCTATTGCGAAACCTTCTCACAAAAATTAGGGACTTGGCGGAAACAGAATTAAAGCCAGATTTGGAAAACAAAATAAAAGAGATGTCCAAATAAAAAAAAAAACGATTGGACAATGGCGCAAAGTCATCGAAGGTAGTACCCTGAGGATACGGACAGCTGTGGTGAAAGCAAACCAATATCGCATGGCTGAAGAAGTACCGCAATCCGAAAAAGTGGTACGCCTCATAAAAGATTTGGTCAATATTCCAAGTCACATGTTTGGCGGAGACAAGAAGTGTGCCGAACTGGGCTACTTTTGCGATGGTACCCCAAAAGATCAAGAAGAAAATGCAGTGCCAATATTGATCGAGTTGGATCTCCACGACAAAATCTGCGATGCCATCACCCAACTAAGTTGGAGAGCCGAGAGCTCATTGTTCAACGTCACTAGCAACACTGTTGGAAACTATAATGCTATCGACAGCAAATTCGTCGGCGGAAAGTGTGTTCACTTCGGGAAAAGAAACTCTTACAACGCCCGACGGGATTATCGAAATCAAATGCCCTTACAAAGCAAGAGACGTCACTCCGGAGCAAGCGATAGAACATCGCCTTGCAGAGGTGCAAAGGATCTACAATAAAAGCAACCCTGACAGGATGAATGAGAATCATCATCACTTCTACCAGGTTCAAGGTCAACTGCATATCGCACAAAAAGAATACTGTTTCTTTGTCCTGTGAACGTCAGAAGGTATAAAAACAATCAAAGTCTTTAGGGATGATATCTTTTGGCAAAACAGAATGTTCCCCTATCTATCTAGATTCTATGAGTTTTGCATACTCGCAGAAATTATCGATGGTCGGACATTTGAGAAATATGGAACTTAGAGAATCACAGTACATACTTGATGCACAAAACAAGACTAAATAAAGTCACGCATGTATAACAAGACAAATAGTAAGATGAATGTGTCAATTTATAAAAAAAAAAGTATTGTGTAGTCGTCTTTTTTTGTATCATATTGCAAAAAAGGAACGTCGAACTCATAGCCCCTGATCCTCTTGAGAGTATAGAGTAAACTAACCTAGCAACAGTCAAATTGCAGGGATTCGCACTCATGTGATAAAACGACTTGAAACTATGAGTTTGGCTGAAGTTCTCGTACGACACTACAATATGAAAAAAGTCAGTTGAGTGAAAATTTTTCATGATCATACAATTTAAAAGTATGAAAATATAAGACGTAAACCTACACACACACTTAGAAATGAATACAAAACTAATAAGAAAAGTCAATGATGTATATTTCAAAGATAGTGATCCATTTGACACGATCCAAATGTGACACTGTCACCCTGTGATATGACTGTTTTGCTAGGAATAGTTCACCCTGTACTCTCAGGAAGGATTAGAGCATTACGATTATCAACTGACGCATATTCATCCTACACCTTTTCTGTTATCGTATATTATTACTTCAGAATTTTTTTTCATAGATGAAATTTGGGTTTTCTAGTGGGTATCTCGCATCTTACAACCTCCTCGCACGTTGTGAACGAACAGCATTGTGCATGATAATTTTGTATAGTTTTTCAGTTATAAGTTCTCAAGTCATACGCCTCGAAGGCAACAGTCCGTACAATCGATACACGTTTTTTTTTTTTGTCAGGTGAAACATTTGAGATGTCTGACAAAAGTGAATCTGTTTTGAGTGTTGCGTGCTAGCTGCTGTCCAATAGGGCACTATAGTTATGGTCATCGATTACGTATGTATACGCATGTAGCGATGGGATTATTTATGAGAGTATATGTTCAAACTGCAGTAATCTATATCCGATAATTAATAAGTTATGCTTTTGTTACAGAAACAGAAAAGGTTGATGATACTACGACTCAACCGGACCACAAGAGGGATTGCAAATAGGTTAGTCTACAGCAGAGCAGAACCACGGAGAGCAACGAGACTCCCATATTATTAAGAATTGCTTGTGCCGCTAAGTAAGTGTAGTAGACTTCGAAGTAGTCATGTATTTGAAAAACAATTGCAAAAGCTGTTTTTACAATGTTCGCATCAGTCTTAGCGAGAAGAATTGGGTCGATTGTATGAAATTGAAAATAAACCTATGCACCAATATATGAATTGATCATATGGAAAGCTATACGAATCGACTTTGCCAAAACTAATTGAACTATTTCTTTCACACAGATACCTGTCGATACCAGACGACCTGACTTGTGCTGACGAAGGATTACGAGATCAACCCCGAAGCAATTATACTATTTATTAATTGATTCGTATGGTTAGGCGTACTGAATATTATAATCAATTGAGGTGACTATAATTATATGCAAACTAGGTCCTCAGCCGACTTATCTTCATAAGGGGGTCTGCGACTGAAAGTTTCACAAGAACCATTCAATTTTTTGTAAATTAATAACAAAGGTCCAGAGAGAAATGCTTTCTACAATTTTTAGATCATGGAAGTATACGTACTGGCACATACTGTAACGTATCAGGCATAGCAGCATGATAACGGTTGCCAACTAATCAACGCGCATCAACAACCGCGCATAACAGCTGAGGTTCAAGCAATGGCGAGTATCGGCTATAGAAGCAGAGCTGCCAGACGGCTCCTCAGCAATGCTAGACATAGCGTCACATTAGCTCACTTTCTGTATTTTCAGAGGCCAGATAGGCAAAGCGCCCTGGTACTCATTAGAATCAAACTTTTGCACAAACATTAGCTAAAGCAGCATTGTACGTTAGAATCAAATCATTTCACGAACATAGTTATAGCAACATTGCTTCGTTAAAATCAGAATTAAATTTAACTCAAAGTAAATATCAAATATTCTCAAATATCATATCCTCTATAAAAACCTTAACAGTGTCGCCTAGCGAACTGCCTTGATCAAAACATAAACATAGTTTCTACCATACTTTAGCAAGCATATTAGAATTAAGAACACATTATAACTTATTATGGTTGCAACCTTTTCTTATTAAATATCAAATCAATGTAATAAGTTTAATAATTAGTAATCTATTTCAGACAACGGCACATTATTCTATTTTCCCTGACATTCCTTGTTTCAGATAAAAAAAAAACTTAGCTAATATACAGCGTTGGTGTAGTAATTTCTTTCCCAGGTCAGATCCAGCTTCGGTGACGGCTAACTGAACCCAGGTCTGATGCAGCTTCAGTGAGGCATGGCCTACTCAAGTCTGATACAGCCTCGGTGCAGCGCAGTCTCCCAAGTCTGATACTGCCTCGGAGAGATATTCCTCCACCCAGGTCTGATACAGCCTCGGTGTGTTCGCATACCGAGGTCTGAGGAAAGCGGCTACGGAAAGGCAACTTTTCCCAGTCCGTGTTAGGCAAACTCATCGATTTGTTATTTTAGATTTAATTAACACAGGAGGCTCCTAAATTCTTTTAGGTGCAAAGCACCCACACTAACTTGCAACAATTGTTATTCAACCTTCGGTGACGCATATCATTAAAAAAGTTACAATACATTTCAATCTACTGCAATGCAATTGCATGCGCAGGGAACCTTTCGCAAAAGATCTTCAATGTATTGCTGCGAAGGTTCCCTCCGCTGAAATTTCATCGCAGACAGTTGTATTATTTTTCCCATAGAAATACACCATAAGTAAGAACTGTAGTGAGTGTTTTTTCATTGGACCTTTTATAGTCACTTGCAAAAATAAAAAATGTCATCGAAGTTTCAGTGGCGTGTCCCTCTCACTGAATAAAAATGAAGATGCACAGCAGTTTTATCCGAATAAGGATAGCATACATGCCTATGTTACATCAAATTAGATAACAAATGTGCAACGCAGTTCATACACGTTGATATTATTGAAACAATCAGACGTTTAATTAGGAATTTAGAATTGTTTGTACGACAACTGCAAGCAGAATTACTGGATTAATGTTTAATGTGTCACGTCTACCATTAATTTTGATGTACCCAGCTTATAGATGAATTCGATGTCAAGATATTAATAAATGATTTCAGTTTTGCTAAATATTGGCTGTGAAGTTGTTTATAGCCACGCACGAATTTAGATAAAAGATATATTCTTAATTGACAGCAAATTTTGTGGAATCTACGGCCCTTTGATTTGCACCCATAATTTAGCGGGGTCCTGGCGGGCTTAGTTCGAAAACTCAACGCGTGGCGGCGCTGCGAACGATCCAAAAAATGGCGGTCCCCCTCGGACAGCCTTCAAGAAATTATAGATAATATCTTGTATTAAAACCATTTATTTCATTATCAAATACAATCAGCCCGCGCCAGAAAGCGCGCTATATGAATTGACGCGCGGCGCGCCCTTCTACTGACTGCTGACGGCTTTTGTTCCATAAGAATTCGGACTGACTATGTTTTTCTTGTTCCGAATACTATAAACTACTTGTACGCAAAATTTTACATTTTATAAAACACTTTCACCGATCAAATTTTTTTGATGGGTTTAGCGCGCTGCTGACGCGTACTGTTCCAATATTTTGCAGACTGACCGTGTCCGCATAGTTTGTTAGTTGTCTTACTATCCACAGACTAATTTTCAGATTTAATAAAACAATTGCGACACGCACGTTTTTCTTACAAGTTCGGAGCCGCCCCCGCGCCACCTGTCCCCAAAACTGGCTGACTGATGGTTAGGCTATTGATATTCAACCGATGTATGACCTAATATTAAAATATCAGCCCTTATAAAACTGTTGCATTTTTAGTCCCTCAGCTCCCCGACTAATATGGGAATAGTGAAAATGTAGATGTTGGCTAGGTCGTACATTTGGTGGCCTAGTTTAGAAAACGATATTAAAAAAGTGATTAAAACTCGTGAAATTTGTTTGAAAATTGCGGATAATCCACCTAGATCAGTTCTCCACCTTTGGAAATGGCCAGACAGACCAGACGATAGAATTCATGCAGATTTATTGGGACCGCTTGGAGGAAAAATGCATTTAGTAATAATTGACTCGTTTTCCAAGTGGCTAGATGTGAAAGAAATGACAGATATGACATCGGAGACAACGATTGAAGCATTTAAAGAGTATGTAGACTGAATCCATTTCAAATCGGGGATGCAGGAAATCGTGATGTCACGGAATTTCTCCAAATTGAAATCTGTTGTTTCTCAACGGAAATAAAGTGACCCGTATTTCGTTGTTTTCGAAAAAAAAATCTGCTACGAAGTTACGGCCATTTCAACGTTTAATCGCGCGCTACCGAAGTTCTTGAAGAACGAACACTTTTTTTTTCCTAAAAACGCTATATCCGTGGAACGAATCGTCACAACTACTTTATCTTGATCTCATTTTGTAGGGTTTCTTGCATTATTTTGAAATATTGATAGAAGTTCCAAGATTCTCGAAAATTGACGAAATGACGTTCATTTTTCAAAGATTAGAAAAACCCCATTTTCTCGAAGAGTGATTATTTTTCTTTCCTGAAAATTTTATACAGTACGTAGAGTAATATAACGGACATATCCTAGAAGTTTCGTTGATGCTAAAATACTGCTTTATATCGAGAAAAAATATTTCGTGTTTCACTGAAATCCGTCAATTTTTGTGCTGGTATCGAATTTGTGGGCATTACTGAAGGTTATTCAGATTTTTTAGTCCACATAATATTACTTAAGATTGATACATTCATACCTGAGGGAGTACATGACCAAACATCGTAGGATGTATGGCGTCGAAGATCATACATCGATCTGCCGGTATTATGTATACGGCCAAGTATCGAGGAGTAAGGGTGTGAAAGAAAAAAAAAAAAAAAACGATTGAAATGCTATTTGATTAGGAATTAGGATCTACACGATGTTGTTATTACTCCATCAAATCCCTGATTGGAAAGTTGACCGGTATTTGGTGTTTTTTTGGTGTTAGTTTTTACCGGCAGATCGATGTATGATCTTCGACGTCATACATCATACGATGTTTGGTCATGTACTCCCTCAGGTATGTATGTAACCCCAAAAAGCACCACTGATGCAAAAACATTTCGCCAAGTACAATAATGTGGTCACTACTCCCAAAAAAATCTATCAACAAAAAATCCTCAATAAAAGTGGTACTTACAAATGACTACTCACAAAAGGAATGAAATCAGATACAATTGCCAAGTATATGTCTTCTGTATAATTATAAAGCAGAAAACATGAAAAAATAAGAATTTGGAGTACGTGGTATTTGGCGGGCCAATATTTCATATCACCATAGGAGTATTGACATTGTGGAGGTGGTAGATCTTCCATTCGAGAGAAGGCGCTGACCCTGGGGTTTTCTGGACTAACCACGGTTTGCGTGCCGACAGTGTCGTCCTTGACGATATTGGAAGTTCTTTTACGTTCGGTAGAGCCATATCTTCCATCGGTAATCCCCACGACGATAGACATCTCGTGGTTTTCATACTCGAGATTACATAATTACGAAAATAAAATAGTGTTAGTTGATCCTAATTATTTTCCCTAAGTTTTCCTTTTTCCTGGAGACCCTGCGCCACGCATAGTCGCATTCTCGATAGAATCGCCTTGTGGCGGGGAATTCCAAAATACTACGTCACAACATAATATATATATTGTAACATTGCATGTTACTAGGCGCTCCTTACCCCTTGGACGACCTCAGCGGAGTGTCCAAAGAATGAATGCATGAATAGGGTGGCCCCGAGGCCGGACCATAATTCCGAGAGGCGACCGTGACCGACTTAGATCTGTGTGACATTTTATTTATTCTTTTGTTTTTCTTTCCGACTTTTCTCTGGCATGTGGGAGACGAGGTCCATCTGACGGTTGAGCCACTCAGACAGAGACGCACCCTGACGGACGCACGACGCTAAGTACCGGGTGCTTGGATCCTTTCGACGGACACCACCTAAGCTCTGGAGGTTAGTTCCGGCCGGGCTACCTCCGATGTTGAAAGTGAGGACACGGGGGAGTGCCTAGGGCACTCTACATCGAGGGAAATCGGTGGCGGAAGAGATTCCCGCCACCAAGAAGAACCTGCAACCCGTGGTCCTCCGATTCACTGAGCTAAGGACGCCGTGGTGGACTTCGAATTACGCGCGTAGCGACAACAAGTCGCCATATTTAGGGGATCCTGCGCTCGATGCGAAAATCGATATTTGGCCGTAACACGAGGGCGCTGATTACCGGCGCCATGCGGTCTCGTCACTCTGCTTTAGACTAGCGTACCGAACACTCGGGTGTTATCGAAAGCTAATATAGTCCGTTTTTTTTTTGGTTTCCTTTTGCTTCTTAACCCCGTGGGTTATTACTCTCGTGTAATTTTTTTTTGGTGTGTGTGCACTCGAGAAACCGAGGGCGTGAGATGGATTACGGCAGGGAGAAAATCCTGTTTCTCCGGTGGCTGGAAGACGGTAAGCGTTAGCTATTCTTACCCATGCTAATTTGAATCCGGCAACGGCCGTCTGCCATATTGCCTAAGTGTAGCCACGAGGCTAATTAGAATTTTTGGGATCGAATTAGGCCGATCTCCGAGAGGTAGGCCGTCACCAGTGTCCCCATGTATTAGATTTCGAGTTCGAGTCGTTGTTACATGTCAATTTATTGTATCTTTTAGTAGTTTCGTTGCGTCTATACCTGTCGTATACGAGTGCGACAGAGTTAGTGATAGTCGGTCACTGTCGCTCTCTCTTCCTCCTGCGGGGAGAGACGAAGCTCGAGGCTTCGCCCAGAGCCGGCATTCATTTCGAGTTCGAGGCGTAGTTCGCGATTCAAATCGCTAATATTGTTGAAATCATCCATCGCGCAAGCCGCAGAGTTAGGTTAAGTTAGAATTAAGTGAATTTAGAAAATTGTAAATAATTATATTTGTTATTCACCGTGAGGTTTCGCCTCACGGGGGCGTACCGATCGCCTATACACGATCGGGAACGTCTTTTGTTCTTGTTAAATTATTGAGCCGCGAGGCATTTATTTTTGTTAATTTAATTCAGGTCGAGCCGTAGGCTCTAGCTTGGTTAGCTGTTAAGTTGTTGTGATTTCCTCCTCGTGGAGAGTATTTAGTGTTTTAGCTAATTTATTGTCTCCCGAGGACCCGATTTGTCGAGTTCTTTAGTTTTGTCATATTTTTCCTTGTTATTGCTATCCTACGTGGAAGCCAGTAGTTTGTTTGTTATTGTAAAGCTCGACAAACGCGGCTAGGTCGCCATCACACGGCCTGCAGCCGATTCATACCCGAGGGGAAGTACCCCCGGGTACACGATTTGTTAATTCTATTTTTTTTTATCATTCAATAAATTCTATTTTGTTATTAAATTCTAAATTTCGAGTCGTTTGTTAACGCCCCGCTAATCCTTCATTTGATCCCGACCCCTCTCCGCGGTACTGTAGCTAGCCGACGCTTCGAGTACCCGTAGGTAAAATTTTGGTAATATTTTGTTTAGATTTTTGGTAAGCGGCGGTTATCCGCCTGGCGCCCAACTTTTCAGATTCTCAGTTTCGGCCAATTGTAGAGTGGAGGGACCTCGGAGCCTAGCTATCCGGTCTAGCTCCGGGGACCAATAAAAATCCACGTCGCAATATATATATATACACATAGTTCAATTGCTGTTTTCTCCTACTTATCTACAAGAGGCCCGCCAAGTACCACCACCTCCAAATTTTTATTTTTTCATGTTTTCTGTTTCATAATTATACAGAAGACATGTACTTGGCAATTGTATATCTGATTTCATTCCTTTTGTGAGTAGACATTTTTAAAGTACCACTTTTATTGAGGATTTTTTGTTGATAGATTTTTTCGGGAGTAGTCGCCACATTATTGTATGTACTTGGCGAATTTTTTTTTCACCAGTGGTGCTTTTTGGGGTTGATATCACCACTTTTTGTACAATTTTGCTTGACCACCTAATAATCGTGCTCGCTCGCTTGTCAACATTTTGCCAATTCTGTCTATGAGTAGCTTAACGCACATATGGTATACATTTCATACCATCCAAATTCCTTGATAAGCAGTAATGTTAAATGTGGCAGTATAATATGAATACTTTTTCTGAAATTTTGCTTGACTACGTACGGTGATGCATTTCATACCATCTGAATCCCTTGATAAGTAGTAATGTTAAATGTGGTAGTATAATATGAATACTTTTAGTAAAATTTTGCTTGACTACCTAATAATTGTGGGTTCTCCTAAATCTTAACTCACTAGGCTCACTTGGTTGTCAGCATTCTGCCAATTATTTCTATGACCATCTCAATGCATGTACGCTCATGCATTTTGTAACGTCCAAATTCCTCGATAAGCAGTAATATTTAATGTGGTAGCATAATATAAATATGTTGAAAACACAGAGGCCTGAAATAATGACACACGCTATCATTCGTTGCCCTCCAAGCCCTGTAAAAATATGTTCTTGTGTGCATGTACTGAATATGAAATATTTGACCCATTGAATATACGAAAATATTTGGAAATGAATGATAACATATCGAAGACCTGCCACGTTGAATGAAAGCTTTGTCACTTATTAATTCATGTTGTAGACTAAAATTCATGCGATTCAATAACCGTACCTATAACCCAACCTCAAAATTGTACGTTACGTCATTTCATGAGAGATTGTTATAATTTCGCCTTCCACTTCAGATTTGAATTTTATCATAAAATAAGTAACTTAGGAAGTAACATAGGAAGCGTAAAACAGATTCAAATTTGCAAAATATTCAGATGTACGAATATGAACAGAGCTGACAGCTCTGTCTCGGGAGTCCATCTGTCCGTACTCCGTGGTCTTGGGCAATCGATTCTCGATCATATGTCACAGCGTCGACAAGAGCGCCACCTGGCAACTGATGTCGAGTACTTAGTATATCTCTGCTGTCTAGTGGTGGCCACTCTTTCCCAATTGTCATGCACATAGGTTTACCGAATATTTGGTCTGAAGACAGTGCCGGATTTAGATTTTTAGGACCCTGGGGCACAATATATGAAATGTTTTCTAGCTTTCTTTTCAGCGAAACGCTTTATTATATCATCGACATTAAGTTCACGCATAATATCTCTTTCCATACTGATGAGTGTTAAATAATTCAATATTTTCTGGCTCATGGAAACTCAGAGTCGATCATTGATAAGATTTAGTTTGGAGAATGACCTCTCGCCAGTGCAGTTACTGATCATCAATGTTGAATAAATTCGTAAGACCATCTCAGTATTTGGAAAAGAGTCTCTAACTCCTTGCGTTATTATATCAATGAATACATTGCTTTCTCCCTACTAATTTTAGTTGTGGTAGGTTCGAATTTTAGTAATTGAGTACAGAATTCTTGGAATAGAAGCAATTTGATCTCTAAGTTGGCGGCAAATCATTTATATATATGTCGCATCGCCGTGGAAATTGAGATCCTGAGCAGAGCCTCAGTTTTAAACAACGCTCTCAATTCCTGGCCGATGTTTATGCAACCTCAAGTGCGAGGTGCCGAGGGATCGGGCTGCATCGTTGCAAAGCAGATACCACTCAATGAGTGCGTTTTGAGAAGAACCTCCCCCAGTGGTGGTGCGTGGTGCATATACCACGAGTGGGTTGTATCACGTAGAGGCCTAGTTTTTTTGAAGTGGAGACTCAGGGTGCTCCAGGCATTCTCTTTGGAACAGCAGGGAAGGCAAGACGTCCTGTTTTTGATTATTAGAAGGCTCTGCGTGGTACACCCTACTAGCACCGCTATCGGGTCATAATTAGTTCCGTTTTGTAATTGAGCGTGTTTTCAATAAATTGATTGTTAGCCGTGTCACTGCGGCAGTCAGTGAGATAATTATTTGTTTAACTGTTATCGGGTGCGTGGTATACGTTTGGGTGTTTAGATCCTGACCAATAACTATAGGCTAGTTTTACCCGGACGTATCACCCGTATCTGACACATATACTCAATAATCTTCTCGCGTTTTCTGATATTTCAGATGATCTTAATTCATGAAATCTCGATCAAAATCCGAATCGTAATTCAACTAATTCGTAGGCTACTATCCTCTGATCTAGAACAATGACAAAAGTATCGATTAGAGGAATAAATTCCTGTATCCGAAATTTTTCGGACGGAGTGATTTCAACTTCTGGTGCTCTTCCATAGTCTAGAGGATTCAATCGTACATTTCTTCGACGTATGCGATCGTTTTTAAATTCGGCAAGGTTTGTCAACTCCTTACCTAGTTGTTCATAATGATCAAATGAATCTCTTTTGCTTGATATATATTCTCTCAATGATCGATCACAGGATAGAGCTGTATTCAACAATACTTTGGTACTTTGTAAAAGTTTGCTTGTGTTATTGAGATCATCAAGGACATCGTGCTAAAATGCTGCTGGGATTCCAGTTTCTAATGTATATAGCTTCTTATACGATCCTTCAGCTTCGCATCGTATATTCGTCTCATATTCATCATTTTCAGTTATAAGCAGCAGAACTTCCAAAAATGATGAATAACTCCTAACAAACGATCTATTAGCCTCACCGCGAGCCGACCACCGAGTGCAATCAGTTCTTTTTGGAACCATAATTCTTTCACCACTTCTTTTATTTGATTCCAAAGCAGTGTTGGGCATCACTAATTACAAATTGTAATTAATTACATTGGAATTACTAATAATATATGTAATTTGTAATTAGGAAAAATTCAATTACTAATTACATTTGTAATTTGTAATTTGGAAAAATTCAATTACTAATTACATTTGTAATTTGTAATTAGGAAAAATTCAATTACTAATTACATTTGTAATTTGTGATTAGGAGAATTTCAGTAACTAATTACATTTGTAATTTGTATCTATTTTCATCCTAATAACAATCGCAGGAAGTAATTAGTAGCTATTTTCCATCTTTTTCAATCTAATTACAATTTTTCAAAGTAATTGGAAGAATTATACAATCTAATTACAATTGTCAAATGTAATTGGAGTGATCATACACGAGTAAATATCGGTACATACGGGATTATGTACAAGTTATCTTTAGGTAAATGGAAGGTTATAATACATACCGCGAGGTTTGGAGGTATATAGGCATATAGGCATATAATGAGTATATATAGGGTAAATAAATGTACATAGGATATATATCGACATATTCGGGTATATCTCGGTATATACCGCAATTTCTGAGTATATACAATCATATATCGACATATTCGGGTATATCTCGGTATACCGTGACAATCACGTAAAACCGAATGGATCCATGCTACCGAAATGCGAATATTTCGTATTTTTAGCAGGTCAACCAGTCGTTGCACTGAAAACCCCTAGGGTGATTTTGGCGTGCGGTCGATGAAACTCGGCAGCCATTGTTGGACATTGTTGTTGGAAACCGGCTGACTGTCAATACATCGCGGAAGGTAGACATGTAGGGTTATGTTCGCTTATTTTAAGCAAATGATAAATGAAGTGAATAAACCCTACGTGAATGAGTTATTGATATTTATCAAAAATCGATCAATCAGTTTTAAATAATATCATAGTACAATCAACGAATTAACTTAAGCTATAACTGCAAATTAATTAGAATCAAAGAGTTCATCGAGAACAACCAATTCCTTGATTGTATTAAGATATCATTCAAAACTAATTGATAGATTTTTGATAAATATTCATAGCTTGTTCACGTAGTTTTTATTCACCCTATTAATCATTTGCTTAAAATAAACGAACATAACCCCACATGTCTACCTTCCGCGATGTATTGACAGTCAGCCGGCTTCTATCAACAATGGCTGCCGAGTTGCATCGACCGCGCGCCAAAATCACCCTAGGGATTGTTCAGCGCAACGAATGGTTAGCCCGCTAAAATGACGTCATATTCGCCAATATTCGCTGTCCGGTAGCATGGATCCATTCGGTTTCACGTGATTGTCACGGTATACCGAACGCAACTTATGACTGCCTGGCAAACAGCCTAATAGAAAACTTAGGCAAATAAAGAACTGTCAGAAACGAATAGTTGACCCCCAAAATAGCGACGAAGAAATGATATTTTAAAATAGTTCTTTATTCGGCGCCAATTTCTACCGCTCATTGAGAGGAAATATCATTCAGTTGATCCGAAGAAAGAAATTATCTGCTCGAATAAACGAATTTTGAGGCGATGGTTCGATATAGAGAGAAATCTGACATTTTCAAAATTGGCTGCGGGTGTGAAAAAAATCGCTCAGAGTTTTTACGATAATGGTTGTGTCTAATGAAAATGACCAAGGATGTTTGAATAAATCAGCGCTTACGTGCTTGTACCGAGCTCCTTCCACGTTTTCTCACGGTATACAGGGTGTCCCATTTTAATTTATCCACTCGATTATCTCCTCCGGAAAGCATTGGAAGAGGAAAATTTTCAGACAAAAGTTGTTTGGTTTGAAAGAGGACATCTGATGGTGACCGTCACTTTAAATTTAACCGGCGCTTTCGAGGTCATTTGAAGGTCAAATTTGGTTTTTTGAACAGGACTGCCTATTTTTTATATTAGAATCGTATTTTGCGTGAAAAAATACGTAACTTTTGTCTGAAACATTTTTGCAATAAATCTCAACTTCCAAGAGAAGCTTGACATTTCACATCTGGGAGATTACTTTCGCCCACTCGCCTCATAAGTGCAGTTCCAATTTTCGATTATTGTCGAGAGCGTATGGAGTACCGTATGAAGAGGAGACACCGAAAATAGGGAAATAGCGTACGATATTTCCGTATTCTTGGCGTGTCCTTTTTGAGTAGTACTCTTAAGGTCTGTTCAGACCAGGCGGAACCTACCAGAATGGAAGAGAACGGAAGAGAACAGAATGGAAGTGATCGGAAGCGTGTGGAAGGAAGTCCATGGAAGCAATCAGAAGTTTTCAATTGTACGCGTCAGGGGCGAACGATATTCATTTAGTTTGCATCTATCGTATTTCAGTGTTGTAGAATGTACGATAAATGACTAAATGAATATCGTTTGCCCCTGACGCGTACGATTAAAAACTTCTGATTGCAGCCAGTTGCATTTCACGATTTTGTGGTAATTTTCACGATTGTCATCAGCTGGGAGCGGCAAGGGCCGCGTATCGTAGAATAAAACTGGTCGCTTCACCGTTGTCGAAAACGAAGATGTTTTTGGATGGTTGTCTTCGGAATTCCATACAGAATCGGGCTCAGAAAGCCGAATTTGCATTTTTGATGGGCAGGCGTTGATACAAGTATAAATAAATGGCACGCCCACACTTTTCAATCAAAAAAAAAAAATATATATATCCTAATTTCATCCAAGCAAGTGTACTAGTTCGAACTCATTACTCGTCAAACATCAGCTGCCAAAAGGACAATTCGATTGATTGCCCTGTTTCGGAGAAATTTGAGAAAATAGGCAGGCCGGTAAAAATCTGGTTGACCCTCCCTTTAAGTTAACTAATTAAAATTTTCATAATTTTTTTCTTTTGCTTACGTCACAATTGTGCAAAATAATTCGAAAACTAATCACTTGTTTAATTTTATTTGGTCTCTTAGGATCGTCCTACAAAAAACCCAATTAATGAAGATTTCGAAAAAATCCCAGACGCAACAAGACCCACAGATACTCATCAGTTTGTGATAAAAGGAGATTTTGACAAAGGTAATAATAATAGTATATTATGCACCAATAGGGAGAAGAAGTCTCTCCACGTATTCTTCGAAATCAAACACATAACTAAATAAAAACAGCCATGCTCATGCCTGTGTTATACAAAAATATTAGTAAATATAACTAATAATCTTTTATTACCTGAGTTATATTATGAATGATATTTAAAACTTATTCACAGCAATGCTCAACATTCAATATTTAATGAAATGTTCATCACAGTCTGCTTGCTCGAGTGATGAAGGAAAAAAACTTTGCAGAGAAATTTAAGCCATCGAAATCTGTGAAAAAATCCCAAAACAACAGAACGGTGCGTATGTATTTATGTAATACTACGTAATTTAGCACAATAATCAGTCTAATAAGATAATACTATTTTAATATTGATATAGAAAGAGCTTGGTCATGAAGGATCAAAGGTGTTCACAACTTAATACCAGTGGGATGCGTCCAAAAGCAAGGGGACATTCACAGCTATGGCTACAGCATTGCTTATTTCAAGTTTTCCAATTGAGACATGACTGAAAAGCAATTACAAAGGTGGAAAATCCAAAAATACCGAAGACAAGGCTAAAAAATATGAAGCACTCGATCCACATATTATCAATGTCATTGAAGGTATTATATGATTCGTTCAGTAAAATCTGGATTCATGTATTACTTTTATTCCCGACTCAACCGTGAAGACCACTTTTTTGACCTGAAAAGCGGGACGAAAGTGGAATTTGATTCCCTATTATACTTTTTGTCCCGCAAATACAATTTTATGGGACAAAAAGTAAATTTGCGGGACAAAAAGTAAAATTTGCGGCACAAAAAGTGCGGGACTAAAAACGCAGTTCTCAGTGTAACTGATTCTCTTTCTTTCTTTTTCAATGTTGAACTATTTCTCTGCATATTACTATGAATTTTCAATAAATTTTAGGTTTCTGACTTATAAGATAATCACATTCATACATTGAACAGAAAAAATTACAAAAAAAAATAATACAATGTAAGTGATATGTATGAGTTCTAGAAACAGTATTGTTATAACATATATTAATGTTTCAAGTTGATAAATAGAATAAAAATGAATTCAATTTTTTTTCTAATCGAATTTCTGGTTTTATTTCGAGTTGGGGGGGCTTCGCCCTTCTCCTCCGCCCAGCCCCCCACGGGAGCTTCGCCCCTCGACCCCACCAGGGACTTCGCCCGTGGACCCCGCCGCCACACACAGTGGTCTGTCAAAGATTGTCTTTTTGAAAATCTTCGGACTTTTTCCTGACATTCTCGAATCAAACGTTCCATTCATGTGTAGAGCAAAATATCGTGTGAATCAGGGGAGGATTAATTAATAACATTTCGATCCTGACAAAATACCCATATTCGATCACTTTACTCACAGACGATACAGTCAAATGAAAATGAGTCCCACTTTTCAAATCAATAAAGTGGCCACGGTTCAGTCGGAAATAAAGTCCTATAAAGAACACGGGAATGAAACCGATTATTCCCTAGTTGCATAATGGACCATGACGGCTGTAAATTTATTTTCCGTCCCTAATGCCCAAGTGCCAGCCTTTTCCGGTCCGATTTGGCGCCGTTAGATAGCACTTTCTCGTATCATTCGTGAAAAGGCGACGTGCGACTGCCTAGGCAGTGAAAACCACTTTTTTCTGCCTAGGCATGGAAAAATCGGACCGGAAGGTTGCCAATTGTGACGAAAAATAGTGTATGTCATTTGGCTTTAACCTCAGGTGTTTCGGTTCGCAGCACTGGGTATGGTTCAGGGAACCATCGGCGTGCCTCGGATCCCCGTACCATGCCTCAAGCTGCGAGCCTCACACGGTCCGAAAAATCTTCGGTTTTCAGCCTAATGACATAATGACATAATTCGATTTTCGAGATTGAAAAATGCAATAAAAAATTTGATTCAGTCAAGTACTATAATATAATTAATAATTCAATGCGCTGTCTTCAACCCTGATTATTTGAATTATTCTAATTTTATTATATTAATGAACGTTGCAGAATCTGTTAAAAATCATCACGAAAATTTGAAAGAGGGGCCTTTCGGAACTGCCATTAATATGAAGTGCGCAAAATTGCGATCAGAGCAAAATCGTACAGGGAAAGTGAGTTTATTTGATCAAATACATTTTTTTATTTTTGTACTATACTATAAAAATAATGGAAAAAAAAATTATTTTTTCAGGAAAATCATTCCGGATCGTCTAAAGAACTAGAAAATCAGTGAATAATTTATTATTGTCACGTGTAATACTACACGAGTTTCAAAATTATCGGGTATTTTCCAATAGGTTCATTGCAAACAAATGAAGGAGTCAAGTTGTTCAGGTTACAAAATCACAAGCGTGAAGCGCGAGTGATTGTTCTGAAAAACTTGACGACTTCGTTTGATTGCAGGAAACCTCGAGGGAAATGGCCGATCAATTTTGAAGCTTAAGTCGTATTCGGCGGATTATTTTTCCATCTAAATTTCGGCCAATAGAATTGCACCATGAGACAAAATCTACAGTTGAAAATTAAAATTTAAAAGCTACAGGAATATAATTACAGTTCAATCTGTCAGATTCGATAGAGGGTTAACTGGATTGTAAAATCTCTTGTTTTTTATACAGAGCAATTCTGTGGAAAGTGACACGCCTAGAAGGTATCAATCATCGACGATTGGGTTTTATTTATTACATGACGTTTCGGCAGTGATGTGCTGCCCTTATCGGAGGCTTCTTTTAATTTTAAAAACCTGGTGTCCATGGTTCAACCATTGTCCCACTACAAGATGACGTACTGCTCATCTTGTAGTAGGACAATGGTTTTTTCACATAGCACCAATTGAAAGAAGCCTCTGATGAGAGCAGCACGTCACTGCAGAAACGTCAGGTCAAAGACTTGAGAATTGACTGAACTCGATTGATTGAGACCCTTGTTCGGCCCCACTGGCGCCTTTGGCTGGTTGAACTATTCATTAGTAAGAGTAAGATTATTGTTTAGGTTTAGATAACATTTTGGAAGCCTCGGTAACGTCGAGGCATTTCGATAGTATAATTATTAGATCTAATGAATTGGCCTCATGCACGGCTGCAGACCAAATGTTTTATTACCATTCAAACGGCTGCAGACGGTCAAGGCTTATATTTTTAGGGTAGTGATAGTAAGGCTCTTGAGTAAGAACCTTAGCTAGCCTAGGCGGACATACCAGGGTTCCATAGGCACGGGCGATTCCAGTGGACTCCCGAGGTGCACGAGCAGTTTAGTGAAAGTCGCAGAAAACCTAATGCAGCCAAAAGGCAACATTTGCAGGCCACATGTCCTACAATCGTGCGGAACCATGCAAGCGTAGCGTTTTAAGACTTTAGAAATTTCTGCAGGCGGAGAGGTCGCCCATCCGCGAGTTTGCTAGTCAGATGTTTTATGGGCCTTGGTGATGCCCAAAACTCAGAGCTCGCGTACTTAGAATTTATGACTGAGAAACTTTCCCACTCAGGCCCGCGACTATGAGGAAAAACCCACTGCGACCTCCACTGAGGGGAAGAACCTCCCACTTCCAGTTTTTGGGGACAGTTGTCACCCTTCCACAGGCAAGGGACCGTGTCACCACCCTCCAGGGAGCTCCGCACGGGTATGGCAAGACGATATAAACCCGGCACAAGCCGGGAGAGTTAGTTAGCAAAAAAAAAAGGTGAAGCAGTTCAAGACAAAGGTTGAATCCGTCAAATTAAGTTCAAGTGGGGTCTCAATAAAGATCAGGATAAAAACCGAAATAGACTTAGAAATTAGAATACATTCACAGAAAATCACATCACTACACAACTACGTCACATCTATGTACAAAGAGTAAATATATTCAATTAATTTATAGACAACTGAGTCATATATTCATCAAACCAGTGTGAGGAGTTTACGTTCCTTCTCACGCGAAATTAACAACCCTTCTAAAATTATTATCAATATTTATAAGTTAGGTTTTGTTGCGAAATTGAACCCTTTCATGTGACTCACAATCACACTGAAAACTCTCTGGCGCAGCCAACAATATAGTTCAAAGTGGTAGCCGCTCTAAGCGGCCAGCGCGCTCGCGAGTACAGCTACTATACTGGAATGGAGTTTCGCAGCTACTCTAAACTCCCAGCGCTGTAGTCAATGACCTCAGCGCGGTAGCTACTTTTCCAGCGCCAGCTACTACTCTCAAACTTGCATTAGCCACTATAACAAGACTCAGCCTAATAACCGCGACGCGATATTGCTGGCTACTCTGGAGTGTTTTCAGTGCAGTAATTAGATTGACGCCCTGCTAATATAGAGAAGAAAGAAATGCATATTTGATTGGTATGATCAAAATAAATAAAAATATGACAATTATTACAGAACCTCATCATGTTTTATTAGAAATTAGCTTAATAATCAAAATTTATTTTAAGATTCATTCAAGTAGTCTCTCTATACAGAGCGATTCTGTGGAAATTAACGCGCCTGACGGTGGGCAATTCGTTTTTTTCTGAAATTGACAACACTGCCGGACGGCCACAGCCGACTATATCTACAGACAAATGCAGATGACGTAGCGGTGGCTGTCATATCTGATCATGTCGTTAGGTCAGAAATAACTCAGATTTCGATTTTGTAATTATATTGTAATAAAGTTTCTAATCCAACGGCATATGATATTCTTTCTTGAAGAATTTTTAACGAATTATTGAATTGATTTGAGATGTCAATTTATGATTATTTCAAACATTTTCAGGTTATAAATAACTGTCTCGGTGAAGCTCACGAATCCACTTGTAACAAAGTTAAGAAGCCAGTCGCATACGATAATAATTCCTAAAGAATTGATCGCAGATGTGAATTTATGTTTATTTTACTACATTATTCACAAGCGAGTAGTTCTTTGGTAACTGACCGACTCGTTGCATCACTTCTACAACTACGGTTAGGAACATAGCGATGAAAATTTTATTCAACGAGCAATCTAGAATCGACTTGGTGAAAGTATTTCATACAACGAGGCATCTCTGCTACAGAAGACGATACTCCACTTTTTTTCTAAGCTTAATAAGTCTGAAAACACAGTCTTGCGAAGATTGTAACATTTACTCCTTGAAGTGTTCTGTGCCCAACCTACTGACGCTGTAAACCCTACGTCGAAACAGTCCTGTGTAGATCTTGTGTTTGTCTGTCAATTCGTGTAGAAGTTCAAGCGATTGATAAATTGATTGAAAATATTGTTCATGTTGTAAATCAATGTTATTGTTCCTTTGATTGTGGAGTGAAATGAAGCGTCGATGTTTGTGAAAAAAATTCCATTACCATGATTTTGTTATAATTCAATTACGTTGTTTATTCAACTTATTTACTATATTACAACATAATAATATTCCTTATGAGCAGAGCTCCAGACGTTACACTACGTACGAGTGAAAATTAAACATATTGGGCTTTCAACCAACTCAAATGACTCAAACGAATAAATTAGAATCCGAACGGCCAACTCCTTCAGTGTTAACAGTGAGGAAGGTGGTAATAAAATACAGTGAAACGGGCATCACAAATCCACGCTCGGTGAAAGTGACAGGAAAGAAAACAAAAGTATCAAGAGTAGCACAAGAGGCGGGCATATCCAATGCGTTGGTACAACGCATTGTCAAGGACGCTTGATGTCTACCGTACAAATACAGGAAGGTACAGGCGCTTGATGTTCCGGATGGTGAGAGTCGAGTAGCCTTCTGTCAGACGATGAGGGATGAGCCGAGGGAAGACGAATGTATACTAGGCCTGGCCAAAAAGAAATAATGTATACGCCACATATGCTTCGGCGACGAGTGGACCATCGTGCTTGTAGGGACGCACAACAGTCGGAACTTGAGGTTTCACTGAACCAGAAATCCTCATTCGGTCATCGAGGCGAACACTCAGTATCAGCAGAAGTTGAACGTCTGGGTTGGTCTGTATGTGCCCAAAGATAAGAACCTATATTTATTACTGATTTTATATGGCGATTAAATACACTCTGATGGAACGAGTCGTTGACATTGATTCAATTATTATTAAATCATCTGTAATCAAATTATAAATGACTTGCTTTCGTTCGTGGGCGGAGCCAGAACGAATTAGTGGTATTGGAGATAGCTTGCGGAGTCATGTCCGCAAGTATCTCCAATACCCTAGCTCGCAGCGCAGGCAAGCCATCTATCCTACGTCCGACGTATATCTTGCTCTTAACATAAGCCCAGAGGCCAAAGTCCAGTGTCATTTGAGTCATTTGAGTTGGTTGAAAGCCCAATATGTTTAATTTTCACTCGTACGTAGTGTAACGTCTGGAGCTTTGCTCATAAGGAATATTATTATGTTGTAATATAGTAAATAAGTTGAATAAACAACGCAATTGAATTATAAAAAAATCATTGTAATGGAATTTTTTTCACAAACAACGACGCTTCATTTCACTCCACAATCAAAGGAACAATAACATTAATTTACAACATGAACAATATTTTCAATCAATTTATCAGTCGCTTGAACTTCTACACGAATTGACAGACAAACACATGATCTACACAGGACTGTTTCGACGTAGGGTTTACAGCGTCAGTAGGTTGGGCACAGAACACTTCAAGGAGTAAATGTTACAATCTTCGCAAGACTGTGTTTTCAGACTTATTAAGCTTAGAAAAAAAGTAGAGTATTGTCTTTTGTAGCAGAGATGCCTCGTTGTATGAAATACTTTCACCAAGTCGATTCTAGATTGCTCGTTGAATGAAATTTTCATCGCTATGTTTCTAACCGTAGTTGTAGAAGTGATGCGACGAGTCGGTCAGTCACCAAGGAACTGCTCGCTTATGAATAATGTAGTAAAATAAACATAAATTCACATCTGCGATCAATTCTTTAGGAATTATTATCGCATGCGACTGGCTTCTTAACTTTGTTACAAGTAGATTCGTGAGCTTCACCGAGACAGTTATTTATAACCTGAAAATGTTTGAAATAATCATAAATTGACATCTTAAATTCATTCAATAATTCGTTGGAAATTCTTAAAGAAAGAATAACATATGCCATTGGATTAGAAACTTTATTACAATATAATTACAAAATCGAAATCTGACCGTTATTTCTGACTTAACGACATGATCAGATATGACAGCCACCGCTACGTCGTCTGCATTTGTCTGTACATATAGTCGGCTGTGGCCGTCCGGCAGTATTGTCAATTTCGGAAAAAAAGGGTTGCCTACCGCCAGGCGCATTACTTTCCACAGAATTGCTCTGTATAATAAAAAAATCATGACGAAAAACAGAAGAGCGCGATGAGTCGCGTAATGATATGTAGGTTGCATGCCATCGGGCGTTTTGCGCTGTTTTTCGTATATCTGTTGTTTTAATGGAGAATGACAGTTGTTCACTGTGAGTGATCGACAGATCAAATAAAAATATTATTTAAGGGTAGGAGATACTGAAATTTAAGTGCTAAAATAAAAAAAAAATCGATTCTCGGTTTTTTGCGGAAGAGTGTTCTTTGAATCCTTATCTTTACGTACACAAATAGAAAAATTTTATTACGCTCCGTTCATTCAATAAAGCGTATAATGTTTCAGCAGGGGTTTTTAATTTTCGTATATGTCGGTTATTGCCTTTTCAATTTGTAAACAAAAGTGACTTGAGATGCATTTTTTCATCGAGCTACAATACTGATGTGTTTTACATGAGATGTTGCTGGTAATGCGGTTCCTAAATTTATAATTTTTGTCGCTGGTGTGGGATGGCACTCGTGTTTGGGTAAACATACCCCGAAGGCGGGAAGTCGAGCATTATGAGCGAAATCCACGTTCACTTCTCTTGAATAACTTGTGTGTCGGGAAAATTTATCAAGCTACAGCAGCGGGCGATAGATGCTCGAAAGATTTTGTCCAAAAAACGGGCAGTAATCGCAGCGGAGCAGATAGAGTCGAGCGACCCGAACGATCCCGACGACCCTAACCTCATTTCTCATCCCGATCCAAATCCACCTGTTGAAGCAGGTGATTTTTTGCTAATTTACTCTTCGTGTTTACGGAATTTAGTGAAAAACGTGAAGTGTGAAAAAATTGCATTTTGCACAAAGAAGGATCCTTTTCACCGAACCTCGAAAGATAAGTACCTGAATAAATAAATATCGCACTGTGCACATTTCCATTTCGAATTTTTGTTTTTGCTTTCCAGAAATAGCTTTCGGTAGTTGACCGACAGAAGTTTCTGATGTGAGATCTCCTGCAATGAAGTAAAAACTGCTCTACTAAAATTATGTTGGACACCCAAGAGTTTTGAGACTCATTCGAAAAAAAGATATGTATCAAATTTTCCCAAAGAATGATTATTATTTTGTCTCACTCTGATATTTCTATTTACAGAAAGGGTTCCTTCAGGCTGTCAGTTTGATGAACAACATGCGGTTCAAAACGCTTGCATAAAACAACAACTCCAAAATGTGTTGTTTTCTTTGGTTCGGAATCATATTGAAGTTTTTGGCGCACACTCCACCAAAGATGAGTATTGAAATTTATAAAGCAAATCATTATTCTTCCGAACTTTTGTATTCATTTTACCGAACCAGATTTACAAGATATCAACCGCACGATTCGCTGCCCGCAGGTCATGTTGCCCACACTCGACAAGACCAAGCTTATATCAACCGAACTGCTGAAATATATGTTCACATTTTTTCTCGTTGAAATAATTTATATATTTCATAATTTCTTGCTAATTGAAATCGTAGTTTCTGAAATGTAGCATGTATGATGAAAATGTGAATTCCACTCAAATGTTGTAAGAGCTATTTTTTTTTCAATGTAACACGCTTTAAAACTATTGGCAATCTTGTCTGAAACTAGTTTGGTTCATGCAGTAATTGAAATCGTGAGTTTTGTAAATAATTTGAGAGAAAAACTTCAAATCGATTTATCTCAGAACTATGTTTTAGCCAATTGAAAAATCTCCATGCGTCTGAGTTTTTGTTGCAGGCTTCTGAAATTTCCAGGGTGCATTTTTACACACATTACCGACAAATTCACGTCAGATTATGAAAATCGAAACAAAATTAAGGATTTTAGGGAAAATAATTGAAATTCAATTTTTTACTTTTCATGAAAAAAAGTGTCAAAATCAAAGTATTGGAATATCTAAAAACTGACGTAGGTTTGTGCCTCACGCATCCTAAAATATGTGTATTCAAGCCTATCAAGATCCAAGAATAATTGAGACGCATGGAAGGTTTTCGAATAAAGGCTATCTCAGAAGCGATATAAGAAGTAACTCTGTACTTATTGATTCAAATGACTTGAAATTTGCACAATGTCCATGTTTTGAGATGGTAAACATGTGTGTAAAACCTTATTTGAAAATCGCAATTGGTTCAGATGGGCAGATTCCAGTATCTCCTACCCTTAAACAGTTATTCACTGTGAGTAATTGACAAATCAAAAAAAAAATATATATATATCATTTCGTCTACAAGAAAAAAAAAATGGATGAAAAGGTAGTGCAGATGGAACCAGATGGTAATTGTCTTTCTCGCGTGCTGTCGTATTGCTTGTCAAGAAATTAGGATAGGCATCAGAAGTAAAGATCGACCATCGTTTCATTTATATTGCAACAATGGGATAGTTATGGAGATTATATCATGGGTGACGAGTCATATGGCGTTTTCATAAGGTTAGCAGAAGACTATAGATGACATATGAGTAAGAATAGCGTATACGCCGGTCAAGTAGAGTTGACTGCAGCTGCACCAATATTCGAGGTAAATTTCAAAGTTTACATAAATAATAATTCTGATCATTGCATAAATTATGATAGTTAGCTAGAACGTTCACATGACTTTTCACCGTTGTTTACCGGTAACGGGAGCAGTGGGCATTGTGGTATTATTGAAAAGTTTAATGAAGAAAGCATAGAAAAAAGGAAGAAAAACTGCCAACCGTAATAAGCGTTCAAAAAGTGTATCCCCCTTCCATATCAACAGGCAACGTACAAAAGAAAATGGAAACAAAAGAGAGAAAAATTATAAAGAACAACCAGGGTTGCGATTCTGTACTTCTCCGCTAACTCCGCTAACTCCGCTAACTCAGCGGAGATAAACCTAGGAGATGAAAAGAAAGAAAGAGAACGAATAAATCATTGAATAAACACAGTCCAATATTTTGATCCATTTATTCGTTCTCTTTCTTTCTTTTCATCTCCTCGGTTTATCCTTATGGTACACTTGTGACATGCATGTAAATCAAGTGTAACTAAGGCCTCACGTTTGTTACGACTAGCAGCCAGGCAAAGCCCACGGCGCCACCGTACGACCACCGATCCGAGACGATCTTCGATTGGACGTTTCTCAACCAACCCACGGTCTCTGCTGAGTTAGCGGAGTTAGCGGAGTTAGCGGAGTTAGCGAAGAAGTACAGAATCGCAACCCAGGTGGTATACACTGATATTAGAGGGGGTACTGTTGGATTTCAAGAATTTAGAAAGGAAAAATGAGTGTGGCAATTCTGAAACAGAAGATTCATAGGTAGTTGAAAAAGAGCGACTGAAGAAAATAAATGAAGAAGGAAGGAGAATTCGAACGAATTAGAGACAACGTGACTTTCGGAAAGTAAAAAAGATGGGTACAGATACCGGAAAAGTAGAAGAAATACAAATGAATCTATTACAAAAAGAAAAATTAGAAATAAGTAGTTAAATGAGAAAATAGTAGATACTATCAAGTCAACTGTGGAGTTACGAAACGTGGATCAATCAAAAGTCTTGGCAGGAAATAGAGAAGGAACAAGATGTTCGAAAAATCAACGCGAGCACAGCAACGCAAAATAGATGCGGTTCAGTTCAGAAGAACTGAAAGACATGAAACATACGGATAGCTGCAAGATAGAAAAGGTAGAAGTATTAGTGCGGTAGAAAAAATGGCAGAACAGAATACAGATGAGAAGACAATTTTAATTTTGAATGAAGATCCGAAAAAATATACAGACAGTGGTAAAAAAAATTGAACAACAGAATATATGGAAGAGAACTCAAAATATTATGAGGATATACGGAATGATATGTAGGGTGATTCAGAATCGGGTACTTTCCTTACACCGGTGGATTCCTTGTGAAAATCTAAGACTAAAATTATATATCCTAAAATGTCGAAAGCCAAGCCGTTTTCAGGTAGGAGCCATTTAAAGTAAGCCATTACGAGAGCAGATACGAGAATGGCTCGCCGCCGCTATTGTCGGCCTACCGGATCTCGCGACGCCTCACCCGCCGCCGAGATCGCGCTAACTGACAAAACGAATGTAATATTACAGTTTTATGCATGAATATGGAATCAGCATTCGTCTGTTTCCATTGCCTGATCGTCGTTTTGTCAGTTGGCGAGATCGCGGCAGCGGGTGAGGCGTCGCGAGATCCAGTAGGCCAACAATACCAGCCGTGAGCCATTCTCGTATCTGCTCTTGTATTGGCTTACTTTTCAATGGTTCCTACCTGAAAACGGCTTGGCTTTCGACATTTTATGATAAATAATTTTGGTCTTAGATTTTCACAAGAAATCCACCGGTGTAAGGAAAGTACCCCATTCTGAATCACCCTGTATATAAAAGAGTTGAGCCATTAGATATTGGTGAAATGAAGATAGCATGCTGCAATTGTGAGGCAGTTTCATTTGAAAAAGAACCAGGCGGAGCTAAAAATAATTATTGCCATGGATGGAGAATAAGATTTCCACCGTTATCGCAATACCCATCTGAGATAGAAAACATGAGAGAGGGTAATGACGACGTTTCGAAACATTTCAGACAAATGATACGGTCATGTAATGATGCATTTGCTTTTGCATCCTTCAATTGCACTACGGTCGATTTAGGAAATCATGGAAATTATATAATGAAAATACTTGGAGATGTCAGCTATAAAGTTTCAACCAGTTTAGGAAATGATAAGAACAGCAAGATATGGACAGATATACATCTATGATGAACAAGCTGAACTTGAATTACGTAGGAATGATTTGAGGAGAGTTGATGTATTGACCAAAATTGGACAGATGATCAATGAGATAAATCCGTATGCGACAAATTTCAAGACACCTCATCAGCGATACAGCGAAGGAGAACATCAGATTGTATTAAGATTCATTTCATTAGGGAATGATGATAAACGAAGATTCAATACACCATCATGTGGAGAAGTTGCTGCAATCATTGTTTCGAAAGATGGATCTGTTTAAGCAGATGTAGAAGTAGAAATTTCTCCCAAGCAAAACAAAACAATACTGGTTATATACCGAAGTCATCACATCATGTAGATCCGATGACATTTCCATTGTTATTTCCAAGAGGTGACTTAGGATGGAGCTTCAACATAAAACACATTCTTACAAAAAAAAAACTATCTCACCTGTACAATATTACGGATATCGCTTGGCATTACGTCTGTGCGAACATCTAAACCCATTGCTACGAAGTGGAAGATTGACACAGCACTATGTAATCCACGCATACTTGACAGTTGAATCACAGCGTTCACTTTATTTAAGAAATAATCAAAAGCAATTACGTGTAGAATGCTACAGGGGTATAACAGATCACATAGAAAATAGCATTGCAAAAACATCTAATATGACTCGTGTTGGTAATTTGATGATTCTACCCTCAACATTTTCCGATAGTATGCGCAACATGCAACAGCATTATCAGGATTCGATGGCAATAACAAGAAAAATCGGTCGTCCACATCTATTCATTACAATGACTTGCAATCCGAAGTGGAAGGAGATAAAAAGAGTGTTGCAAGACTTTCCTCCAAGGACAACTGCCATGAATATTCCAACTATAACTTGTCGGATATTTAATATTCGATTACACCGTTTAATAACTGAAGTACACAGTGGTTCAGTATTTGGAAAAATTGAAGGCTATGTTTATACAATAGAATTCCAGAAGCGTGGGCTACCGCATGCTCACATACTGTTTATTCTAAGTAACCAAGATAAGCTTCTCAGTCCGGAGGCAATAGATAGATTTATATCTGCAGAAATACCAGATAAAGAAAATTGTCCATCGCTTTATCGAACTGTCAGGACCCATATGCTACATGGTCCACATACAATAAAAGTTCCATGCTGGAATCCGGAAGCAAAAGTATGCACAACAAAATTTCCAAAAATATTTACGGAAGAAACAGACATGGTAAGTGGAGGTAGACTCTTGAGTCGCAGACGGAACAACGCCAACGAAATGCAATAATACCAAAATCGAGTGAATGGAAGGCTGATCAGAGTCGACAACAGTATGGTAGTGCCATACAATCCATACTTAAGCGTAAAATATGATTGTCGCATTAATGTGGAATACTGCGCATCGATATTGGGAGTCAAATACACTTGGAAATATATTCACAAGGGACACGATCGTGTACGAGTAACGATAGACAGAGTAGATGCAAGTAGAGAGGAAAACCAAGTGATTGACGAAATACAGGATTATATCGACACACGTTATGTTTCGCCAGCGGAAGCAGCATGGAGATTATCAGAGATAACAATGCATGGCAGAAGTCACGCGGTGATACGTTTACCAGTTCATTCGCCGGGACAGCAGTAAGCTACTTTCGAGGAAGGAAAAGAAGTCGAGGCATTATAAAATGATAAAAAATGGAAAACTCAGCTAACAGCATGGTTTGAGTTGAACAAAATAGATGAAACAGCTAGAAGTTTATCATATCCAGATACACCGGATCACTTTACATTCAATAAAAACACAAAGTCATGGAGAAGGCGCAGAATTACATGCAAAGTGGTTAGCAGAATAACAAATGTGTCACCACGAGATTCAGAGAGATTACACTTGAAACTCATTCTAGATCGTGCGAGAAATTTGGAATGTTCCAAAGATTTGAGGACCTTTGATGGTATAGTTTGTGATACATTTAGAGGTACTGCTATAGCAATGGGATTGACTGAAACAAACGACGAAGCCTATAAAATATTTGATGAAGCTGTGTCAATACTTATGCCCAATCGCTTGAGACACTTTTTCGTGTGGTATTCAATAAGATAAATGCCCTCAAATGCAATAGATATTTGGTACAAATATAAGAAGGATCTGGGCGAAGACTTCCATGACGTACCAGAAGCCAGAGCTCTATATGAAATAGACCGGCTTCTTCGTGCTGAAGGCAGAACATGTGAAGAGTTTGGCCTTCCAATACCGGACAAAGTGATAGACGAAGACTATCGCGAAAAAAACATAGGAAATACTGAAACATTTGCAATTTAAGGTAACGAGTTTACTGAGAAATTCAATGAAGATGAGCAAATAGTTTTCAACAAAATAATGAGTGTAATCACTACAGAAAATTGGTGAAAAAGCAAATGTTTCTTCATAGGAATTTTCGACAAAACATTGCAGGATATTATGCAATGTGCAGTACCGTTTAGTGTCAAAACAATAATACTTGGCGCTGACTTTAGGCAAGTCTTGCCGATTGTAAAACAGGGAGGAAAAAGACAAATACTGGAAGAGACGATTAAATACTCAGTTCTGTGGAGTATATTTATTAAACTTAGATTGTATAAAAACATGCGGCAACAGAAGATGCACTTTTATTTTCAAAATGGCTCCTCGACATAGGTGATGGCGAAATTCAATATCATTCACCGGACGGAAGAATGAAGAGTAAGGATCTTATTGGAGACGTGTATCCACAGAATATTACAAGTAACGAATTGACAAATAGAGTAATTCTAGCACCCATAAATGTAGAAGTGAATCAGCTGAACACAGAAATTGTATACTATAGAATGGAAGGCGATCTACTCGAGTCGCGTAGCATTGCTTACGCAACACTGCAGGGCATAGACACGGCTGATACAACGCTTGACGAAGAAACCACTTTACGTTACCCAATACAATATCTCAACAGCTCTACACTTTCAGGGTTACCACCATACAAGGTACAATTGAAAGTTTGAAAGTTGGCGCTATTGTAAGGTCATTAAGAAATTTATCAATATCCGATGGCATATGTAGCGGAACAAGGTTGGTAGTCCGTGAGCTTCATTCACGGATATTTATTGCTGAACTACTAACTGAAGACAAATGGGGACAAATTGTGGAGTTACCGAGCATTAAATTAGACACACAAAATGATATGGACATGCCATTTGTACTTTACAGAAGACAATTCCCGATACGGTTAGCGTTTGCTATGACTATAAACAAAGCACAAGGATGAAGTTTTGATTTCGTTGGTCTTTACATAGTGTAACGTGGCAAACGTTTGGACCTCCTCCGTACCAGCCTAAACGAACGTATGTAAGCCCTTATGCACGAAAAGTACCGTTAGCTAATTTGAATATCTGCCGCCTTCGTCCTAGCGCGGCCATATCGATCGTAGATCATCGGATTGGTCTATCGATAACGGCTAGCGCTCACAGGACGAACGGCGAGGGTAGGCAATTAGCAGCCCGGAAACGAAGAGTCATTCATTGCCTTACTATCGTTGAGCCATCACGTGTGATAAGAAAGTGGATCGAGAGAGAGAGTTTGTGCAGACTTGTTGTAGAGTGTTTCGGAGAGTTTCTTGGTGATTTTGTTTATTGTGACCCCCTGCTACTTCTTTTGGACTGTGATTTGGATCTTGGACGGACTGCTATCGATTTTGATCTATATACGACCCTCGCCTGTCCCCGGACCACGAGCCGAGCACGAGGTCGAGAAGACGTGTGGAATCAGGTAGGATCCATCCCATACCTCCGGTCAAGAGTAACCCTAATTCTTCCCCAAGTCCCGAAAAATACAGTCTCGAGTCATAGTCAGAAAAGCTCTTCGTTCCCCAGTACCGCCCCCAGTCCCGAATCTAATTAAGTACCGCATGGCAGTTGAGTCCCGGCAAATTTGGACTTATTGTTGTTCCGTGTGGCGGTCGAGTCTGCGCGACTGCGAGCCGCTTTTGCAGCCGCTGCGCAGAATTCGCGAATCTAGAGCCGACACCATCTTGCCCAAGTCCTCTGACGTCGCGCGTCGCAGTTGTCTGCTAGCGTGTCAGAGAGCTCTTGCGGCAGAGTACCGAGTACCGATCCCCTTCCCCTCCCTGCTGTCGAGCGATCAGCTGTCAGCCAGAGAATAGAGCGCAGAGCTCGAAATCAGGCTGAACAGCTGAATCTCCAGCAGGTAGCAGCGGAGAAGGCAAAGCCCAGAGTCCGTGATAAAGTCAATCGTAATAATTAATTTATTATAATAAATAATTTAGAGTCGAGCCCTTTATATTATATTATAGTTTTTTTTCCTAGTCTCATAATATTTAAAACATAGAGTAGCGGTGAGATAAGCCGAAGCCAGATGACAGGCTGGTCAAATTAATGTCATCTTGTTTTTTTTTCTTTTTAATAAATAAAATAATTTCAAATATATTTCTTAGTGTTGAGTATTTTTATTTCTCGCCCCCACGAATTATCCTTCTACCGACGGCTAGCCGAAGCGAGAGAGAGAGAGAGAGGACTTCTTTCGAAGTCTGGCGCCCAACTTACATCGTTGCCAGTCGGAGGAGGTAAAGCGTTGAAGTCTTATTTAATAATAGTTCGTAGTTTCCGCGGGTAACACCCGAGCTCGCGGAAATCGCTGTTACAATAGATAGGCCACTTTTTGGGCATGGGCAACTTTATGTTGCACTGTCAAAGTGTAGGTCGAGAAACGGAATAAAAAATCAAACAGAAAGCAATAAAGTATACAATATACAATATACAATATTATACCGGGACAATCACGTGAAACCGAATGGATCCATGTTACCGGACAGCGAATATTTCGTATTTTTAGCAGGTTAACCACTCGTTGCACTGAAAACCCCTAGGGTGATTTTGGCGTTCGGTCGATGAAACTCGGCAGCCATTGTTGGACATTGTTGTTGGAAACCGGCTGACTGTCAATACATCGCGGAAGGTGGACATGTGGGGTTATGTTCGCTTATTTTAAGCAAAATGATAAATGAAGTGAATAAAACCTACGTGAATAAGTTATTGATATTTATCAAAAATCGATCAATCAGTTTTAAATAATATCATAGTACAATCAACGAATTAACTTAAGCTATAACTGCAAATTAATTAGAATCAAAGAGTTCATCGAGAACAACCAATTCCTTGATTGTATTAAGATATCATTCAAAACTAATTGATAGATTTTTGATAAATATTCATAGCTTATTCACGTAGTTTTTATTCGCCTTATTAATCATTTGCTTAAAATAAACGAACATAACCCCACATGTCTACCTTCCGCGATGTATTGACAGTCAGCCGGCTTCTATCAACAATGGCTGCCGAGTTGCATCGACCGCGCGCCAAAATCACCCTAGGGATTGTTCAGCGCAACGAGTGGTTAGCCCGCTAAAATGACGTCATATTCGCCAATATTCGCTTTTCGGTAGCATGGATCCATTCGGATTCACGTGATTCTCACGGTATACAAAGAGATACTTGGGCAAGAAGAATAAGGGAAGGTGAAGCCCACTTTCGGTTTATATAGATGTCAGTTTCTTTTGCCCTCTACGGAGTATGGGTGGAGTTGATATGAAAAATGTATAGGCCGAATAATAAACGCAACAGAAAATGAACAAAACACTATCAGGCTGCATCGTGCAACAAATTTATATACATGGAAGATTCGGAAAAGGCTGTCATCGATAAGCAACATTGGCCACATTAATATAGCTGCATAACGCGCAATGATGAAAAAATGTTAGTGGCCATGTCTGGCGACAGATTAAGCAGTAGGCACAGAAGAGAGAAAGTCACAGGCAACGCATCTGAATAATTTTGCAGCGAAAGGCCGTCAATACCTTAAAAGGGGGCGTTCATTAATCACGTAATGTGTTTTTTTTTTTTTCAAATTTGGACGCTTCCATCCCCCTTAGTGAGATTTGGTGAGATGTGGTTGTACCCCCTCCCCCTCACATGAGATTAAAAAAAAAAAAATTATTCTTCCGGCATAGGCATTGAGTAGTCATTTTTCGACGCCTGTTGTTGATCCATAAAGTAGCACTTCAAACGGCTTATTTCAGAACTGCCACATTGGAAAGTTGACGTGAGATTTTCACTGACCCCACCTCCCTGTTAATAGGATTTGGTGAGAATCAGCCGGACCTATCCCCCCCCCCCCCCCCCCCCCCATTTTGTGCTCATGTGACTTGGAAGAAAAGCAGTAATATCAGCCACGGATGAGGGGCTTGGAGAGACAGCAGCGAATCAGGAGACTCGGTAGAGTCTCGCGCCAAGTACAATAAAAAAAATATATATATATATATATATATATATATATATATATATATACAGGTAATACGCCGCGCGAGACTCGACGAGTCTTTATACCCGTACGGGGGCTGGCCGGCATGGTGGGGAGACAGTATTTCCCTCACATCTTGCACTTCGCGAAATCCATGGGATTGAAATATTTATCTCAGATTGTGGGCAGGAAGAGCTTTCATTCAAGTCCGACTTCGATTGAATCAGTGTACGGAGAGCTCAGATATGATTATTTCAAGTTTCGGAGTACCCGTTTCGGTCGAAATTTTTCGTCATCATCACCGCCTTCAGCCAGACTCAGTCCACTAAAGCCATGCGGATGAGAATTAGGAAAGAGTGGCCACCACTAGACAGCAGAGATATGAGTACTCAGCATCAGTTGTCAGATGGTGCTCTTGTCGATGCTGATGACGTAAGATCGAGAGTCGATTGCCCAAAACCACGGACAGGACAGACGGACTACCGAGATTCGATTCTAGGTCCTGAGACAGAGCTGTCAGTTCTGTTCATATTCGTACACCGTAACATTCTACAAATTTTCGTCCCTTTTATGCTTCGTATACTCACTTATTATCATAAAATTCGCATTTGAAGCGGAGGGCGAAATTATAACAATCTCTCAAGAAATGATGAAACGCGCAATTTCAAGGTCGGGTTATAGGTGCGGTTATTGAATCGTATGAAGTTCAGTCTACAACATGAATACATAAGTGACAAAGCTTTCATTCAACATGGCACGTCTTCATTATATTATGATTTATTTCCAAATATTTTCGTATATTTAATGGGTCAAATGTATCATATTCAGTCCATGCGCACAAAAACATACCTATGCAGTGATGGAAAATTAGCAACGCGTGATAGCGTGTGTCATTATTTCAGGCTCCTGTGCTTTTAACACATTTATATTATACTACTACATTTAACATTACTGCTTATCAAGAGACTTAGATGGTATAAAATGCATCACCGTACATGCCTTGAGATACTCATAGAAACAATTGGCAGAATGTTGACCACCGAGCGAGGATATAGGGAAACCCAAACCAGCGAGCGTAGCGAGCGAGCACAGTTATTGGGTAGGCGAGCAAAATTTTACAAAAAGTAGTAAAATCACTCCTAAAAAGTACCTCTGGTGCAAAAACCTATCGCCAAGTAGAATGATATGGTCACTACCCCCGGAAAAATCCATTCACGAAAATTCCTCCTCAACAAAAGTGGTACTACAAAAATGTTGACTTACAAAAGGATATAGAAAGACCCAATCAAGCGAGCGTAGCGAGCAAGCATAATTTTCGGGTGGTCAAGCCAAATTTCACAAAAAGTAGTGAAATCAACCCCAAAAAGCACCTCTGGTGCAAAAACCTTTCGCCAAGTACAATAATGCGGTCACTACCCCCAAAAAAATTCCTCCTCAACAAAAGTGGTACTATAATAATGTCTACTTACAAAAGGATTGAAATCAGATACAATTGCCAGGTACATGTCTTCTGTATAATGGTATATACTTGTAAAAAAAAAAGGTCCGAAATGAATCCGCAAGAAATAAAAATTTGGAGGTAGTGGTACTTGGCGGGCCTTTTATAGACAAGTACGAGAAAATACCAATTAAATTATGTCAATAATCTTATAGTGATATGGAATATTGGCCCACCAAGTACCACTACCCCCAAATTTTTATTTTTTCATGTTTTCTGTTTTATAATTATACAGAAGACATGTACTTGGAAATTGTATCTGATTTCAATCCTTTTGTAAGAAGACATTATTGTAGTACCACTTTTGTTGAGGAGGAATTTTTTTGGGGGTAGTGACCGCATTATTGTACTTGGCGAAAGGTTTCTGCACCAGAGGTGCTTTCTGGGGTTTTAGTAATCCAGTTCTTCAGCATGAAATTCCCCCACGTCGTTCGAACGGGTAGGTGCAAATTCATAAGAAAACATAGCAGAGCCCGATTCATAATAAAGGCAGGCACTGAATCAAATCTAATTTGAGAAATATGAAACATTGCATAATACATCTAGTAGACCGTTTCAAAAAAAATCGGTGTTATTTTTTTTTGCTTGAAACTACTTAAAACTATACTTTGACATGAAAAAATAGCCTGCATGAAGAATGAGCCCTGTCCTCAAAGATTTAGAGGTGCCGCATTAGACTTTTGTTTTTATTATTTCATTAACGTGAAATATTCTTGTGTAAAATAATGAATCACACTCCGAACTCATTATATGCTGAATATACCGTATCAAACAATCTTGGTTATCGCAGCAACGATTTTCAATCGATTCATACGTAGATTAACGCAAGCAAAAATAAAAAAATTACAGGATCCCAGTAAAAAATAAATTTTTATGCGATCAATTGAAAAAAATAATTAAATTGTCGCTGCGATAGCCAAAACTGTTTACCACAGTATGTTGAGCATATAATGGGTTGGGAGTGTGATTCATTATTTTGAACAAAAATATTTCATGTTAAGGGCAATCCCTAGTCGCCCACCTCCTTTTGTTCGACGAAGACACATTTCGATTATTATCCGAGCCCAGGCGTCGGAAACGCAAGAGAGGCCAACGCTGCGCAAATTCAAATTTAATTCCGAACACATAGGTCCAAAAACATGTTCGTTTCGTACGAAAATAGAGTCTGAAAACCGATTTTACATTATTCGAATTCAAGTAATTTTCAATAAAATTAATCGAATGTAAAATCGGTTTTCAGACTCTATTTTCGTACGAAACGAACATATTTTTGGACTTATATGTTCAGAATTGAATTTGAATTTGCGCAACGTTGGCCTTTTTTGCGTTTTTGACGTCTGGGCTCAGATAATAATCGAAATGTGACACATTTCGACCAAAAAGAGGTGGGCGACTAGGGATGAGCCTTAATGAAATAAGAAAAACAAAAGTCCAATGCCGCACCTCTAAATCTTTGAGGACAGGGCTCATTATTCATGCAGGTTATTTTTTCATATCAAAGTATAGTTTTAGGTAGTTTGAAGCAAAAAAAAAAAAAAACGCCATTTTTTTGAAACGGTCTAATATCCATACATCGTTTACAGAGAAAAGAAGAAATCAATGCCGTGGCTAGGATCGAATAACTGTAAACAGTCATTCGGACAAATGGAGCCAACTAAAACACACGTCAGTGTTTATGCTGTATACTGCAAAATACAAAAAAAAATTTTTTTTTAATGGATACGCTAAACTGAATTACTTATCAACGTAATAACATAACTTCATTTATAACCATCATCTGACGGCGACAAATATATGTCGTGGAAAGGTGAATAATATTCGGAGGATGTTGAATAAATCCAGTCTTCTAAGATTTCGAATTAATTTAAACATGTTAACATAATTTCACACATAACGGACTCGATGAACCCCTGGCAGTAGCTGCCTCTGTAGTGAAGGTAACCGAGGCTGCAAACGCACGACGTGGAGGAGGAATTGGTAACGGAGGTAGCCGTGGCTGCGAAGGCTGCGGAGACAGCGGAGGCCGATCAGCGCTGGTTGAAAAAACCCGGAATGAATACTTAATTAATTAGATGCGAGTACTTCGTTAGATTAATACATGTAATTTTTTTTTTTGGATAAGCACTATCAAAGTTTTGTTTTTTGTTGTTGATTTGTATATTCTGTGACGTGGCAGATTTTATATCTGCCACTGACCGCGCCTCCACCCGAAAACGTGAGCGACCATGCCGCTGCCGTACGTACAGGATCGCCTGGGCGATGTCCTGGAAATCTCGGCATTAGTACCCGTACCTACGTCATCAGCCTCCGTCTTTGCAGCCTCGTCACCTGCCGGCCGGGAAAGAGCTGCACCTCCCAGCCTGTTATCGCCGCTAACTTCTTCCTCCCGGCCAAAATTCGAAATTGGTCGCCGTTAAAGGTACGGCGAACATGCCGTATGTGGAAAGGCTTCCCCCACCATTTTTCGATCGCCGATCCGGAATTTTTGGATTGACTCCGTTGCCGACCAGAAGATAGTCAACGTCGAGTTATATTACGTTACATCTACCTTATCGCTACTTTGGGGTTTTATCTTATCTCTTTCTTTTGGGGTTTTTCTTAATTGTTGTTGTGTGAGTGTATTGCATTTGGTGCCGCCTGAGCTGCGTCCTGATTAAAGGTAGGCTTTTCTTTTCCGCCGATCTCGACCATCCGTCAAGCGATTTTACTTCGTTGCCGACCAACGGTTTATTCGAATTCCGCCACAGACGGATAGTCGTGATCTGCTATATCTTCGTAGGCTAATTAAGCATAATTCAGTCTATTATCTATATCTTATCTGGACTTGCGCTGCTCTGGGGAAGAATCCCCGTGCCGTGCCGTGGCGCCTACATTTCCGATAACTTTTCTTATTTGGCGTACGTTAACTTGAGTACGCAGTATTTAGCGTTACTTTTCTAAATTTTTTTTTTTGCGGCCTATCCGCTACCTGCGTTGGCTACGCCGGAATCCTATTCCGCCGCTACTATATCCTTTCTTCTTTTTTTTTATTTCTATCTTGCTTACTTCTACCTTTAATTTCACTTGTATCTGGTCTAACTGGCCCTGCCGACTTGTAAGCTTTATTTAGTATATCCTTTTTTTTTGTATCGCTGCGCTTGAGTAGAAATTATATTTTCCGTTATCTTACCTGTACCGAGTTAAGTGTGTTATTTCTACGCTCCCACGTTCCCCTCTCCATCTAACTAGTCGGTTATCTTTTGGGATTACTTGAATTTGGTTATTGCGTACTGCGTTTTGTTACCTCTATCTGGCACATCCGTGTGCCTGGCGCCCAACACTACCTTTCGTTTCGTTTATCTGTATCGTATCGTCCGTAACTTTTCGCGTGAGAACACGTTGGCGCTTCTTTGAGCGGGATTCATTTTTCTATCTATTTCCTCCTGGTAGGAAAATTGCTCGTTACAATTCATCTTATTTATCATACATATTCCTATTACTTTATTCGGTTATTTATCTTATCCTCGCTACAGTCGATTAATTATATTGAAAACAATTACTATTATTTATTTTCTGTTAGTTCTCTACATTGAAATTTATTAGTAAAAATTGGTCAACTAAAACAGAGTCCCTTTAATTCTTATAAGAAAATAAAATAAGAATCATTTATGTGTTTCAATACGGATGTACGCTACTAAAGTTAAATTATAAAAGACATCCCGTTATTCAAAGATATAATAAAATGAAATCATTTTGAAATTTTCATTAAATGAACCCGAGACGGGGTAACTGATGTCTCCCGGTACCCCAAGCCAACTTGGAAACAAGTCATTTTTAGTTCTTCACCACACTTTGTTGTTACTTTCAACAAGTTTTTCGCGATTTTATCTTGATGGGAAGGGCTTTGAATATATATACTATCGTCTTTCTGATTCAAGAACGAAGCGAATGACGTGCGAAAAATTTCATCTCATTGCAACTAGAAAGGCTTGTATCATTTGGAAACGCTTGGAGTACTCTGGTACCCCAGTTGCCTGAAAGAAGGTAAACAAAATAAGTTGCCCCATCTAGGGTTAATAATTATTATTCTAATGACGAAAAGCGCGCACAGGGACGGGCCCCTATGATAAAAAAAAAAAAAAAAAAAAACAGCAGTAAAGTATGATGATAATACCCTGATGCACCAAAAATAGAAAATTGATAAGCTATTGCAACTACAAAAGTTAGAAATAATTACATGACCGTTGACCTGAATCACCCTGACTAAAAAGAAGTGAAATAATAACAAGTAAACGCTGCCCAGCTCGATACTATTTTGTTTTAGGCAAATAAAAAACGAAAATGACTCACAAGCCGTCAAGTCAAGTAAGTATAATTTAAAATATGAATGTATAAATACCAAAGTGAGCAGGAGAATAAAATTAATTACTATTTTCAAACAGGGCAGTCAGACAGAGCCGCAGCTACCTGTGAGCTATGAAATACCAAGTAAAGCATATTTGAAAAAAAAAGGGAAATCCAAAATTGACTCCTATTCGAAAGTGGAAACTATTTTGCTTATATATTTATTTTGCTGATTTAAGAAGAAAATTATTCCGTAAACATGGTGGATAATGGCTCCCAGAATTTTTTCAATTGGAATGTTCGAAAATAAAATGAATCGTATCTCCGATGGTTACCACCCATTATCCTAAAAATGAAATCTGTATTGCATCTGCATTAAAAAAAATCCTGGAAGCCATTTTCCACCACGCTTACCGCAAAATAAATATCAGGAGAATAGTTTCCACTTTCGAATAGGAGTCAAACTGATCGTCTCCGGACAAAGAATTTCTTAGATTCAGTTTTGAAGGATTAAATGAATAATTCGGATAATTTTGTGATTGTTCTAATTTTTAACAATTATTTTTTTGTATTGGTCGTCCATCGTACTTCCACTTTGATCTTTGATGGAGAATGATTCTAGGTAATCACAGAGTGCATATAATTTTTTTGGTAATTTTCAATTGGGTCCCATTGGCAAATTTTTTTTCCTTATTGTAAAGGAATGATAAATGATAAAAAATTAAAAAAATTTATTTGATCATTTTGAACCCTAACAAGTATCACATATGATAATTAAGTAAATCTTAAATAGTGAGGGTTTTGGGCTTGCTGGTTTGACGTCGAATATCCCATATATAGTGTATGATAATTTGATCAAAAAAACAAAAATAAACCGAAAAAAAAAGGAAAATATATCTTTCCACAGCGAAGAAGCTCAATGAAGAGAAAAAAACCTTCTTCGAGCCAAAACTAAATTGAAAGTAATATATAATGTACATTGTAAAAATAAAATCTTTTATACTATACGTGTATTAGGGTGTCCGTTATTTCTCAAATTAATTTTTTTCACTTGGGTATGGTCCAAATCATTGGCTCACAGCCTAAAAATGATTATGGAATTTTTTTTTTTTTGAAGTGCCATTAAGGTGAAATGAAACGTTTCAAGGCCACGGCCGGGTGCTTTTCACCGTGGCGAGATAGAAATACCGAACGTTCGGTACCTCTGCCTACCGCTAGATAGCGCGGTGCACGTTTTCCGATGCTTGATACGCCAGTATAGGTATACGTATACCAATGCTCGCGATTATTTCGAACTTTGAAATCGAACCTTCCATAACCTCTAATATGAAATGAACTCCTATGTTAGGCTAGCTGTCAAAAGTGTGAGGTTATGTCGTCTGCTTATTTTGTGTGGATTTTTGTCCAACAAATCGAACCTTCCATGACCTCAAATCTGAAATGAACTCCTATGTTGGGCGAACTGTCAAAAGTGTGAGGTTATGTCGTCTGCTTATATTATATGGATTTTTGTCCAACAAATCGAACTTTTCATAACCTCAAATCTGAAATGAACTCCTATGTTGGGCTAACTGTCAAAAGTGTGAGGTTATGTCGTCTGCTTATATACGTCGTTTGAATGTATTCTTATTATTTCAATTTTTGACCAACTAATCGATTCCTCCATAACCTCAAATCTGAAATGAACTCCTACGCTAGGCTAGCTGTCAAAAGTGTGAGGTTATGTATTATGTGAGCGCTTGTGTTATTTGGATTCTTGTCCAATAAATCGATCTTTCCATAAACTCAAATCTGAAATAGAGTGACTAGAGTCGGGTGAGGTTAGGTCAGGAGGAGCAACAGAAACATCTTACGTAAAGCGACAGAAGAAACCTTCACTAGCGCCGCCGCTCGGTTCACAAGTGTACTGGTCGCGATGTCGGTACAGGCTCTTACCTCAACTGAATGTCGGTTTTTTAGTTATGAGTGACGGAGAATCGTCAATTCTCAGCCATTTCTCTATCAAATGACACGGGAATAGACTCAGAGTGTGTGGTTTTTCATTGCGGAGTGGCTGATTGTCGGGAAAATGCGATTATCTGCGGGAACAGTGAATAATCTCGCGATTTATGTGGTCGGTACGTCAATCTGTGAAAATTTTTGTCAAATTTTGAAAAAGTGAGATAATCAGCCACTTTTTGCCACAATTATGTGTAATCCCTCGAAGTTTCATTGCGATTGATTCAGTAGTTTCGGAGAATTCACGATTCCCGTTTTCGAGGTTCTGACAAACGTTTCACTTCACCTTAACCCCTGCCTGTAGGACGATACTTTTCCCATTTGATTAATTTGGGATTTTTGCACTTTTCAGACATTGATTTTTTTTTCACTTACTGTATTCATTACCTCATCAAATATTATTGATTCTCCTACTGTTCTGACCTGTTTAGATGTCATCCACAATTCAATGTGCAGAGTGAGGCGCGTAGCGCCGGGATCTCGGAAGCAAGCGAAGCGAGCGACGAGGTGGGGTTGGCGCGCGAAGCTCGCAGGGGCGAAGCCCCACCTCCGTGAAGTTAGCCGGAAAATTTCGATTTTTCAAAAAAGACCTTCACGAAACGTTTGTTGGTCGTTTGTAGGTGATTGTTGGATAGATAAAATCGTTTGTTGGATTACAGTTTTTTAGTTAAAGTCAAAATAAAATTTGGCATAAAGTTAGCCGAACGATTTTTAATTTCTAACATTTTTCGGTCGTTCGGGGGTCCAATCGGCGCGCAATTGTTTGTCGGTCAGGAATAACGCTATGAAAACGTTTGTCGGACGACGATTCACTTACAAAAAGCCCGAAAATCATAAGCCGATCAGCTGGGCGTGAAGTTAGCCGGACGATTTTAGAATTTTTAATCCATTTGATTATTCGGAGGTTTTAATCAATGAACGATCGTTTGTCGGTCCCGAATAACGCGTCTAGAACGTTTGTTGGATCACCGTTCGTTCGTAAACGCAAAAAATGCATATGAATTTGTCTCCCCCCATTTAGGTTACATATGATGAGATTTGTTCGTCTTAGCTACACCTTTCACACTTTTACTAGATTTTACACTTTTCACTAGAAATTTACACCTCCTATTGGACGAGTGTAAAAAGTGTAGAAAGTGTACGCTAAGACGAACAAACCTATGCTGTTTTGGAACGCAAAATGAAAAGTGGCCGTTGGATAATCATAATGGCCGCGTACCTGATTCCGACTTGTGCACCTTATCGTTGTTGATACGCGTTCGATTGTTTGCTCCAAGTTTATGGATAAGTCTTCTTTTTTTTCCCACAATTCGTCGAAGAAAGGCTGTTACTTTATACAAGAATTGTATGGTCAAATTGGTTCCTGATCCATCCAACAATGTAACAAACGAAAGTATGATCTGAGCTATCGGCGAAAAATAAACAGCAACAATCTCCGACTGAAGAGCGCAATTAGCACGCCGAAGGTGAGCGTCAAATTTGCACATTGAATATGCATTTAAGATCTACAATAACTCTTTTTTTTTAAATAGATTTTGAGGTGCAATATGCCGCGTGTTGCCGCAGTGAGTGTGGAAGAGGCCGTTGAAGTCATTGTGCGGTTTGGGGTGCACTTTGAAACTAATAAGCTACCAATCTGGTCATCCGACATATGGAAAGAGATGTCTGCGGCTTTAAATAATAAATGGACTCCTGAAAGCCTTTACACGAACATTACTAAAAACCGAAGGAATGTTCTGGATTACGCACGAAAGAAAATCAACGTCAATTTGAAACCACCAGATCTCAACAATAATTTTCATCTAGATGAAACAGCAGCAAGCACTGTTGATGAATCAAGTGACACCGAGGGCTTTTTGGAATCTGACACTACCAGGAAAGATGAGCGAGGCTCAGAGACATTCGATTTAGTAATAACGGAACAACAGTGGAGAGAAATTGAACCAAACGCTATCGAATCAGATCATAAGGTTTCTTCTGGAAGGCCGAAGATCAAACTGAAGCCAGGTGTCTGGACAAATGTTTCATCAATCGCAATGTGGCAGCAATACCGAATGCCTTGTGCTTTTGTATTTAAGCGTGCAGAAGTGTTGCTTTCAAACAATGAGCAGACTTATATTATGAAGATCAAAGGCAAATGCAAAAGTACTACGTGTGCGAACATCTTCGATGGGTATGCTGAAAAGAAAACAAATACCGGGGGTCTAAATATCCAAGTTCGGACGCGGGATACCCGTAACAAACACCACGACGTAGTTAAACGTCCTTTCAACGGTGAAAAGCGTAAAGCGGCTCAAAAAGAACTCAAATGTGAGGGAGGTGCTGTGTGGAAGAAGCGGCAAGCACGGTTGTACATGCAGCCTGGAGATATCGAACCACCGATTTTACCTAGTGGTGACGTTCTTCGACAAGCACGTCAAGAGGGCGTCGACGCAGATTTAAGTATAAAGAAAAGTGATGGACGTGATTTGATACGCACAATTGAGGAAATATCTTCAAAACCAGAATACTGTGGTGTCATCACCAGCATAGCGTCACGCCCTTTTCATGTATTTTATAGCTCGTCAGCCCAATTACATGCTTATAAGGAGTATTGTCGTCTGAACAGAGAATTGTCCTTCATATGCGTCGATGCTACTGGTAGTGTAGTGAGGGCGCTAGATAGAAAAGATGGCATGGTCTCAGGACATATTTTTCTCTACTCTATCGTCATAAACTTTGATAATACGACAATTGCTGTTAATCAAATGCTGTCCGAGCAACATGACACAGAATTTATCGAATTCTGGATAAAACGCTGGATCCGAAGTGGTGCTCCAAAACCGAAAGAAGCAGTGTGCGATTATTCACGAGCTCTGCTTTCTGCACTATGCTTGGCATTTAATAACCAAACGGTGAAGGCATATATCAATTCCTGCTTTAGTGTGATATCGAAACCAAACACTGGAGTCTCCCAAAAACCTGCAACTCTTATAAGAGTCGACGTCGCACACTTGATCCACTTGGCTTGTCGATGGAAATGCTTCAGGTCCCTGAGGCACACATCTATTAAGGAGTTTTTTGTCCGATGTATCGCGCTAATAGTAGAATGCACATCCTGTTCTAGCTTTGAAGACATTTTGTGCCTCACTTTTGCTGCCGGTATGCAAACCCATGAGGATGCGCAGCTTGACATTCTACAAGCAAATACCGCAAAGGAAGCTCGACAAAAGCTGGAAAATTTACATAGCAACGTTTGGTATACAGGTTGACTTCAGTATAAAGGACCCAACGAACGAACAAGTGAAGGACCGGCCACAATCTTTCGAACTCAACGATCTCAATGAGCCCAATGGTTGCAAAAAAAAACGATATTAACGAATGGATCGATCAGAGACTCTCTTGGGCTACCAAGACGCGATGTGCTGGTGAAGATCTCAATCCTTTTTATCTTCCGGATTTCATAAAAAATTTATCCAGATTATGTCGCGAATTTCCCCTTTGGACCAGGGTTGGTATGAATTATGGTAAACATCGTGCCACATCAAGTTACGTGGAGTCTTATTTCAATGATATAAAAACACGGGTTTTCAGGAACATCGCAAGACCAATCCGTGTTGATAAATTTATTAAAATTCACGCACGCGATATCAGTGGGGCTACATTGCTTTTTTCATCGAAACTTATTCAATTTAATGTTGAGCGCTGCGAAGAGCCATATGCTCAATCCCAGATTCCAGGTGAGATGTCAAACCAGATTGAAATACAGTCAGCAGATCAGAAAACTGACCACTCAAACTTGGTGCCCGCCAAAAATGGGGGGGGGGGGGGGGAAATCCCTAAATTGCAACATATCCAACATTGACTCTTCAAACATCATTTACTCAGACTTGATGCACATTCAAAAACATAGTGAAAAGGCACCAAACTTCGACTCATCCAACATTACCTCACCTGACATCAACGACTCAGACTTGATTCACATTAAAAATTTAGGTAGAGAAGCTCGACCTAATAATAACTTGGTAAATATCAACGGCTCAGACTTGATAGACATTCAAAATTGCAATGAACAAGCAGCAAACCTCGACTTATTTAACATTGAATCATCAAATATCAACATCTCAGACTTGTGCATTGAAAATTTAGGTAGAAAAGCCCCAAACTTTGACTTATCTAATAATAACTTGGTAAATATCAACGGCTCAGACTTGATAGACATTCAAAATTGCAATGAACAAGCAGCAAACCTCGACTTATTTAACATTGAATCATCAAATATCAACATCTCAGACTTGTGCATTGAAAATTTAGGTAGAAAAGCCCCAAACCTTGACTTATCTAATAATAACTTGGTAAATATCAACGGCTCAGACTTGATAGACATTCAAAATTGCAATGAACAAGCAGCAAACCTCGACTTATCTAACATTGAATCATCAAATATCAACATCTCAGACTTTTGCATTGAAAAATTAGGTAGAAGAGCCCCAAACCTTGACTTATCTAATAATAACCCATCGAATATCAATGACTCAGACTTGATATCCATCGAAAATTGGCGTGGAAAAGCTAAAGCACCTAATATGGAAGATGCAAACTCCTTCGGGCAAATTCTGGAAAACTCAATATACCTGAATTCAAATATCGAACTGCCTTGTTCAACACGACTAGAAGATGAGTCCTACAATAATGAGTTTCTCGTTCGTGAATTAGCTGATCATTCTTACTCCAAAACAGAAGGACCTAATATCTGTACAGAAGTCACTCCAAAACCATGCCCGGTGATAGCTCCAGAGCACAGACATGAAACATCCACGAAAACACGTGAATCTCATCCAGGACCTACAAAAGCAAGCAAATATTTTAAACCTTATCCAGAGGTCCGCCATATGAATACAGTTCTAACGAAACAGAAAAAACCTGTACTGTTAGCAAATGGACTGCTATGCCCTGCGGTGAAGATGAACAAGCAATTATTCTTTGTACGCTATACATGTAGTTTCGACTCTTTTGTGCAAATATTGTTGACAGCTGCAATCGATAATATCGAGTACTTTGCTTTTATGGAAAGCTCATCTAACATAACGCTCAAATTCGTTGTCAAACTCATCCAGAAGGGTATGATGCAAGGAACATACTTGGAAAGGATGGTAATCCTCAAGCCATTCTGCCCACCTGAGGTACAAATGAATACCAAAAAACGCATCCTATCATATTTAATCAATGCAGAAGTTAATGTCGCCAATCTGGTTAAACAAGTAATGAAGTCAGAGCCTAGCGTCAAAAACATCGAACTGTGTTCGCATTCTGGTTGTCGGGTGTATTCAACCATAGTATTGGCCCCAAATCATTGGACAATTGGAAAGCAGGGTTTCGGTGGTTTGGAGAAAGCTTTGGAATTCCAATCACCCATTTACAACATTCATTGTCGTCACCCATGTCCAGGGAAATGTACACTTTACAGGGAATCAAACAATCACGTATTCATCGAACTAGATATCCGCTGCAATTTACAAGTCACCTGTGGTTTGAAATGCAAACTAAGGCAAATGCCGATCAGCTTAAGCCTGCGACAGACTGCACAACTGACTTACAAATACAGGTGTGTTCAACTGTCATCAGTTTGATTCATTTCCAAATTCCCCTTGGAATAAAATAAATGGTATATTTGAGTTATTTTTTCAGGCTAGCCGGTGTAGTAGCGTATACGCCGGGCTATTATGTAGCGTATTGCCTGCGGAGCAATGGATGTTGGGAACTTTATAACGACTTGAAAGCAGATATGTACACACGTAGTTCGGACACCGAAATTGAGGCCCATCTCGCTGTATACATCCGACAAAATAGCCAAGGCTGAAACGCATGTATGCAGTTGTAATAACGTACCTACTTATGTGTTTATTAACTTTATTTTTGATTAAGGGAGCTTATAGAGACACTGAAAATGTTGTATTTTTTATACCGGGAATATTCGTGGAAACGCTTCATAGGGAAGTGAAAACGTCTGCATACAGGCAACTCAGAAGTCAAGCGATTAGATTTCGTCTCCACGTGGCCAATAGGCACGCAATATGCGAAATAAAACCTGATCGCTTCAGTTCTGAGTTGCCTGCATGCAAGCGTTTTCCTATAGATTCGTTCGTTTTACGCAAATCGGGCTCCACTGGACTGCAGTGGGAGTTTTCGATTGGTGAATACCAGCCTAAGCTTCAAGGCGATTGGTTCAGTGCAGTCCAGTGTAGCCCGATTTGTGTAAAACGGACGAATGTTATGAAGCATTTCCACGAATATTCCCAAGGATTCACTGTGAATTTAGGATCGTGGATATAGGAATTTATCTTTGTGAAGCAAAGAATTTTTGAAAATTCTTGATCCTTAATATTATGGATAAGGTTTATTTCAACTATTGTAGGCCGTATGCCATTTGAAATGAGTCTTATCTACAATGCGGATCAGGCTACTGTGGCTGAATCCTTCATATTATACATACGTTATGACATTGAGTTGTGAAACATTGTGATATTGGCATAAGTTACCAGCTACCTATACTTAATAATTAGTACTAAAACTTTTCAGTACTACCATAGGTGAACGATGTCTATTTTTTTAATCTTATTTCGCAGCTCCTCATATGCTGTAAAACGTGATAATACTGACCGTAAGCTATCAGTTACCTATACGTGATAGATATCACTAGATATTTTTGGCTAATGAAGGACTACGATGTGATACTCAGCTATGTATTTATCTGTGAAATCCTAATTCACGAGTACTGACTTTAAGTTGTAAGAAGTTGTGATAATAGTTATGAGCTACTAGCTACCTGTACCTGATACTCAGTACTAGACATTTTTAGTCAATGAAAGTGAGCAATATGACCCTCAGCTTACATATACAAAATATGGAAGGACCATGTCGGGTTTACCAATAAATAGTTCTTAAGTTTCTTGTAGATGTTCCATTCTAAGTCATCAATCGTACCGTGACTTGAAAGTGTTTGGTTGAATACCAAACATGATCAGAATGCTTACTCAGAGACATTCAAATCTTGCTTTAAGTATTACGATGTTCTAATTAGTTGCTAAGTTTATAATCCTAAGTTAGAAATCTAAGTGAAGACGATTGAGACCACTGGCAGATGATGGTAGAGTTCATTATTTCAAATTTTATTAAAATTATAAATTTCAGTTTACATACATATTATTCAACATTCCCCTGAATAATTATTTTCCAATTTTCTAATTGAGCCACCTTATCAAGCATTGGGTTATTCTTGTTTAGGGTGATATAATATTCACTGTACAATTAGCATGCACTTACTTTTGGGCACAAGTCTTAAAATAATTGCGGATAATCAGGGGGGGGGGGGGGGGGCAAGAAATCGCTGTAATCCCAGTGTGTTTCATTAAATTTTAACAATTTTCCACAGCAGCACCACATGTTGGCGATGTACCCTGAAACGAAGATAAGGTATGCATTACATAGAATCACTAATAATTAATCAAATCTCACCTAATTATTAAATGCTGATTCCTATGCGGAAGTTTTTACTCAAATGTGAAATGAAATCAATAGATAGATATAATGAAATAAAAGTGAAATTGAAATATAAAGGTAACATGTAAAATTGATCCAGTGAAAACTTGTTTGCCTCTTATTTGAACGTTTTTGGTATACTTACATTTTATACGCTTGGAAAACGTCGAGCCAGTAAAGTAATGAATTGGTTTACGGTGCCCGAAGCAAATGTGGAACTTGTCTATTCGGTAGAAATACTCACTAAAAGTTGGAACTATCTTCAATTGGTTTGAGGCCTGCGCAGGGTAATGTAAAAACGAAGTGAACCGTAGCCAAAAACTATTTTATTGAACTAAAAACCGAAGCAAACGCATTTTCATAAACTTCAGGTATTATAAGTATTGGTTACCTTTACTTTCACAGGTATTGTTGCAGTGTTTTTCAAGAGGTAGTAACGGTCGTATGCTTTTTCTCGGTACTCTCGGAGTTGATTGCTGCTACCTGAGAAATAAATAAAGATAAAACACGTTACAAGTTGATTGTATAATTGTATATTACGTTTAAAATACAACCTAACCTATGAGAGAATAAAAACGCACGCCCACCTGTATCGTTGACACTGCCTGTTGACGGGGTTAGGGTTATTAATCGCGCTGATCCTAATCCAGTAACTAACGATTGCTTGTCGATTCAAGAAAGATTAGATCCAAATACGGAATCATAATATGTTGCAAACAACTAGCGTCAGCCGTACACTTCAACCGGCTAGGTTCACGCCGGATTACGACTGGCATGTGCTTATCTCCCGGCCGATCCGATGAAATGTTTTTTTGCTTTTTTAATCAAACTACGATCCAACAAATGTTTTAATTCCTATATTCGTCTCCAACAAACGATTGCGCATCGATTGAACCCCGGAACGATTGAAAAATATTATAAACTAAAAATCGTCCGGCTAACTCTATGCAAAATCCTATTTTGTATTACTGAAATATTTTTTTTTGCGTTTCTGATCAAACCACGATCCGACAAACGTCCTAATTGCTATATTCGTGTCCAACAAACGACTGCGCGTCGATTGGACCCCCGAACGACCGAAAAATGTTAGAAATTAAAAATCGTTCGGCTAACTTTATGCCAAATTTTATTTTGACTTTAACTAAAAAACTGTAATCCAACAAACGATTTTATCTATCCAACAATCACCTACAAACGACCAACGAACGTTTCGTGGAGGTCTTTTTTGAAAAATCGAAATTTTCCGGCTAACTTCACGGAGGTCGAAGCCCCTAGTGATTGAATATTAAAATGACTTTTTTCAAATACCTTTCTGTAAAATAACATATTGGTGTTGCGTCCGGGCTTGTACCCCCGAACGTACCTCCTTGCCTCCCCCTACAATCTTTCCATTCCCACGTAATATGACTATCTCCAACCTAACCGTCTGCTCTCATCTTTTCCCGCTCCTCACTTGACTCCTGGACTGCCAACACCCTGGGAATCACACCAGGGTTGCGATTTTGTAACTTTTCCCGAATTCGCTAACTGGCTAACTTTTCGTTAACTCAGCAAAGACCGTTGGTTGGCTGAGGAGCGTCCAAACGGAGATCGTTACGGGTCTGTCGTACGGTGGCGCCGTGCGCTTTGCCGGCCGCTAGTCGTAATAAACGCGAGGCCCACTTACACGTGATATACATGCATTGATGCATGTGTACCACATGTACCACACGGATAAATCAAGTAGATCAAAAGAAAGAAGTAGAACGAATAAATGAACTAAAATACTGGATTGCGGTGAAACTGCTTGTATAACATTGTGAACTCAACTTTTGACTGGTAGGCTATTGATGATAATTTTCTCCCACCAATTGAATATATTTAACGTCTCCCTAGATACAAAGCGGGTAAATATGATTTTATCTATGATGAATTTTTGTCCCGTATATGCTTTTCCCTGTGTTACAGTTAGCTGAATATAAAAATATGTCCACGATGAATCACACAGGCATTATGATCGATAGCCTATGAGTCAAAAGTTGAGTTAATAATGTAATACAAGCAGTTTTACCGCAGTCCAATATTTGGTTCATTTATTCGTTCTATTTCTTTCTTTTCATCTCCTCGATTAATTCTTATGGTACATGTGGTACATACTGTGACTTTTCGTGGACGGTGAACGCCAGGGGTACCAACCTAAAACCTAAAACTCGCTAGGCTCGTGAGATTGCGTTCCACCATACCCTGTTCAAGCTAACCTTATTCGGTACGAACTCGAGGATAGCGCGCGTAAAATTTGAATGTTGGAAGCATTTCGTTAGACGGAATGGAACGGAAGGACAAGTACAACGAATTCTGCTCGTGCAGGAATTATTCTGCGAATAATAACCAATCAATGTGATTTTGATATCAGGCGCTTTATTCAAGAAAATTAGTGAATCATGTGAATAAATGGAGTTGCGGGAAAATTGGATCAGGTAAGGAAGTTAATTTAGTCATTTGATCAACAAAATTTATTAACTAATGTCAGGTTTGAGTAGCAATTAATTTATTTTGAATCAAACAACTTTCCAGATGTTTTTGTTGAATCGTTGAAACGAGAAAATGATTACTAATTACATTATAAAAAATGACGGCACATCAGTAATTCGTATTACATGCTGCTGTAATTGAACAACGAATACTAAATAATCAATAAACTCTTCGGATTGGAGAAATGGATTATTGAAATAATTGTTCAATAGTGATAAATCAAAGAGGATCAATTCCTCGACGATTGTGTTAGCCATTTCCAACATCAGGGCTGCGTCTGGAACAAAAAGTGAGAATCGATAAACACCATGGCATTAGAGGTCGAAATCAACTTTGAATCAAGGCGTTCGACAAACCTCATTGTTGAGTCAGCCTCGAGGTGTATCGTTGAGGTTCATCGAGGGCCGTGGTTTATTCTCGTCGAGGTATTCAACTCTAAGAACCTGCTTCGCTGCGACTTGGTTGTGTCGTCGAGGCTCGTCGCGGGACTCAACTGCAGAAACCTGTTTCGCTGCGAATTGGTTATGTCGTCGAGGCTCATCGAATCACTCAACTCCAAAAACCTGCTTCGCTGCGACTTGATTGTGTCGTCAAGGCTTATCGAGGGACTCGACTCGAGAAATCTGCTTCGCTGCGGCTCGATTGAGTCGTCGAGGCTCATCGAGGCACTCAACTCCAGAAACCTGCTTCGCTGTAGCTTGAGTCAGCCTAGGCGTGTATCGTCGAAACTCATCGAGGGACTCAACTCCAGCAAACTGCTGCGCTGCGGTTTAAGCGTATTGTCGAGGTTCATTGAAGGACTCTCGTAAACGCTCTACGTACTCTCCACCGGCCTAGGGTCACTGCTGCGTGTAGCGGCACGACACTAATAAGTTCCACACATCCATACCCCGAGCTACAGTGACCCAAGCTGATGAAGAGTACCAGGAGCGCTGGTAAGAGTCTCTCAATGAGCCACGACGATACCTGCTAAGGCTGACTCAATTTACAGCGAAGCAGATTTCTAGAGTTGAGTCCCTCGATGAACCTCAACGATACACCTCGAGGCTGACTCAACAATGAGGTTTGTCGAACGCCTTGATTCAAAGTTGATTTCGACCTCTAATGCCATGGTGTTTATCGATTCTCACTTTTTGTTCCAGACCCAGCCCTGATGTTGGAAATGGCTAACACAATCGTCGAGGATTCGATCCCCTTTGATTTATCACTATTAACAATTATTTCAATAATCTATTTCTCCAATCCGAAGAGTTTATTGATTATTTAGTATTCGTTGTTCAATTACAGCAGCATGTAATACGAATTACTGATGTGCCGTCATTTTTTATAATGTAATTAGTAATCATTTTCTCGTTTCAACGATTCAACAAAAACATCTGGAAAATTGTTTGATTCATAATAAATTAATTGCTACTCAAACCTAACATTAGTTAATAAATTTTGTTGATCAAATGACTAAATTAACTTCCTTACCTGATCCAATTTTCCCGCAACTCCATTTATTCACATGATTCACTAATTTTCTTGAATAAAGCGCCTGATATCAAAATCACATTGATTGGTTATTATTCGCAGAATAATTCCTGCACGAGCAGAATTCGTTGTACTTGTCCTTCCGTTCCGTTCCGTCTAACGAAATGCTTCCAACATTCAAATTTTACGCGCGCTATTCTCGAGTTCGTACCGAATGAGGTTAGCTTGAACAGGGTATGGTTGAACGAGCTTAGCGAGTTTTAGGTTTTAGGTTGGTACCCCTGGCGTTCACCGTCCACGAAAAGATACGGTATGCATCAATGCATGTGTATCAAGTGTAATTGCGTTTTGCGTTTGTTACGACTGGCGGCCGGCAAAGCCCACGGCGCCACCGTCCGAACGACCTGTAACGATCTCCCATTGGACGCTCCTCAGCCAATCAACGGTGTCCGTTGAGTTAGCGAAAAGTTAGCGAGTTAGCGAGTTAACGAGTTAGCGAAAAGTTACAGAATCGCAACCCAGAACTGCATCTGCACTTTTGCCTTCCCACCTTGCTTAGAACCAACCTCTCCAAATTGCCAACTTACTCTTCAGTCAACCTTCAATCTCTTCACATCTTCTCTCCTTCTTCTATCCCTATATCCTCCTTTATATCCAACTTCTACTTCCAAGTCAACTCTCCAACGACTTCTTCCTCTATCCTCCTACCATACAGATCACCATACATTCTTCCATCATATCCAAACTCGTCCTACTACACAAACTCATTCTTTAATCAATAAATAATTATCAATTGAATTTATTCCAATCACTTCTCAACCTTTCCACACTCGCCTCTCCAGTTACTTTAAGTATAAAATAGGGTTGAAACCCACAAGAACAGCGTCCCGGACGTTACATCGGCTACATTACTGGAAAACCTCAAAATGTTAGGAGGTTTCAAACACACCGGAAAAGTCAAATATTTAATATAAATATTTTGAACTTGAAAAACTTGTATAATAAATATAAATAAAAAAATTGGCGCTATTTTTTTTGCGTAAACGTATCAAGAAAATTTTTTAATTTTTATTCTAGCATCATATGCTGGAATATATGTTAGAGTATATGCTGGAATATATGGCAAAATATATACCAGAATACATTCCAAAATATATGCTAGAATATATGCCAAAATATACCCTAGAATATATGCTAAAATGTACGCTAGAATATGTGTCAAAATATATGCTAGAATATACGCCAAAATATATACTAGAATATATGCTAAAAATATATGCTAGAATATATATCACATATATGATCTTGACATATATACTAGAATATATCGTTGGGAAAATTTGAGTATATTCGACATATATCTCAACATATATCATTTCATATATACGAAAATATATTCAACGCCGATATCTACCCATGTATTTTTTTTTTCGTGGGGGTGTGCCTATGGAGTGAACATTCTTCATTATGGGAAAGAATCAATAGTTATTATTTGAATAGGTAGTACGTACAGGAAAATCACTAAATTGGAGGATAATTATACCCTGATTCAAATATGATGGTTGCAAGCTCCAATTGGCTGAATCTCCGCCCGTTTTCCTTATTATTCGTAACCGTCAAAATGATGATCTTTAGACAGCTATTATTTACTTGGCGCTTGCTTTATATCTATGAATTTACAAGCTTATGTCGAAAAAACTACTCCCGAAGTCCGCAGAAAATTGCATTGCAACCCAGAGAAAAATCACTCTATAAAGGGCAAAAGGGGGCAGAACGGGCGCCGAATATAAAAGAAATAATTCTATCGGAAATGATTTTTTATGATACGGCGATGTATTTTCTATCGATGATGAAAAAAAAAAATATGAGAATAATAAAATTGATTTATAATCGTTCAATCCTATCGAATTAATTGCCGTTGTTATCACCTAATTATGCTAAAAAGTTATGAGAATGAAATAAGAGGGCAAGTATTAAAGGATAAAATCAAATTATACCAAGTCTTCACTTTCATTTTCAAACAAGTTCAATTTTAATCAACATTTAAAGTGAATATTGTTAAACATTATGCGAATCAGGTCACATTGGGCACCTATTTCGTTGTGCAGAAATCGCAAATGTAGTTTGAGGAGAAAGAAAGCGGAAAATAGGTCAAATCGTTTCTCAAACTACATCTGCGATTTCTGCACAGCGGAATAGGTGCCCAATGTCACCTGAATCGCATAGTATTTAACAATATTCACTTTAAATGCTAATTAAAATTAAAGTTGTTTGAAAATGAAAGTGAAGACTTGGTATGACTTGATTTCATCGTTTGATACTTGCTTTTTTATTTTATTCTAATGACATTTCATTACAAGGTGGTAACAACGGCAATCAAGCCGATAGAATTGCACGATCATAAATCAATTTTTTTTTTAAATTTTTTTTCGCTTTTTTGCGTCATTGTTGATCCAAAATACGTTGCCGTATCATGAAAAATCATTTCCGACAAAATTATTTTTTTTTAGATTTGATGCCCGTTTTGGCGTCCATTACCCTATTTATGTATAGTGTGAAAAAAAAACTCTGTGTGCGTTTCAAGTAGGTAACTGATTAACTAACTCTGGTTATTTTCGGAATTCGTATGGTTTTCAGTGAGTGCGATCGCGATATAGAGGTTTGACGAACAGAATTTCACCACGTACATTTCATATTTCATATTATTTGTAGGGCGGTAAAGACAGTTTTAGGCACTTTAACTCTGCCAGTGGCATATTGAAAAGATTCAGCGAGTCCATCAACCGGATTTATTCATATGGGACGTTTTTTTACAAACCGTACGCCTATTATGACTTCACGATTCAGTGTCGTCCGAAAAATTCTTTACAATTTGTACACAAGAAATTAGCGGACACCTGTTCCGGGATTTTATTTATAATCAGGTTTTTTTGCTAATACGTAAATTTTGAGTTTGGCTATTTGCTGCATACACCTAAATTTGAAATTCAATATTAACCATTCTAATAATCAAAGCGATTCCATTTTTTCTCTATTTTATATCTTGTTATGTTAGCTTTTTAGTGGCATGAATTTTTTTTAGTCATTGTTGATTCATTAACAATAACAACAATTGAATTGTTCAAATCGTTTTTTCATACTTGCCCCCACAATATAAAACATCGCGAAAAGTGTCGACTAATTTCTTTCTTGAAATCCGTCCGGTTTGTAAAAGAGCGTCCCATATCTATCATCTAGAGTATTTAATTTACTATATGAGGCTTCAGTTCACGACGCCGAACTTAGGAATCATTTTGGAACAGAGATGACCAATGAAGATAACCAATAAAACAACGAATTTCATCCAGTGTAAGGCGAATTATACATTGGGGTGACAGGAAAACATTCGGAAATAAGAAGCTGAAAATAGAAACAGACGCTTTCAACAATAAATACGGTTAGCTAGTATGCAGACAAAGTAGCTTGCGATCCGTTATGCGATTCAAAGTTCATCGGTAACGTCAAGCTCTGAATTCCGCCTGCGCCGTGATGCGATCTAGGTCGATTATATACCGGGACAATCACGTGAAACCGAATGGATCCATGTTACCGGACAGCGAATATTTCGTATTTTTAGCAGGTTAACCACTCGTTGCACTAAAAACCCCTAGAGTGATTTTGGCGCGCGGTCGATGCAACTCGGCAGCCATTGTTGATAGAAGCCGGCTGACTATCAATACATCGCGGAAGGTAGACATGTGGGGTTATGTTCGTTTATTTTAAGCAAATGATTAATAAGGTGAATAAAAACTACGTGAATAAGCTATGAATATTTATCAAAAATCTATCAATTAGTTTTGAATGATATCTTAATACAATCGAGGAATTGGTTGTTCTCGATGAACTCTTTGATTCTAATTAATTTGCAGTTATAGCTTAAGTTAATTCGTTGATTGTACTATGATATTATTTAAAACTGATTGATCAATTTTTGATAAATATCAATAACTTATTCACGTAGGTTTTATTCACTTCATTTATCATTTGCTTAAAATAAGCGAACATAACCCCACATGTCTACCTTCCGCGATGTATTGACAGTCAGCCGGTTTCCAACAACAATGTCCAACAATGGCTGCCGAGTTTCATCGACCGCACGCCAAAATCACCCTAGGGGTTTTCAGTGCAACGAGTGGTTAACCTGCTAAAAATACGAAATATTCGCTTTTCGGTAGCATGGATCCATTCGGTTTCACGTGATTGTCACGGTATAATAACCAAAAAATCTGAAGAATATGCCGAAAAAAATTTTCCATCTCCAATAACATGTACAGATTATTACGGGATTTTCGCAGACCTCAAATTAAGTGGGTGACCTACTTGACGGAGAAACCTTCATATGTATATGAAATGACACCCACTCATCGATCATCAAATACATTTTTCTCTCATTATTTTATATTCTATATATATTTGGATTTTTTTTACATTACTTCAGAACACACTGCTTATTCGTTCTACGCCGTTATGGTCTTCGTTGCTTCAAGTATTTTATCCCGTCCAGTAATGCGAACGACGTTTAATCAGAAATCCAGAATGCATGTATAACATTCATGGCATTAATAATGCGACAGTACTGAGTGTATATAAGCAATCAGCGGAGATATCAACGAGCAAGGCAAATATAATATATGATACGTATAAAGCAGGATCAAATATTCACCAGAACGTTCATCTCGGCAGTCAGTCCAGAAGTTTTCAAAGCGACGTCGGAGAAATGAGCAGACCTCTTTATATTACTGCGGTTTTATAGTGATTTTATCCGTCGTAGCTCTCTCGACAGGATTACGGGGACACTGAAAGGTATGGACAGTGAAAGATAAGTCCTCTGTTACAGTTGAGGCAGGTTCTTACAGAGATTTTTTGCTGCTCGCGGACCTGCGTTATTTTTTGTGCACTCCACTCGTAGGCAGGGACCGGAAATAATTGGAACGATCGGAAAGGAAAGTAGTGTTTACCATTGCATATAAAACATTCCACCGTAACCCAATAACCACCGGGCGGTATAATAAACGCCGAAAAAGGTCATAGACTCTACGTTTCTCCACAGTTAAAATGTTCATGAGTTGAACGTTCAGCAGCGTTAATTGAAAACGTAATGTATTCACGTTTAACATTACGCAATATACAACGTTTAATACACGTGGACCACTTGAATATTTGACCGAATAATTATTGCGCGAAAAAAATCAGATACTTATGTTACGTGCGTAACTTTGATATGCATACATCGCCTTAATTTCTTTTTCATCAATTCATTCTTTCAACCATATTTTAAAAACCGGATAAATAGCAATCTTATTTATACACAGCGCGCAGTGAGTGCTATCATTTTACATTTGGACGTGATTTAGAGCCCAAAGCGAATCATATTTGAAATACAATATTTAATTGTAACTATTCTTTATGCCTTCTTGCAACGACTTGTAAGTCACATCCTCCTAAAAAAAAAAAATGGTACTATCCAAATGTCTACATACAAAAGCATTGAAATCAGATACAACTGCCAAGTACCTGTAGAATAATGAAAGTTTGGAATTGAAAAATTTGTTCAAACTAAATAACGTTGTACTCGTTCGCTCGCTGCGCTCGCTCACTCGATTGGCTTATGATTATTGGTTGAAAAAATAATTCGGATGAAGAAATTGATAATGACAACATTTATCAAAAAATATTCACAACGAAAAAATAATTTGAACAAAATTTTAAACAAAAAATTTGGAGTCCGTGGTATGTTGGTGGGCCAATGTTTGAATGGCTATCAGATGACATTGACATGGTTCGCAATTGATATTTCATAATTCTGTTTCTACAAAAGGCCCACCAAGTACCACTACCTCCAAATTTTTTGTTTAAAATTTTGTTCAAATTATTTTTTCGTTGTGAATATTTTTTGATAAATGTTGTCATTATCAATTTCTTCATCCGAATTATTTTTTCAACCAATAATCATAAGCCAATCGAGTGAGCGAGCGCAGCGAGCGAACGAGTACAACGTTATTTAGTTTGAACAAATTTTTCAATTCCAAACTTTCATTATTCTACAGGTACTTGGCAGTTGTATCTGATTTCAATGCTTTTGTATGTAGACATTTGGATAGTACCATTTTTTTTTTTTAGGAGGAATTTTTGTTGGTGGGTTTTTTAGGGGTAGTGACCACATTAATGTACTTGGCGAAAGGTTTTTGCACCAGGGGTGCTTTTTGGGGTTGATATCACCACTTTTTGTACAATTTCGCTTGACTACCTAATAATTGTGCTCGCTCGCTACGCTCGCTCGAATGGGTTTTCTTATATATATCCTCACCTGCGAGGCTTGCTCAGTTGTCAACATTCTGCCAATTGTTCCTATGAACATCTCAACGTATGTACGGTGATGCATTTTGCATCATCCGAATCCCCCAAAAAGCAGCAATGTTGAATGTGGTAGTATAATTTCAAACGAATGAAAATAATGTTAAAATATACACGTATGCTCATACTTTCCTGTGAGCCTTAAATTTCTGTGGATAGACGTAACATGTGTTCTTTTATTAAGTTCTACGAATTGTTTCGTTAGAATCCCGTATAATTATATATATATGCGTGCAACGTGTGACCTTACGCGCAGCCCTCCTCCTGTCTCATCTGGGCTTGGGACCGGCAATGGCGGAGGTACTTGCGTGCAGAGTTATAGTTGCTGCTCATGAATAAATATATATATAAATATTAGATATATGTATTGCAATTCTTAGGTAGTTTTTTTTTTTTAATGCAGCTAGGTCCTCTGCAAAAAAAACATGTACGCGTCCCGTACTCATAACGTCAACTTCAACTTCGAGTCTGAACAGAAAGTATCGAAAAATATAGAATTGGGCCTATTGATGCAAGACTAGCGTAGAGCATAAAATGGAAGTTTTTGAAGTCAAACACTTGCATTCTGCTCTATTCGTTTGACTCTACCCCTTTTTTTTATCAAATCACACCATCCCGATATCTTGCAACTTCAGCGTTTTCTCTCATCATCCTCTCTTCTCAAACGACGGCCCGCTACAAAATTGAACAATCCATGAAAAAGGTTTTCCTCCAATAATTACATTCATAAGTAAACTTACGCCGAGTCTGAAACGAATGAATAAATATAGATGAGAATCATCTGACAAAGAGGGAGTCGATCGATCATTTCTTTCATAGCGAATAAGTATTTGCATTCAATTTATCTTGCTAGCACTAATCTGAATCCATAAAAAAGGTTTTTCTCCAATAATTACATTCAGAAATGAAATTACGCCGAGTCTAAAACGAATAAATAAATATGGATGAGAATCTCTATCATCTGAAAACGAGGGAGGCGATCGATCATTTCTTTAATAGTGAATAAGCATTTTCATTCTGAATATCTGTCGTGATAGCACTAATCTGGATTTGAGAAAAGCTCAAGAGAGACGAACATACAAACACAGGTTGCATACCAAAATCAAACGAATTTATGTACAGTAGACTCTATAATTCGCCGCATGATAGATAGTAGGACCGAGAATACACCGGGACAGAGACCAAGAGACATATTAGAACGTGGGTATCGATATATAGTTTGTACTATTAATTTACATGTAATCATAGATGTTTATACAGACTTTGAGATCGTTCTGAACGGAGAATCTAAGCTGTTTGTAAATCATGGATTAAAAAATCATCTCCACCGAAGGTCAAGGCACTACGTTGACGTGGAGTGTAGAATAAAGCCTATCGGAGTCCGAAACACAACGTCGACTTACAGTCTCGTTTTGACTAGATGATACGGATACAGATCATAAAACTCGTCGGAATCCTACGTATAACGTTGACTCAAAATTTGAGTCTGAGCAGACGGGCCTTCGGAGATAAGCTTAACATGGAGCTTGAAGTGAAATGCGTTGCAATCCAACGCTTGAACTCAGCTTTATTAGTCTGGCTCCATGCCGTTCCTTATATCAAATCATGCTATCCTCATATTTTTAAACTTCAACATTTTCTCTTGATTTTCTATCGTCAGACTTCCTCAGGCGGTAACTTACTACCAAACAACCGTTTCCCCCGATAATTGAATTCATAAATGAAAATAAACCAAACCTAATCGTAAAATTATCCGATCACAATTGTTATTTTTTTTATGTATCACCATGAATTTTACACGTCAGTTGATTCGCATAACCTCAAAATGTCGAGATCGTAGGATTCAAGATTAACCTATCGAAATATTTTTGTTGGTGACTATCACATTAATGTACTTTGCGTGAGGTTTTCGCACTCGAGGGGCTTTTAGTGGGTATTCACTAGTTTTGATTAAGCATTGCTCGTATGTTTTTATTTTATTTCCTTCATTTGGATTTAAAAATATGAAATAAAAACACGCGTCTGCTAGTGTTGCAGACGCTTTTTGTCTGCGATAGTAGCGCCGACTACGTCGTGACTCTCCTACTTACGCCACTCTATACAACGTTTGTGTGGATTTATCCCTTCTATGTCATGTTTCCAGATGCGTAAGGACGTATGTTCTGTGTATGAGCATAGGACATACGCCGTGCGTTTAGCGACGCGATGTGATTTTATGGGAATGGTTTTAATGGGATGCATCTTGGTCTGAATTTTTGTGTCGAGTTTCCTTTCTATGTCTGTTCCCAGATCCGTAAGGACGTATGTTCTGTGTATAAGCGTAGGACATACGTCCTGCGTTTAGCGACGAAATGTGATTTCATGGGAATGGTTTGAGTTGGCAGAATCTTGGTCTGAAGAACAGGAAAGAGAAAATTTGATACGAGGAAACGAGGTTTCAGAAACGGTAGTTACTTATATCTCAGCACTCCGGACACCGATTTAATCGATTTAGGGCTCAAATGAAAGCTTTTCATGCCCACATCTTGGATAAAATTAGTTTCAATTCGTGTAGTATGTGAGGTGAAAGAAAACGAGGATACTAATTCGCGTTATAGGTTAGGGTAGTTGCCTCTCGGGTATATAGACTCGTTGAGTCTCGCGCTTGAAAAAAATTTTTTTTTAATGTACTTGGCGCGAGACTCTACCGAGTCTCTTGATAGGTGTCGATAACGGCGAAGCAACGCTGGAACCCCAGTATTGCTGACCCCTCATCCTCACACTATTATAGTAATACGTAGGTGTAGTTTCTTCCTCTCTCATTTGGTTTGGATGTAGAATAGGGATATAAATGTAGTTTGAAAATAGTCAAACTGAGCTAGTATGAGTAACCTATAGGTGAGGCATGGAGTTGCATGGGACGGCACAACGTCACCAGGGCCCCCGCTCCTACGCTTAAGAGCATGTCCTAGTCCTACCTTTACCGACCGAAAAAAAAACGAAAATTGACAAAAACTCGGAAACGATGGTCAAAAATGATATATAATGAATTTATTCGATGATTGGGAACGAATAGGTTCGATATAGTACGCAAAATCAGTCAAAATCGAGAAAAATGAATTTTTTATGTTCGTCAAGTGTGACCGTGTCACTTATTTCGGTTAATATCAGAGTATACGCGTCAAAAACGCAAAAAGCAGCAACGTACCCCTACTCTACATGCAATGCCGAACATTTTTGTTCAAAAATTGTATTGTTTCACGCAACAATGGGGCGAAGGGATCGAAAGTAGAGCGGTAGTAAAAGTGTAAATAGTGTAAAATTGTCGACAGCGACTACGATATATCTTCACCCGGACGATGATTTACGCGTAGAGCCATCTGTCGGGCTTCGTTAGCCGAGGACCGTCCCGTGTCTCAGCTGTCGGAAATCGACAGTTTCACACTATTTACACTTTTAATACCGCTCTACTTTCGATCCCTTCCCCCCATTGTTGCGTGAAACAACACAATTTTTCGACAGAAATATTTGGCATTGCATGTAAAGTAGGGGTACGTTGCTGCTTTTTGCGTTTTTCACGCGTAGACTCTGGTATTAAGGGGGGGGGGGGGGTATACTCGATTTGTTACCGGCCTGTCTTTTCTCGCGAATATCTCCGAAACGGGGCAATGAATCGAATTGTCCTTTTGGCAGCCGATGTTTGACGAGTAATGAGTTCGAACTGGGCAGCGATTCTGGGTTGTCTGGCGCTACTTAGCGCCTGGCGCTACTTAGCGCCTGGCGCTACTTATCGCCAATGTTACCTCCCCTCAAACATACGATACTTTTCCTCCGGTCGCTAGGTATCGAAATAACAATATCTAGCGCGAAGCCTGTTTCGAGGCTTCTCGCTGCTTCGGCCAATGAGAACGCTTCATTCAGGATTCATTCATACGTGTGAGTTGTGATTCTAGCAGTATCTACTTTTCTACGGTAAGTTTTGTTTGATTTCAAATAACTTGCCGCCATATCTTATGTTTGAAAGAGACGCGCATACGCAATTTAAAAATATTACGCAAAATGAGGTGAGTGAAAATATATTGTGTATTAAATAACTTTTGTAAATACTTAAAATACCGCCTCCACGCTTCAGAGATGCACTTCCTAATTAATTATACAAAATATTGATGGATATGTATATGCATGCAATTTTGGGCACGCGATTCGAAATTTCCATAATTAACCGCCTTGATAATGTGATTTTGAATAAAGATGAATGATAACTAATTATAAAATTACAATAAGAAGTGATCCTTTATTCACTGTCATTTATTGCTATAACTCTATATTGCTATCGATTTTATTCATTTTTACCGCTTAGGTATAGTATAATAAATACAACAAAATTCAATGAAATCAAAGATAAAGGTTTCACATAACTCACATAAATTATTAATATTCATTAAATGCATATCCTCATTATACAACTGTGGAACCAATTGGCCGCAGAAGTTAATAAAAAGGAACCGGAAAAGACGGTCCAACAGTGGAAAAAGGTGAGAATAATTTGAATATTATAGCTATTAGATTAATTGCAACTAATGGATTTCCGTAGTGTTTCAATAAAATATTAAAACAAATTCTTGGTCATCTGGCGATTGCAATTAAAATTTTGAAAACGTCAATGAATACATATTTAATAATAGTTGGTAATATTTTGCTTGCAGGCATGGCGAGACATAAAAAAGCGGTCTAAAGGCAAGGTGACGGTGATTAAGGACCAGCATAAGAAGACAGGCAATTTCCCAGACACATCGGAGCCACTGACGGACATGGACAAGAAGGTTCTTTCCGTCATTGGCTCCGATGCTGTCGAAGGATTACGACGAGTGGCAGACAGCTTACCAGAAAATGTAGTAGGTGTTTTTCAATAACATAATAGTATTTCACGCATCTATGGAAGGAAAGTAGGCTATTCCAAACTGCGTGTTAGATCGACACCTGAGCCGAATGAGAGGGTGGCACAAACGCCGTTTGGAATGGCCTTCTTCACTTCCATGTGACGTATACTATTTTTCACCACGCCTTGGCATCAGAAAGTACGACATCCTGTGATATAATTTGAATACAATTCATTATTTTACCGATATTACATAATTAAAAAATAATATGAGCTAATTTTAATTTTTTTCTAAATCGTGTTTTTGTCCAATAGTCAGAATTACGAAAACTTATGGCCGAAGACAACACGCCTCTTCATCAAAAGCCACTAGATGAAGTGAGTGTGTTTGAGGCATACGGCATTGAAAAATCACGGACTGGTGAGTAATCTATAAACATTCAGTGTCATTAGATCATCACATAAGTGGCATTTCAATTTGACACTAAGGCCATAGAGATGTGTCTATACTCAACACTCAGATTTTGAATACTATGTGAAGCCCGTTTTAAAAATTGAATATTTTATTCACAGACGACATTGAAAATGATCCATCGAACACGGAAACACTCACAGACATATACTCAAATACACCATCCGAAATCACATACACAGCATACACGCCAAAGTCTCACACCCCACCCATACCGACAACCTCCATCGACGAACACCACACACGTTCACTCCCTATTCATACTCCATCAACCAACCACACATCACAACAACAAACAAACAGAAGACGAAGAAATATCTCAACTAAAAGAAGGATCAGCGACACGAGAACCGAACAATTCATGGAAATCCAACGCAAACAAAATAAAATATTGGAGGTAAAATTTTAGAAGTTGGAATTATATTAAGAATAAATATTGTTATTAAATATTACATTTCAAAAGTAACAATAGTCTTAATTATTAGTGTTTACATATATCTTACAAAAAATTTCTGTCAACAGACAATGTCTAATGCAATGATGAAGTCAGCTGAGAACGAGGAAAAGAAAATAAGTATTGCAAGAGAAGTAATAGAAATAAAGCGACAGAAGCTGGAAGAACAAAGAAAGACCAATGTAATTCTGGGTGAGGTGATCAATTTAATTAGAAGGAATAGAGAGACGCATGGAGACAACTGAGAAGAGCGAAGAGAAGCCGGATAAAAACCATGGAGGAAGAGAAACAAGAAAAGTAACGTCAGACAAAACAGGGGAAGATACGCATACGAACAATATTAACGGAAGAGCAGCAAAAAGATTTAACGGAGCTGAGGCGCGAATTAGAAGAAGATAGAAAGAGATCGCAGGCATAAAAAAATAGTACATTACGTAACGAGGGCGGGAAGTTGGTGATCCCTGCATGACTGCGACGTTGGCAAGAAGCACAAGTGCAGAGATCACCAACCCGCCATCGTTACGTATACTATTTTTTGAGACGAGGTGTGGGAAGGAGCAATAACATAACATAATAACATAAGTATTTCCAAGTCGGCTGTGACTGAGTGTTAACTTTCGTGATAATGAAAACAATGAAAATTTGTGGGCCATTACGGTTTAGTACAGGGAACAATCACTTCCGGCATAAGCTGAATGAACAGAAAACAATTAAATAAATTATTAACTCGTTAACGTTAATTATTTGTTAAAAATTTTTTTTTAGTTAAAAAAAAAAAAAAAATTATCAGTTATCTAATTATTACTTATCTTTATTCATTGAGTTTTTAAATATTTATTCTCCAGCGTCATGTGAAGAATTAGCGTGCAAAATTGTTTCGCACAATTTCGTCGCGGACACGCCTGCCTTCAACGAGACGTTCCCTTCCTTCCAGCGGTTCTGCAGCTTCGGGCACAAAAGCTTCGTTGGGAGCAGCCAGTTCTTCTGGTATGTCGTCCACATCTGCTGCTATGCGATAGTGTAGACGCATGTTATGCAACGTTGTGCATGCGTTGACTATCCTCGCTGCAGCTTCTGGCTCGTACATCAGAACACGTTGCTATTTCAATCATTGAAAAATTTTGTCAGAGAATGTTGCAACATAGATCATTCAATGTTCTGCAGTTGTATGATCATAAAAAAAAAAAAAAAAAACAACCTGCGACAAGCATCTCCAGACTGCCTTCAGTACTCCGTAACACCGTTCGATTACGGAGCGTGCTTTGCAGTGAGCTGTGGTGTACGCAAACTCGGGGGTTCCAGCCGGGGCGTTGACGATGGGAGTCATGAGCCACGGCTCAAGTGGATAACCGGAGTCACCTGTACAATTTTGAAATGTAACGATGGTTTATTTACATGGACACTTGCAGAAGTGGACAAGCTGTTGAGTTTAATACCGCGGTGTTCTGAGGCACCGTTGTCATATATTATCAGACAGCTCTCGCTTGGTTCACGACCAGTTATTTTTGCGATACAAGTTAAGTGACTTATGCGATTGTTACTTCTTATTTCTTTTCAAGCATCGTCAAGTGGACACATATCAATTTAATTCACCATCATATATAATAGACTGTGTCAAAACAAAAACGACATCACCTTTTTATTCGGGCACTTTTCAAAAAAAGTAGTGCTCAATGTAAAAAAAAATTGTCCCCAAAGCTCAGCCATGTAGCTTGAACACAGAATTAGGGCATTTGAGAATAAGATTTCACATGTATTCCAAGTGGCAAAATTTGTTTAATTTAGTTTCACCTGTATAAATTTTTTCATTTAACTGATAAAAATAGAGTGAATACACGTTTTGGTAAAGAAAAAATTTCTTCGAAAATTTATAAAAAAAATAATTTAAATTAATTTGTCGAAAAGTAAGTAGTAATCAAATATACATATGACTTTTGAACCACTGTAACTTGTTAACGGTTCAATTGAGCAAATTGTGCCAAAGGACCATTTGTGTAGATCATGAAATTCTCTACCAAGCCGTATATTTTGTTTATTCTTATCAGTTAAATAAAGAAAGCTACAGAGATAAAACTAAGATAAACAAATTTTGCCATTTGAAATACATGGGGAATCTTATTTTCAAATGCGCTAATTCTGTGTTCAAGCTACATAGCTGAGCTTTGGGGCCATTTTTTTCTTATATTAAGCATTAACTAATTTCGAAAGGGCCGGGACAAAAAGATGTCGTTCTTTTTTGACACAGTCTAATATATATGTACCCAGCAACCACGTTCCGCGTTCACCGTCACCATAACACAGCTCCATCAGAGTTCTTACTGGTGACTGCGCCCATATAGCGGCGTCGTGCCGTGATCCAGGGAACCTGGCATTCACGTTCAAAACGTGTAGATCAGGATCACATACCTAAAGATGCAGTAGTTATTGAAAATTGAGGGTAGTCAGTATTTCTGTTGTCGTAAAGGAAAGATAAATTATAAACTACCATCTGGACATTCAACGAGTGATAGCCATGATGATTCACGTATGCTTCCTCGTGTTCTGGAGGAGCAACGATGGCCACGTGTGTGCAGTCTATAGCACCAATAGCTCCATCAAAAGGCTGAGGTGCACCTGCAAATTTTCTGCGAGCTGCTTCTCGTTCGGCCGGCGTTGCAGGAAATTTGACCCATTGCCGAAACAACTGGTCGTTGATTGCCTGGGTCACAGAACGCAGGCAGCGACTCACCGCAGTTTGGCTGATCGCCACCATGAAATCCTGGCCAACAGCCCTCTGGTATGAACCGACGGCATAAAACCGAACGGCGCATAAGACCTACCGAACCCAATTTTGTAAGACATGCAAATAAAACAGCGCATATTCATAGAAATTCAGTTGTAATAGATATCGAATAGATATCCTTTGACTCTCTGAATTTTCACAATTCTTGCTTACTTGGCACTCGACGGAGAGCCCGTGAATATAATCTCGTTCGAGAATGGGACGCAGCTCGTTTGCAAGATCCCTAGCTAGATCTCTTGATACGCGGAACAAATCACGAAACTGCACCTCTGGCAGAGCAAAGGGGTCCTGCTCATCGCGAAGACGTCTGCGGTCCATCCGGAGTTCAGCAACCCTGTCTGCTTCCTCCTCAGCATTCAGCACGTCGTCGGCGATCCACCCCATCGCCATCCCAAAGTTAATCGACTAAATAAAATATCAATTGAAATACCAATTCACAGGTTATACCATTCAACAATTAGTAGAGAATCGTTAATAACATTTTCAATCAACTTATGTATGCACAAAGCCTAACCTTAATTTCCTGAAATGTAGGTACTTATTAAAAATACAACTTCAAGAAGTGGACCCACACACGTGCAGTAGAGAAACGATATCTGAAATTCGACTTATAGACTAAGCTTACAATATAAATAAAATAAAAAAAATTATAAATTTTACAGAATTATACCACAAGTACAAATTTATAAACGAAGTTAACCAATGCTAGTATTAAAACACGTCCTAACGTACTAATATTTTATGTGTAAATCTTGATGAAGAATACCAATATGAATAATTTATTAATTGCAAATTGACTTCAAGTTAATACAATAATTAGGAAAGCTTTCGATACGTGACCGTTCCAATTGAGAGCTATGCAAAGAAAGCATGGAGAACGGCATATTTGGCGGGAACCTCACACGCCGAACGTTATGAAATGTCAAGAGATGCGCCTACTAGATTGTGTTAAGACGGTAGTTAGATTGTCGCTCGAGCGACAACTGTCTTATGTTAGGCGCTAACTTTTGACTTTGCAAACGCCCGGCGTAGCACGCGCCTGCCGACCGTGCTAAAACGGTAGCGCCAGTTAGCGCATATCATTAGAGGATACGTTCATTTAGTCGGACACGTGTTAACAGTTCTTTCAACAGTTGTGTACATATTCACGATGAAATTACGTTTTAATTCGTTATAATATAAAACTTCACTCGCTATTTACACATCAAATATGTATAAGATTTGTCATTATCGTAAGATTAGTGTATGAGTAATTATTAAAGATATATCGTCTCCTTGTATACGTGCATGGATCGGCTGTCAGCCGTGGTGCTGTTTGAATAAATTATATAAATAAACATTGAGGTGAGTCTACGCACACTAGGGTGTCCGTTATTTCCAGATTGACTTTTTCCACTTGGGTATGGTCCGAATCATTAGTTTACAGCCTAAAAGCAATAAAGGAATTTTTTATTTTTTATCCAATTAATAAACAATATATATTTACCAATAAAGATGTGAATATAATTTGGTAGTACGCAACGATAGAAAGAACATTCGTTCATAATAATGAATCTATACTTACTCAATTTTTATGATCATTAATCGTTTGAGATTTTTAAAATTGTTGACGTGTTCTAAAAAGGGACGCGCCAAATTAATTGAAAACGTACGTGACCATACACAGAATATGACAATTTCGATAGAGTCACAACTCACACGTATGAATGAATCCGGAATAAAGCGTTCTCATTGGCCGAAGCAGCGAGAAGCCTCGAAACAGGCTTCGCGCTAGATATTGTTATTTCGATACCTAGCGACCGGAGGAAAAGTATCGTATGTTTGAGGGGAGGTAACATTGGCGATAAGTAGCGCCAGACAACCCAGAATCGCTGCCCTGGTACGTTTTATCGGATGAAATCGGGATTTTTTTTTTCGATCGAAAAGTTTTGGCGTGCCATTTATGTCGACTTATATCAAAGCCGACGCATCAAAAATGCATAATAGGGGACGGGAGCCCGATTCTATAGGGAATTACGAACACAACCATCCCAAAACATCTTTGTTTTCGACAACGATGAAGGGGCCAGTTGTATTCTACGTTTTGGTTGTAATTTTAGCGATTGTCAGAGGCTGGGAGCGGTAATGGCCGCTAAATGTCAAGATGTTAGTACTCCGAACGCCCGTGAGATGTCGTCGTGCGCACATTCTAGATTATCAGTCAAAGATAATTGGACTACAGGTCGAATGACGTAGTACCAGGTGTATCAATGTAACAGCGGGCGATATCTTACGGGCGATCTGAGAACTAACATCTTGACATTTAGCGGCCATTACCGCTCCCAGCCTCTGACAATTGCTAAAATTACAACAAAAACGTAAAATACAACTGGCCCCTTCATCGTTGTCGAAAACAAATATGTTTTGGGATGGTTGTGTTCGGAATTCCCTACAGAATCGGGCTCCCGTCCCCTATTTTGCATTTCTGATGCGTCGGCTTTGATATGAGTCGACATAAATGGCACCCCAAACTTTTCGATCAAAAAAAAAAAATACCGATTTCATCCAATAAAACGTACCAGTTCGAACTCATTACTCGTCAAACATCGGCTGCCGAAAGGACAAGTCGATTGATAGCCCCGTTTCGGAGATATTCGAGAAAATAGACAGGCCGGTGACAAATCGAGTATAGTCCCCCTTTAACCAAAATAAGTGACACGGTCACACTTGACGAACATAAAAAATTCATTTTTCTCGATTTCGAATAATCTCGCATACTGTATCTAACCTATTCGTCCCTAAACATCGAATAAATCCATTATACCGTGAGAATCACGTGAATCCGAATGGATCCATGCTACCGAAAAGCGAATATTGGCGAATATGACGTCATTTTAGCGGGCTAACCACTCGTTGCGCTGAACAATCCCTAGGGTGATTTTGGCGCGCGGTCGATGCAAGTCGGCAGCCATTGTTGATAGAAGCCGGCTGACTGTCAATACATCGCGGAAGGTAGACATGTGGGGTTATGTTCGTTTATTTTAAGCAAATGATTAATAAGGCGAATAAAAACTACGTGAATAAGCTATGAATGTTTATCAAAAATCTATCAATTAGTTTTGAATGATATCTTAATACAATCAAGGAATTGGTTGTTCTCGATGAACTCTTTGATTCTAATTAATTTGCAGTTATAGCTTAAGTTAATTCGTTGATTGTACTATGATATTATTTAAAACTGATTGATCGATTTTTGATAAATATCAATAACTTATTCACGTAGGTTTTAATCACTTCATTTATCATTTGCTTAAAATAAGCGAACATAACCCCACATGTCTACTTTCCGCGATGTATTGACAGTCAGCCGGTTTCCAACAACAATGTCCAACAATGGCTGCCGAGTTTCATCGACCGCACGCCAAAATCACCCTTGGGGTTTTCAGTGCAACGAGTGGTTAACTTGCTAAAAATACGAAATATTCGCTGTCCGGTAACATGGATCCATTCGGTTTCACGTGATTGTCCCGGTATATCATTTTTTACAATTTTTTGTCAATTTTTGTTTTTTTTTTCCGCTCGGTAAAAGTAGGACTAGGACATGCTTTTAACTGCAACTAGTCCCCAAACTAATCAGGCGACAATTAGCCACTGAGTAAGATCCTAATTGGCTAAGCCACGCGCGCAGTAATACATACATTGTTGCAATCGCGGGGACCTCGTCGCCTTTGAACTTGAACTAGCGTCTTTCTTCTGGTAAATCGCGAGGTGCATGGATGTAGGGAACCGTGTGCAACTATCGATATACACTATATTATATATATATTTCTCTTACCTGACAATCGTATTCCTTCTAATAACTGAACCAAGATCGGCATGGTGATAAGCCTAATAACCTTGCTGGGATAATTCGTAGAATTTCGGGTTTACCCTAATCTCCGTTTTGAGGTCCTTTCTTGAGTATTAGTGGCCTAATTAAGATGCTTGCCTACCCGATTCCACCAGACCTGAAAACATTGGGAAAAAAGGTGCTATTAGATGGAATATTTCGGCCTAGGTAACGAAATCAATGAAACAAAATACGTCGCGCAATTCTATGTGCGATTCCGAACACGTGGGGCCCAAAAAATGTTTTTTTCACGCAAAAATAGACAAGATATCCATGTAAAACGTTTCAAATACGTTTGCATGGATATCTTGTCTATTTTTGCGTAAAAAAAAACATTTTTTGAGCCCTACATGTTCGGAATCGCACATAGAATTGCGCGACGTATTTTGTTTCATTGATTTCGGTACCCAGGCAGAGATATTTCATTTATTAGCACCTTTTTTCCCAATGTTTTCAGGTCTGGTGGAATTGGGTGGGCAAGCACCTAGGACTCATAATACCGATCTTGATTTACAAAGATTTCACGATATATTTGATTTTCATAAATATAGTATATGTTAAATATCATACAGTATTATACCTTGTAACAGCGATTTCCGCGAGCTCGGGTGTTACCCGCGGAAACTACGACCTATTATCAAATAAGACTCCAACGCTTTACCTCCTCCGACCGGCAACGATGTAAGTTGGGCGCCAGACTTCGAAAGAAGTCCTCTCTCTCTCTCTCTCTCTCGATCTCGCTCCGGCTAGCCGTCGGTAGAGGGATAATTCGTGGGGGCGAGAAATAAAAATACTCAACACGAAGTAATATATTTGAAATTATTTATTTATTTAAAAAGAAAAAAAGAAAAAGATAGCACTATTTTGTCCAGCCTGCTATCTGGCTTCGGCTTTTATGACCGCTACTCTATGTTTTAAATGGCTATGACTAGGAAGATAACAATAGTATAATATAATAGAAGTGACTCTACTCTAAATTAAAGATAAGGAAAAATATATTAACTGGTACAGTTGACGCTATCACAGACGTTGGGCTCTGTCTTCCCCGCTGCTACCTGCTGGAGATCCAGCTGTTCAGCCTGATTTCGAGCTCTGCGCTCTATTCTCTGGCGGACAGCTGATCGCTCGACAGCAGGGAGGGGAAGGAGATCGGGACACGCTAGCAGACACCTGCGACGCGCGACGTCAGAGGGCTCGGGCGAGATGGCGTCGGCTCTCGAATTGCGAATTCTGCGCAGCGGCTGAGAAAGCGGCTCGCAGTCGCGCAGAATCGACAGCCACCAAGAACAACAACAACAAGTTCAAACTTGCCGGAACTCAACTGCCATGCGGTACTTGATTAAATTCGAGACTGGGGACGGTACTGGGGAACGAAGAGTTTTCCTGACTATTGCTCGAGACTTTACGATTTTCGGGACTTGGGGAATAATTAGGGTTAGTCTCGACTAGTTATATCGGATAGATCCTACCTGATGGCAGCGGTGTTTCGGCCTCGTGGTCGGCTCGTAGTCCGGGGGGGGGGGGGGGGGGGGGGGGGGGCAGGCAAGGGTCGTATACTATCCAAACTCGGCAGTAATCACATCCAATGATCCAAATCGAAGTCCAAAAAATGATAGCCGGGGTCACAATTAAACAGATTCACCAATAAACTCGGGTAAGACTCGACACAACGGTTCTCTCTCTCTCGATTCAATGCGGTTTCTTTTGCACGCGATAGTTCAACGGCAGTAAGACACTGAATGACTCTTCGTTTCCGGGCTGCTAATTACCTACCCTCGCCGTTCGTCCTGTGAGCGCTAGCCGTCATCGATAGACCAATCCGATGATCTGATATGGCCGCGCTAGGACGAAGGCGGCAGATATTCAAATTAGCTAACGGTACCTTTCGGGCTTAAGGGCTTACATACGTTGGTTTAGGCTGGTACGGAGGAGGTCCAAACGTTTGCCACGTTACAACCTACCAACTACAAATTCATATAATAATCTACAGAGAGAGCTCCAATTTAGATATTTTTTATATTAATTTTATATTCATTCATTGATTCATCCATTCAGGTTGACGCTAGATTCAATCTCTAGTAATAAAGCCTTCACGATCCCCACGTCGGTGACCCCCCGAATCATTTTATGATTTTATAACCATTTATATATTATTTTATGCTTTATATCATTAATTTGTTCAAGCGGCATTACATTGTTGGTCGCTTGAAAATATCATTTATTATCTCGAATCGTTCAAGAATATAATTTAGCTTTTACCAGTTAATTTCTCATCTTCATCCGAATCACCCAACATCCAATAACTCTATTATTTATACTATTTAGCCTCAACCATTCAAGCAATTCAATCGAGACCTGTATAGGACTAGACGGCAACGATCCCATTGACCGATCTATCGCAAGGTGTATCTTTTCTCAATTATTAATTTTATTATTTTTGCGCATGTGACGGGTACCCAAATTTTGTTGTTATCGTCAGCTTGCTATTGTTCAACAAACCGTTCGAGATTGAACGACCGCACTACCACACCGTCCGTCACATATAAAGAATGGTGGCAGCGGTGGGATGTATAGCCGATAAACAATTGAATTGTTTAAATAGAGAAAAAAAAAATTATTTTTCAAAATTCGCGAAAATTATATTTCTAAAAAAAAAAAAAATCTTAAAGGAATAGTAGCTGTTCCTCTTCTTAATCGTATATGTATAAGATGGTATGGGATTCCAAGGATTTGGTGGTCTAAAATAAACTAAATTGCGTTTCTCTGAAAATAGAGTTTTCAATTATTATTTCTCAAGCTCAATGCTATTTACATTATGTACAATGGTTCCTACCTGAAAATAGAGAAACAACATTTAGAGCCTATTATTCCACCAAATGTCAGTTTCCCTTTTTCCTCGTTTAGGGTCTTATTGCCTCTATTATCTTATTGTTAAATATTTTGCTTAATCATTACGAGCGGTACTCTTTCCCCACCTAACCTCACTCATCTCTCTCTAGTATAGTTCGCGCTCTATCTTATCTTCCGCGCTTGACTAAGTGCGGGTGAATTCAAATTAGAGAAATGTATTTTCTTTACATATGTATACATATATATTCCGATGGTTTAGTCGAATAACGCAGTATCTCGCGAGCCACTCCGGAACCGTTCTGTAGTTATACGGCAAGTCTATAGTGCTACAGAGCGATTTCGGAGTGGCTCGCGAGATACCGCGTTATTCGACTGAGCCGTGGATTTGTCTGATTGAATTATATTTGAGCCAAAATGTCAAACCCGAGGGCAGACATCAGTGCTAGCATCAATGGCAGAATATTCCGCGTTGCCGCATTGCACGCTGAGTATCCCGTATTTTGATGGGAGAAAAATCCCCTTAAAAGATTTCCTACAGGACGTTCACAATGGTTCCGTTTACGTACCACCTGGGTCAGAGGGACCTTATGTAAAGGCGGTTCTCGGCAAATTGCAGGGTCCAGCGCGTGATAGTACCTATGGTAAGAGTTTCAATACCATAGACGACTTAACTTAACATCTAAAGGGTAGGTTTGCTCCAGGGAAAAATTACCCATATTATCACCATGAGATGGAGAATATTCGGATGAGGAGGCACGAAACAGTTAGTGGGTTCTTCGATCGATTAAATATTTTGATAAGCGGGGCTCGCGTCTGCCTAAAAGATAAGTACAGCGGAGCTGCAGAAGAAATGATAAAACCTGTGCAGGAGTGCGCGTTAGATGCGTTTCTACGGGGTTTACCAGACGAATTGTCAAGAACGGTAGACGAACGGGATCCAAAGGATCTAGACGCGGCACACAAGCGCGCAGTCAGGATACAAACAAGAATGAAAAGCAGAATTCTACCATCAGGCGAAACACAAAGATCGTCGTTTATGCGTTCACCGTCACCGAACTCTATAGGCAATAGATTTCAATATTATCAGCCTTTACAACGCAAGTATACGAACTTCTATGTAAGCGAAAAATCTGAAAGTACCGGAAATAGGGCAAGAAGTCCGTCGCCAACAGCAGAGCAACGGCCACCTAGCATCTTGCATAGAACGTTCCCATCAGAACTGAGAGAACACATGTCGCGAGATCTTTCGACGCGTGACTTTTCTCCGCGAAATTATTATCCGGATGACAGGTATCCGCAGCACCAACCATACCCCTATCCACTACAGTGTCCTTACCCGTATCCACCTATGCCATATCCATACTATCCGCCCTACGGATATCCATCCCAATAAATGAATAGTAGTTATAATCCCTCAAACTCAGGCTATAGAGATCGCGACGCTAGGCAACGATCATTATCGCCGGGCCAACTTAATAAACCATTGAACAGCGGGTATAGACCAGGATCACCTCTACCGATTCAATTGAAAGAACAAACACAACCTGGAACATCTAAAAGCATAGACGAAAAACCAACGGTGAGATCTGGATCTCCGTCTCCGTACAATAACAACAATACCAGGCCGACGGAGTCTTCAAACGCGAACGCATCCCGTCGCCCAGACGCGACGGCGGGGTATGCGAGCCGCGAGCGTCGAATGGTGCGATTCGAGGAACCGGGTCGCGAATACTCACGTGCGGGGGAAATAGAGAATCGCCGTTGATAAGGATTAAGGCACCGGAATTAAAATCTGAATACGGAACATTTTTGATTGATACTGGGGCAGATACGAGTCTAATCAAAGCGAATGTTCTACACTCGGATGTGTTAATTGCACTCCACGATTCCGCTACAATCACTGGCATAACAACAGATAAATTAGAAACTTTCGGAATATCAGAAATAACCTTACAAGGCCAGATTAATGAATTACACTATGTAAGTTCCAAATTTCCTCTAAAATGTGACGGTATTTTAGGAAAAGATTATTTGAGACGCGAAAAAGCGGAAATATCGTTCACACATAATACTCTTGTAACCGAAACAGAACCGATTAGGCCATTCAGATTTATTAACGAAGAAAATTTCGATTCCGATTTTGAAACCAAACCTGAACGACGTGTCTGGACCATTAAGGCACGGACTAAACGAATAATATCTGTGGACGTACTTGATTGCGACCTGAAAGAAGGGTATTTACCGAGAATCCCGATCATCGAATGGTTATACATTGGCGAGGCTGCCGTCTCGATCAGTAATGGCGCCTACTGTGTACTGGCCATTAATACACTAGAAAAGGATGTCGAGGTAGAGATCTCTCCTCAGGAGGTAACGCCGTTCGAGTACCATAGATTCCCAGAAGAAATGGGGTACGACTCGAGTTCAGATTTTTCGAATAAGGAATCTACGTTGATGGATAGGCTTGAAAAAATAGAATCAAAATTGCGTTTAGATCATTCGAACGACGAGGAGAGGATACACACGTTAGATTTAATCGAGGCACATCCAGATATTTTTCACCTACCTAGAGATAAATTAAAAGCAACATCTGCGATTAAACACCGAATTACAACCACGGATGATATTCCAATAATCAATATCGTTTCCCGCCAGTTCACAAATTGGAAATCGAAAAACAAATGAAAACTAAATTAGAAAATGGGATGATAACAGAATCAAGTACGCCATATAATACACCACTCTGGACACTCCCGAAGAAACCTGATTCGAAAGAAAATCCAAGGTGGAGAATTGTTATGGATTTGACGCATACCCATGGCCTAACATAACTGACACATTGGATCACCTAGGAGGAGTAGTATATTTTTCCACTCTTGATCTTGCTAGTGGGTTTCAACAAATCGAAATGAACCCACGAGATCACGCGAAAACTGCGTTTACGACACCAAATTGGCATTACGAATGTTTGGGAATGCCTGAAGGATTGAAGAATGCACCGGCTACCTTCCAAAGACTCCCTAGGGAAAGTTTGCCAATGCTGGTAATACGGCCCAAAGCTGGTCCAGTTTCGGCAGCCGAGGGTTATTACCCAGCCCTGTGCCAGTATTGTGCCATGAATAGTTTGTCACTTCTGGTATCATGGCCCAACACTGGTTCAGACACCGTAACCAGGCGTTGTCTGCCAATACTGAGTCAATATTTTACCATGTTTGGTTTGCCAAGACTAGCCAAATGCACAGTACTGGTTTAAACTCCGAAACCAGGCGTTGCTAGCCGAAACTGATCCAGTATTGCACCATGTTTAGTTCACCAGCGCTAGGAAAAAAAAAGATTGCTGGTCCAGACTCCGTAACCAGGCATTGTTAGCCAACACTGAGCCAATATTGTACCATGTTTGGTCTGCCAATACTAGCTAAATGCACAGTGCTGGTTCAGACTCCGCAACCAGGCGTTGTTAGCCGATGCTGAGCCAATATTATACCACGTTTGGTTTGCCAATACTGGCCAAATGCACAGTGCCGGTTCAGATTCCGCAACCAGGCCTTGCTAGCCGACACTGATCCAGTATTGCACCATGTTCAGTTTACCAATGCTAGTAAGAAAACGATGCTATTCCGGACTCCATATAACCAGGCGTTGTCAGCCGACACTGACAATGAGCCAGTGTTAACCATAGTATAACCGGACGTCGTTAGCGAATGCCATACCAGTAGGTTTGTTCGTCTTAGCTTACACTTTTTACACTTTTCACACTCGCCCAATAGGAGGTGTAAATTTCTAGTGAAAAGTGTAAAATCTGGTAAAAGTGTAAAAAGTGTAGTTAAGACGAACAAACCTAGTAATGGCTTTATATGCGAACTCGAGATCCATGATTCTCCAAGATTGTAACATAACCTCAAAACAATTAGAGACACTGCAGAGTTATGGTGCGGTCTTCTTGAAGATTCCTCTATCCCCCATAATTTTTTAGCTTTCCCTGGAGTCAACCCTCTAACCAACAGACATGTCCAAAGCGTACTATCGCGTAAAGAAGCGCCGCGAATTGAACAGAAGACGAATAACATCACCAACAAGAAACGACGATCATCTACCGCAGTGCAGTTCCAGCTATGAACCCACAATTCAGAAACGTCTGCGCTTAACACTGGACAGCTTTCTATCAGTAAATTCTGATTCTTCAGTATACAGTTCAGTGACACTGCAGTAGAAGAAAATAAAGCGACGATTGGCAGTGATGAAATTGGTGACGATTGTAGTGACAACGCAGGTGCAAGTGATCGTTCGAGTTCAGAGTGTAGTACGATCGCTAATCAAACAGAAATCTTTCCCCCAGTAATTAGTTTTAAGGACAAAATAAAAACATGGGCGTTAAAAAATATAGGTACACTTAAAAATTCAGTTATCTCTGAGCTTCTCTGTATTTTCCATCTCTCTCTCTCTCTCAATCAAGTGCCGGTTGTGTTCTTCTTTTGCTCCTCAAATTTGCGCTTGTAAAAGTGTTTTTGCTGGTTCTTCTTCATATAGAGTGGCACTACCTCAAGTGGTTTTTACGGAGGTCTTCGTTGATATTGAGAGATTGTGTTTTCTTCCACTCATTTGCACAAAAATCAGGTATTTTATGCACGTTCTATTCTAACCTATTTCTTGAATTGACAGTTGGACTTTCAACACGCAGCCTGGCTCGCGCATGCCAGTGCTGTCTCTGGTGTTATCTTGCGCTATCTTTCTTTGTTTACCTGGCTCTAAAGCCTAATTACCGACTGCGAATATGGCATCAGCTGCGAGGAGCCGTGCGGGTAGTCAGGGGTCAGGCGCGAACACTAGTTCTGTGTCTTTTATAGATAACTCGGTTTTTGCTAGTCCTAACGTGTCGGGAGCGGATTTTGATATCTTTCTCCCAATAGTTAATGAGGAGATAAATGAATTGCGTTTAAACCTGCTGAAGCAGGACAACATAGTTATGAAACACATTAGGGCGTGTAAAGAAACAGTTGAAAAGAAAACCGCGCTTCAGGACGCATTCCTGATGTATCAGACGTCCTTCAGTAAGTTAATGGGCGCGTATCTAACTCTTGCAGCCCAAATCACGACCGCTAATGAGTGCGAGAAAGCAGTCATCAAAGCATGCGCGGGCATTACTAGAAACTGCACCACCGGGATGATGGAGGTCCTAAATAAGCATCTAGCTGCCCAAAATCCGGTCCAAGGAAAAAGTTTTGCCGCCGCGGTGAAACAAAATAAAGTTCATGTACCGAAAGGACCCACGGTAGAGGTTAAAAAATCAATTAACTTCATTATCGCGCCTAAAACCGACTCTGCCACTAAATATGAATCGTCGGGTGCAACCAGAAAGGCTATAACAAATCTCGTCAAGCCAGCTGAGGTCGGATTACAAGTGCAAAGGATCAGTGGATCCAGAAACAACGGCATTCGTATTCAGGCGAACAAAATTGATCTAGATAAAATCCGGGCGCATCCAGCTCTTGCAAAGGCAGGACTCGAGGTTGTTGAGGACCTAAGGTATAATCCGCGAGTCATAATATACGGCGTTTCAAAAGATCTTACAAAGGATGAAATTCGGTCAGACTTCATCAATTTGAATTTGAGTGGCACGGACGATAAACATACTAAGGTTATTTATATATTTCCTCCGCGAGATGGTAAGGCCTACACAAACTGTGTCCTTGAGGTATCTCCCAAAACTCGGGCCACGATTAAAGATGAGCAGAGGATATATATCGGTCTCTCCGCGTGTAGATTTGACGACCACGTTAAAGTAGCGCAATGCTACAAATGTCTCGGATATGGACACTTAGCGCGCGACTGTAGATCGGCTGCCTGCTGTGGACATTGCTCGGGTGAACACGAGATGCGTGAGTGTGAAAATAGGGGTAAACCTCTTTGCTGCCGAAATTGCAAGTCCGCCGGTACAGACTCCGCGCATACCGCGTTAGACGGCACGAAATGTCCGATCCTTAAGAGGCGTATACTAGATAAAGTCAGAATGACCAACTATGGATAATTCGGATAGATACTCGTGCGGCGCCCTCAGGCTGTGCCATGTAAACTGTCAGTCGCTTGTCGGTCACCTCGACGAATTTCGCATGTTCTTTGAAGCTGCAGACTACGATGTCATCTGTATGTCTGAGACGTGGCTGAAACCACCCACATCTGACGATTTCATAGCGCTTCATGGGTACAGGGTTTTTCGCTGTGATAGGCTAGGAAAAACTGGCGGAGGTGTAGGCTTCTACATCCGCGAAAATTTTCAAGTACGGGTGCTGGGTGACTCTGGAGGTTCCTATCAGGGTAAACCTGAATATTTGATAGCCGAATTCTCACCAGGCTATGGTTCTTAAGTCCTCCTAGCAGTGGTTTATCGACCACCTCACTTAGGCTTCCTCGACCTCTTCGAAAATGCATTCCTTAAACTATACCCAATGTTTAGAAATCAAATCATCTGCAGAGATTTTAACACAGATCTATTAAATGTAAACCACGATAGCAATCACCTGAGGCGGTTCATAGGCAGCTCAAACTTACATCTGGTTCCTTCTGAACCGACGCATCACCTCCTGAACTCTTCTACACTGATTGATCTTTGTATCGTAGACGATCTCGATAAGGTAACAGATCACGGACAACATGAAGTCCCCTTCCTCTCGGCGCATGACCTAATATACATAACCTACGATCTGAAGGTGGTAAGACAGGCTCCCCGCACATTCTCATGTCGTTCATTGCAGAATATAAACCTTGAATTGTTCCACAGAGATCTAGAAGAGGCGGATTGGAGTGAGTTCTTCGAGGTTCCCTCACTCGACTCCAAAGTTGAAATCTTCAATAGTCTTGTGGCTTATTGTCTGGACCGACATGCTCCGATTCGTCAGGTTAGCGTTAAAAACTCATCGGCGCCTTGGCTCACTTCCGATATTAGGGAAGCGATGGCGAAGCGCGACAGGGCACGTAGGGCCTGGAAGAGAAATCGTGGAAACCCTTCGCTCCACTTCAAATTTCGAAAATTACGCAACGAAGCACAAAATATGGTCAAGGATGCAAAATCGCGTCACTATATCGCCGCTTTTAGGTCAGCTGGATACGTTAGAGCCATCTGGTCTGAGCTTCGGAAATCTGGGCTGATTCCCACAAAGAGGACTAACACCTCGATAGACCTCCCTCTATCTGAGTTGAACGCACATTTTGTAAAAATGGGTGGTGAGGGAGAGGGCGTCTCAGTTGCTCCCTATTATCTGGGACAAATCGAATATGACGATAGTAAGTTCTATTTCAAAGACATCTCTGTTAGGGTACTTGACAAGGCGCTGAATCACTCCCGGTCGAACGCTACAGGCGTTGACGGTATAGCCATAAGTGTCATGAAACTGGCTCTTCCAAGTCTGAGGACAGAAATTCATCATCTATTTACCTTCTCCTTAATGCAGGGCATCTTCCCGGAAAACTGGAAATACTCGCTCGTCACTCCCTTACCCAAAGTTAAGACGCCTACCTCATGCGGAGATTACCGACCTATTTCTATACTTCCTTCACTCTCTAAAGCTTTAGAAAGAATTGTTACAGAGCAAATCATGGAATTCCTTGACAGAAATAGCCTTCATGATCTCTTTCAATCAGCGTATCGAAAGGGTTTTAGCACGCACACCGCGCTACTCCGGCTGACGGACGATATTCGCTAGGCTGCAGATCTTAGAATGGTAACTGTGGCGGTCTTCTTCGATTTCTCGAAAGCTTTCGACAGGGTCCGGCATGACGTGCTACTCTCGCTACTCAGGGAGCTAAATTTCTCAAACTCGGTCCTCAGATGACTTTGCTCTTACCTCATTGGCAGAAAACAGGCAGTCCGGGATGGACAGGAGAATATTTCGAATTGGCTTCAGGTCGAGGATGGAGTTCCTCAGGGTTCGGTACTTGGACCCCTCCTTTTCTCAATTTATGTTTCAGATCTCGGGAAAAGGATACGGCACTGCAATTACAGTATCTTCGCGGACGACACGGTCTTCTATCTACATTGTGCACCATCGAAACTCGAAACTGGTATACGACAGGTCAACGAAGATGTAGCATCATTCTATGCATGGGCGCTTGAGAAAGGGCTACTACTCAATGCAGATAAGACAAAGGTCATGGTCATTGGAACAACTAGGCATATAAATACTATCAACCTCATCAGCCTAGCTCCAGTCACTGTTCATGGGCAGCCCCTTCAATATTCGACGGACACAAAGTGTCTTGGGATCACTATAACAAACAAACTACAGTGGCATCAACACACTGACTCCACAGTCAGAAAGATCTTCGGCACACTTCATCAGCTGCGGATAAATAGAAGAAACATTTCCAGAGAACTCAGGGTTCTTCTCATAACCACACTAGTGTTCCCACATATTGACTACTGTTGCCTCATTTACCTGGACCTGACGGGCGAGCAAAATCTTCTCCTGCAAAGAGCCCTAAACGCATGTGTGAGATTCATCTTCGATCTGAGAAGGGATGAACATATCACACCTTACTACAATAAGCTTGGATGGCTCAAGATCAACGATAGACGCAAATATTTCCTTGGGTGCATGATTTACAACATACTCAGGACTGAAACACCTCGCTACCTATCGCAGTATTTTGTCTTCAAGGATCTGACGTTATCACGCGACACAAGAGCACAAACTGACCATCTTATTGTGCCAATCTGTAGAACCGAACTGTTAAAGAAGTCCTTTCGAGCAGCAGCACCACAATTCTGGAATTCACTGCCCACCGAAATTCGGAACATGAAGAGTGTAAATTCATTCAAAGCCAAACTCTTTACCCATCTCTTCGAACTAGCATATATTGGCTCATGCTCAGAAGCGAGCTGAGGTCCTTTTCCTGTTCTTTTTTGCCGTACCCGGCATAGGTTTTTTCTGCAGTTTTCCCTATAGCCACGTCACCAAATGGGGGTACTCCTTTGAACTTGTCTGCAGACTAAATTTTCCGTTATCACTTGTATTCTTTTATCTAACTTTTTTTTTATATTATTATGTTATCTATTAACTATTTATATAACTAACTATTTATATTATCTAATTTTACTCTTTTTCTTTTCTCTTTACTTATGGTAACTATTACTGCTACTATTACTACTTAATTACCTGTATGATTTTTCTTTATACTGTATTGGTAATGCGCTTGAGGGGACCTGTCCCAGAGCGCCAAATAAAGCTTACACTTACTCTTACTCTTACTCTTATTTTACGGAGCGAAGGTTACCATAATTTTCCAAAAACTGCGAATGCATTACTAGATACTGATTTGAATATATCCGTACAGCCGATGATAAGTAGTAGAAAAACTGCGGGAAGTTATGTATATTTTGGCATTCAATGCAGTTTAGAGAAGCGAATTTTACCCGAAATTTATAGAGAAGATCACATTCGTATATTAGTTAATATTGACGGATTACTTTTGTATAGGAATTCAAGAAAGCAGTTCTGGCCAATTTTGATCCAAGTATATCATAAAAAATATGTTTGCCGTCCTATAGTTGTGGCGGTGTACTTTGGCGACTCAAAACCAGATTCAGTAAATGATTTTTTGAATGATTTCATTCAAGAATCAAACAGATTAATTGAACACGGGCTTACAATAGGCAGTAAAATATATTCGTTCGAAATAGCTGCATTTGTCTGTGACACTCCTGCAAGGTCGTTCATCAAATGTTGCAAGAGCCATACTGGTTTTTATAGTTGTGAACGCTGCGGAGTAAAAGGTGTGACCGTACAGGAACGAAGGGTTTATTGTCAAATGGATTGTGAGCGGCGCACGGCAGAGTCATTCAGAAGAAAAAGGCAGGCAGAGCATCATTTAGAAAATTGTGTATCACCGCTACTACGTTTGAGGAACTTCGATCCCGTAAGATCTGTTGTTCTCGATGAAATGCATATCCTTTATCTCGGTGTCATGAAGTCCTTGATAGAAAAAATATTGCATGGGAATAACGTTTCGCGTATGGCCAGGGAGAAACGCGAACTCTTGAAAGAGTTATTACAAACGGTGACACCGTGTATTACACAGGAATTTCAACGAAAAGAATTTAATCTAGATGATCTCGCCAATTGGAAAGCGACACAATATCGCTTCGTTCTATTATATTGTGGAGCCCTTATTTTGCGTCACGTTTTACCACAAGATAAATACCGACACTTTCTTCTTCTGTTCACGTCATGCCGTATTCTGTGTAGTGAACAGCTTGCGGTAAAGTATTCGCAATATGCAAGTAAGCTTCTTCGAAAGTTTTTTTACCTGATGCCTACGCTATACGGTAAAGAATCACAGGTTATGAATTATCATAATCTTATTCATTTGGCCGATGATGTGCAGCACATGAAAGCTCCGCTAACTCACTATTGTGCATTTTCGTTTAAAAATTGTTTAGGATTTCTAAAGAAGCTCATACGGACACCGAATAAGCCCCTCGTTCAGGTGGCGAAACGGCTATCCGAATTAGAAGCGGGGCGCGAATGGGTAGTCCGGCCTCATCCGCTCATAAGTGGCTGTGTGTCAAAGAAAAATATAGATTGGAAAACAGCGAAAAGATTTGACAGAAACTATTTTCAGCAAATCGATGAGAAAGGTGTCACTGTGAGTGTGGTACCGCCTGAGAACGTGGTGCGATTGACAAATGGTGACATTGTAAAGATTCGGGTTATATCTTGCAAAAATAATGATGGCGAAATCGGGCTAAAAGACATAAAGTTGCGAGGCCTGGTAATGGAGCGTATCGGTAATGCTTTCACGTATCCATGTGCCTCATTGTTTGTGGGTGTCGAACAGGTGCAAGTACCATCTCACGAAGTGAAGACCACTTTTTTGGCGGCACATATTAAAACCAAATGCGTTTTGTTAAACGTTCGAAACAAAACGTGTTCTATCACACTTCTCCACATATAATCATATAACTCAGCTTACAAATTAATTAACATTTGGGAAGCGCGCGCGTGATCTGTTAGAAATATGTATATTTAAGTTAGTTCAAATTCAGTTAGTTAGTATTAGTTGCGCAATTGCAACGTCAGTGTTGTTGGTGTATCCTGCGAAATTAGCAACCGTGCTAGGGATGTTTCCAGCGAATGCTTCCATGTTTTGTCTCTACGCCTATACTCTGTTGAGTGTGACTTATGACTCCATACTTTCTGCTACGTCCTGCATTGCGGTCGCCCTGTCTTACACGCGCCAGCTACCCGAATCAGTGGAGTTATCTCGCCAGTTAAGAAGGGTAAACGAAAAAATAGCGATATCCTTGGAACATGAACGGGTGTTAAGACAACAACCTCATACAGGTAAGTCACGAAAATATCCAACATCTTAGCTTCGTTCCGTCGTAAACGTGAAATTGATTATGTATAGAATGCATGAAGATTGTCACGTGTCTATAGATTTCAACAAGTTAATTTATTTTACTATAATTTTGTTATCTTTATGCTAAACCATTATAGATAGTCACAAATTATCGGAATTACGAAGTACTAGTAAATTTGATGTTCCACTAGAATGAAAAGACTAGTTTCCTGAATTGCATTTCTAAACGCTGAACTTTTCGTAGTAGGACTCCGCGAAGTTGGTAGTTGTGGACGCTACCACCCTGTAACCACTTCCTGTAACGAGTCTTGAGTCTTGATGCCATTTTATCACCGAATACCGATTACTAAACCATTCGTTCAACAGCATACACCGGCTGCCTCGTTTTCGTATTCTCTGTGAATACGAAGATACATGTGAAAGTGCATATCACAATCATCCAGGTAAGCTACGACAAATTTCATTTCATATTTTAATTTTATTCCGCCGTGAGTGTAATGGTAATCTTTATACATTATAGTGTAACGGTAGCCACGTGTTCAGAAGTTTCGGCAGCTTGAATTCATGCTATTATACAATTCATTAACCTGTGAAATTGTCGACTAAGAGGAGTAATCACTAATTTCACCCTACTTAATTAAAAACCATGCTATTAAGGATGCACTGTCTTGTATCAGATAAACCTAAGACTTTTCGATGGATTTATTTTCGTCTGACACCCGATTTCACTAACGGCAAATAACTTATTCGTCGAATAACTTTATTCACTGATTAAGGAATTTCATTTTTGCATTGAAAACATAGTTTCATCGGGCTAATTATTATTATTCTTATCCATAGAATGACTTGATTTGTAAAATAAAAGGACATTTTCGATGTGAAAGCGCAATTTCTAAATCAGTGAATAAAGTTAATCGACGAATAGAAGTTATTTGTCGTTGGTGAAACTGGCCTTGAGTAATTTGAAAAATAGTTAATAAAAGATACTCAACTTCGAAATATTAAATCAAAGAAGTTACGACTGAAGTCACTTTTGCAGTATTGCAAAGCTTTGTTTCTTGATCTATTATGAAACAAAAAGGCGAAAACCCTTGCAGCAGTCTGCTCGGATCCTATGACTATCCTATGATTAGTGCTTTTGCTTCAACTGTGTCTCATATTGAGAGGCGATGGCTCAGGAATCCTAACGTTAATCTGTTCATGCTAAAAGAAAAAAATAGTAAACTTCTGTTATGAAATTTGTTGATTGAAAATTTTTTTTTTACATACATCAGTCTTCCAAACAGCCCATTGAAGATATATAAATATAGAAATCTCAGAAAGTCTTCATACCACGCACAGAGATTCCATTGGTCGCACAATTGCCGAGTACCTATGCTTAATATAAGTGCAATTTAAGTTAAGACACTACTGAATCTTTGACAAAAACCAGTTTTTCCGTTTCTCAAATAACTAATAAACTCCTAATTAAAAAAACGCATCTCTAGTTTCATAGACTATGGCAGTCTGTGCAATGGGCAGAGATTTTCACTTGCAGCGATGAAAGTTTTAGCGTTGACACTTTCATTCTAATAGGTTGAAATTTTTTTCAATACACATACTGCTATAGTCTGAAACTACGAATGCGTTTTTTGATTGGACCTCTTTTAGTCGAACTTTTTTTTCTTCAATTTCCTTGGGGTCTGTCCTTGAAAATATGCTGAAGCGTGATAAAAAATTCCAGATAATTTAAACATAAATTTTCTAATATTCCCTCGCCTAAGGTTTTATTGTGTTGTAAATGCATGTTTAACCACTCCATATCTTTTCAATCATCGTAAACAACAATATAAAACTTTTATATTATATCAAAGCAAATAACATAAGTAAATACCAAAAATTTTGCACCGATATACTTGTTTCAAATGATTATCACTTGCTTGATGTATCAGATGCGGTATGTTTGAACAAATTTTCACTCACAACCATAGGTGAGCTCAGACTCAACCTTCCATCATAAGCCTGGACATTTTTATATGATTCAGTATCAGATCCAACTAATTTATATATATTCTGCTGCTATTATTCTGTGTTCGTGAATGTTTTAGCATGGAACTGAAAAAGGGAACAACTCATGTCGTCATAGTTTTTGTAGGGCCCTCCTCTAAAAGTCAGCCAAAACAGGTAGATCTTGTACCCCGATCTTGGTTGATAGCTGTAGAAGATCAGTGGTTTTGTCACTATCCACCAGCTGAAGATTATAGTAAAGTGGATAAATGGGTAAAAGTTTCCAAACCACCTAAATCTGAGTGCTCCAAGGATTACTTAGTACACATCCTTAAAGAAGCAGGTATGAAATGGTGGATGATTTTTTCAAGTGAATGTTTTAATTACTATTCAAAACACTTAGTTGAACGTCATATGTATATGTTGCAGCCAGTTACTACGAAGGCCTTAGACGTTTACAACGATCATACACGAATTCTAATGTCGAAAGCACAAGTACAGCAGAAGAGGAGAATGATCAGGCAAACAACACAAACTCACAACAGCCCTTAGTCTTGGACGATAAACAAAAGAACATTGAATTGACCCAAGCACCAATCATTGATGAAACAGTTTCAGGTAAATAAAGAAAATAATATAGGGAAAACCCACCAATAAGTCCGTTACGATTAAGATGACTTAGTTGAAACGATACTCTCTTCTATTTTATAACTTCATAAATTTTTATCATTTGGTAAATGTTCGACTGCCTTTATAATACTCAAACTGCTATAATATGTTTTCGAAAATTGCCAATCAACAACCTTTTTTTAATCGTTGGGTAGCACGGACTAGGATTTGCTATTGATTCTGTGGATCATGACATAGTAGATCCCATTGTAAATTATAGTACATATTATTTGACAGCATAGTATCGTCTGAATCAATGCTAAGAATGAGAATCTAAAACGACCACGAAGAGAGATGAGACGAATTTTTTTCCATCAACAATGTGAAAAACTTGTTATCATTATGCATCACTGTGCTTTTTTTGTAATGACAATTTTTTTTTCAACTCCCACTTGAAAATCTTGTTGTAGACATCGAATAAGAAATCCTGTCCAATTTTTAGCTCTTAGTTTCAATTCTAAGTACTCGCGCTCTTTTTTTTAAGTTTTCCCATGCTAAAAGCATGCAAACATTACAACTTTTTCTTTAGCCACGCACAACTCAGTCGCATTTCAATGGATTGTTCTCATCCAAGACTCATTTTACAGAGAATTTAGTGTTCTTCAGTATTGCTCATCACAGTTTGACTGACTTGAAAATATCGAACGTGACATTTTGTTGGAATTTTATATTTAAAAAAATGAAAGTCCTTATATCTTTTGAAATACTGGTTTGAAAGACTTCATTTATTGGACTTTCTTTTGTAGAGAAATAAATTTCCTACAAAATTGTCAGAAAGTGTTTTTTCTCCAAGTCCAACTGTTTATTCGCCCACAGTGAGGAAGAAGAATTATGCATAAAATCGATTTTGAAGGCTCACACAGGTGCAGCGGTTGAGGCCACAGCCAAACTACCTCAAGCACTTTTGAAGAACACTAAATTCTCTGTAAAATGAGTCTTGGATCAGAACAATCCGTTGAAATGCGGCTGAGTTGTGCGCGGCTAAAGGAAAAGTAATGTTTACATGCTTTTAGCATGGGAAAACTTAAAAAGAAGAGCGCGAGTACTTAGAATTGGAATTAAGAGCTAAAAATTGGACAGGATTCCCTTTTTGACATCTACAACAAGATTTTAAAGTGGAAGTTGAAAAAAAATTGTCGATTCAAAAAAAGTACCCTATTATGCATGTGTGTCATTAGTTTATTGAATATAAGATGCATGCAGCTATTGAATATACCTAATATGTGTGCAGCTAAGATTTTGTCTCAAGTATGCAATAACTATACAAAGTAGGTTATTTTTCAGAAGATGATTCCAGTGAGTTAATTGAGAGTGACCAATCAGAAGTACTAAGTAATAATTCAAAACAAAAATTGACCATAAATACAACTTCACCTCCTCGGACTACACCAAGTTCTCACACTCCAAGAGCTCGAATACTCAGCACTGTGAGAGTAGTTGCTGCCGGTAACTATCGTGTTTTCATTGTCACAGTTTTTCAATCTCTACCAACCGGATCATTGTACAGAGCCAAACAAGCAAAGCATTCGGCAGACAATTCCTTATAAAACAGGAAAAACCCTATGTCAGGCATAAACGTCGTTCTCAAATATGCAATAATGTCACATCACAATTTATTTTGCAGTAGACGATTCTAACAAATTTTTTGAGAGCAAGCGAAAAGAAGTAGCTCCGACTCCAGAGCAAAGATTGGACATAAATAAGACTACACCAAGATTGGACATAAATAATACTACACCAAGATCTCACACCCCAAGAGGTCGAATACTCAGTAATGTGAGAGTGATTGCTGCAGGTAACATTTAGTTTTCACAATCGTAGTTTTTCAACCCATCATTGACTAGTAAAACTTCTTTATTTTTACCTACTATTGTACTGTATATGGGGGCACTCACGATCAGTACTGTGTGACATATGAGCAAGATGCACATGTGCAAGTTCCGACCTTGTTGTTTTAAAAAGATCTATGCTATCTTTCACTAAAATTTCTGAGAACACATCAAAGAAATTTGAAAATCGAGAAATATTGAGTATTCATCCGATGTCTGTTAATTTTTCGATAGAATTTCACTTATGAAACTCTGTTATTGTGCAGCATCTAGAAAAAAAGTCATAGGTGGAAAATCCTTTCTTTTCTTATCTGAGTTGAAGCAAAAACATTGTTCTTAAGTATGCAATAATTTTACAATGCAAATTATTTCGAAGGAAATAACTCCATCGGAATTGATGAGAATGACCACTCAATAATGAATTGTAGCCAGCGACAACAATCCCAAATCAAATTGAATGTACCGCAACAAGCTCGAAGATTGACCGGTATAAAAACTTTTAAAGGTATCACATAAAGCATATTTTTTCAAATCGCGGGATTTTATTTGGTGCACAGAAGTGAAAAAATAATACCTAATTGAACGGCATTTACACTGTGAGTTATTCCATACAGATTCTTCTGATGAACGAAGTCCATCCCCTCCGATAAAGAAACGCAAGAAACTCCAACCCAAAAACATGACACCGCAAATCCCTGCGATACAAAATAGGAAAATGTTCAAGTGTCGGGGTGAGTTATATCAAACATAAATGAAGAACTGTGGGATTATGTGGCTGAGAGTGGGTTGAATAAAATAAGCGTTATATTACTGTATTGAAATTGTCAATTGTTTATTATAATTGTTCTTGTATTTAACGCGTGTATACATGCTGGTCCATCTGTAGATGCGACTAATTAACTGAAACAAAAACTCTTTGGGAGAGAGACCTTGTGCATACGTACAACTACTTGCAACGGCTCGTGCTGCCACGCAGCTGAGTATTTGGGCGATCTGTTTGAATGCCCTTTTTTCTCCAAAGAGACTTCATTGGCATTTCAACAAAAACGATACACAATGATCCCTAGGAGCTTCCCATTTACTTCAATTTCCAGATACAGTGTGACAGAAAGCTATGCTACTGGCCACTTCTGTTAGATCCAACCAATATCATAGCTTTGTGTCACACTCTCTCTGAAAATTGAAGTCAATGCAAAGCTCTCCGTCTTCACAAGCGAGTTCTGTTTCCCATCCACTTACAATACTTTAATGGATAAGGAAAGAAAGACATAGCTCACTTAAAAAAAGTGTATGTTTCGATCGCGTATTGTGTTGATCATTTGTAAATGACTGATGACTCACTTTTCAGCAGATGAATCTTCCGACTTGGAAGACAAATTAAAAAAAATCGAATAACGAATAGTTGCAAAAATTGATTCTGCTAGAAGAAGCGTACTCTATGATATCGAAAAAAAGGTACAAGAAATAGAAAACACCATCACTGTAAATTCGAAGATATTAGGGATGAATGTGACTGAACAAAGAAATGCTCTTAACGTCGAGCTACCCGTGCGCGATTTGGCGGCTTTTATCGAGTTCGATGCAGCTCTACAAATAGCCCCTGACAAAGAACAAGCACTGGTATTTACAGTTACATTACCTAATCATTTGCTGTTCATTAATCATACAGACTAAATCATCACAAAGAAAACGAATTTATCTATTCTAGAAATCCATAATGACAGCGACGAGCGGTGGGAGTACATGTGTTAAAGAAGCTACCTCGAGTATCTTGAAATGTATTCTTGGCAAGCCAGTGCAACAAGCATATAGCGCCTATGGCAGACAGCTCAAAGGGGAGAGAAAAAAAAATTTCAGTATTACTAATACCTTTTCATGTATGAAAGGTAGGTTTGTATTTCACCTTAGAGCATACTATATTACATGGAGGGAGCATGGCCTATCTCTACCATGCCAAAATCTTGTAGCAAGCAAGTAAGACAGAGCGCGATAGATTCCGATCATTCCCATCTCTTTCTGGCATTCTCCGATTGGCTGAAGCCTCGTCCCCTCTCTTTTATGAGAGTATCGTGTGATACTCAGGTAATACCACTCCCAAATCACTTCCTGCATATACCACATGCTACAAAATACATTTATATAATTTTTGGAAAAATTTTCACTATACTCAGGGCCCTTCACAGTTGCGTTACACTACTGGTGTGTTACAAAGAGATGGGGATGATCGTAAGCTATCGCTCTCTGTCTTACTTGCTTGGTACACTTTTCTGCCGCTATGCGCCCTCCATGTAATATATGCTCTAAGTATTTCACTAAATACACACATTTTTTTAACGATCTTGGCTTCTTCAGTCAAACAATGGTATACCTCAATTGCATTATATAGTGATATGTAAACTAAGCGTAATTGATTCTGAGCCGGATGTGTTTGAAAATTCTAGAAACAGCCAATCGGCGCTCTGGATTGCAAAAATTTAGAGCACCGATCGGCTATTTCTTCAATTGTCAAACACATCTGGCTCAGAATCAATTACGCTTAGCGTACCAATAAACTATAGTATTAAAAAAAAAAACTGGTATCTTTTGGTTGGTGAATTATTACTCATCCGAAGAACTTCACGACAATCATTACTGAAAATTGGCTTCATTGAAATGTGATGTAATAATTTGAACAAGACAAATCAATAACTGCTAATAACAATTACTACAAATCAGTGAAATTACTTTTTAACATAATTACAGATGTCATTTGTGAGAAGCATGATACTTCTAAAGAACATATATTGACCATAATTAGCCGGTGGTTGTTCGGAAGTGGGAAAAGAAAAGGCGGTAGACTTGCACGAAATGCTGCAACAGAGTGATTACTGTACATAACCAGTTTTAAGGGGGGACTCCGCAGGTTTTGTTGAAAAAACCACGTTTATCTCTTGGAATCACGGAAAAACATCCAATCGAAAGTTCCTGACAGCATCTTTTGGATTATAATCTTATGTGTCTTGTAAAAAAATGTCAACTTCCTGCGATGAAAGTGTATGCGCAGGGAACCTCCCGCAGTCGCTTTGCTGCAAAGGTTCCCTGCGCATGCACTTTCATTGCAGGAGATTGACATTTTTTTCAAGACACATAATATTATAATCTGAAAATTGCTCTCAGGACTCTTCGATTGGATGTTTTTCCGTGATTTCAAGGGCAAAAACGTGGTTTCTTCAACAAAAACTGCGGAGTCCCCCCTTATATACAAGTTACCTATTTTAAACATAACCAGTACAAATCCTAAAATAGTACAACAATTATTGTTGTCAGTATATCTTTTTAATATTAGTTATATACCTACATGTATTCTTCTTCTTTATTCATTCATTGTTTGCCTTTCGGCGTTACAGCTTGTACCTTATTTCTATTAGCTTTTTACTTATATCTATTTATATTCCGAAACAAACAAAATCCGGTATACTCTATAACAAAAACAAAGACTAGAGGCCAAAACTCAAGTGATATAATGACCAAAACTCTAGTGATATAATGACCCAAACTCAAATGATATACTACTAATTATCATATACCTATATCTATATCTTCTCAATGATTGTTTGATTTTCTGTATGGACGAAACGTGGCAATATTATGCTTTTTAACTTACGGAGAGACATAGTATTGTGGTAATTCTTGGAAACCATGCTTATCAGCTCCTGTTGAAGAATAACTTTCACTTCTTAATATCTTATACCCACGGTATAATAATATAATTTTGTTTTTTAAAATCTCACTAGATTTCGATGGCAGCATGGAAGCACGTGCTATCGTAGGGCTGTGATCCAAAACTTGACTCTAGTGATCCGAGTATGTCTTTATCCTTTCTTTACCCATGACAATAGAGAAAGATACAACATACTCGGATCACTAGAGTAAAGTTTTGGAACACAGCCTAGATTATGAAAGATGAACGTGCTATCTCAAATCACGAAAGAAGAATCTGCAATCTCTACCAGGAAACACATTTTCATTGATACGGCACTGGAATTCAGGGCGCCTGAAGTATACAACGCATTTTTTTTTACCAGATTAATTAATTGTTTTAATTACTTTTTCATTTATTTAGGTCCTATATTAAAGGAACAGAAAATTTAAGATTAGTTTGAATAATCCCACCTCGAATAATCGAATAAATTTTTGTTCTGCCAAACTAATGATATCTTAAATCTTCTGTTGCTTCATTATAAGAGCTAAATAAGTAAGAAAATGATTGAAACGAATAATTAATCTATTAGACTGAAGTACTTTGTATAGTCTAGGAACCCCTAAATTCCAGTGCCGTATCACTGAAAATTGATTCCCTGATCAAGATTGCATGTTCATCTTCCATGATCTGAGATAGGATGTTTGTCTGGCACAATATGGGCCGTATTCATAGTCAGGTCTTATGTTCAAGATCGTCTTGAGAACAGCTATTGGCCAATCAAGTCAAGTCTAGAGCTGACTTGAGACGACCTTGAACATAAGACCTAACTATAAATACCACCCTATGAGATTGCGAGTTCGTCTGTCACAATTTGAGATGGCACGTTCTTCCATATTGCCATCGAAAATTAAATGTCGATAGAAAGAACTTAATAACTTCATACACGTTATCAATGTTACTCATATTATTACTTCAAATAAAGGTTTATTCTGTTTTACTGAAAATTAATTGGTTCAATCTTTCACTTCCGTAGTTTATGTAGTCGCGTTATCATAGCTCTAAGCGCATGTTCGTCATAATTAAAAATCCTTGATATGATCGAGTAGTCGAAGGTACTCGTATTTTGTTCTGGACTTTTTGTTCGAATCCTAGGGCTTGCCGCAGTGGCTTCGCGGTCAGAACTAGGGTGCCGGTACGTTTTATTTTTTTGGGACGACCCTGTAATATGGTGCCAATAAAAAACAGTTAAATTTGCGGGGATGTCAGAAAAAACGGAAAAAAGTAAGTTATCAGCCCCAGTGGGCACTGATTAGTAAAACTGTTTTGGTGTTGATTACGAATTATATTGAATCGCTGTACGGGTAACCAGCACAGATTCGACATCGACGTGTGATACTGATTCAGCACTGGCTAACGGTGATAGCGCAGTGATGGTCAGCAAGACCGGCACTAGAATGGCAGGCATTATAGGCCCGAAGATAGCTTACGGTATTGGCGCAACAACGGCCGGTACCACTACTACGGCATTGGCCAGCAATATTGGCTCGGTACCGCTATACAATGCAAATTCGATGTTGGCTTACGACATTGGTACAACTCTGGGTGCCAAGCGTTGGACCCATGGTATCAGTCCAGATAGTTACCAGCAGTGGTCTAGTACTGGGAACGGAAGCCGGGCCGCAGTCAGCAACGTTGGCAGTAGTACTGGCCCTGTGCTGAGCCTATGGTCAAACTTTTCATGGGATCATGGACCAAGTCTTGCGAGGCTTGCAGGGGTCCGAAGTAATTATATATTTAGATGGCATAGTGGTATTCACTATGCATTCAGAAGAACACGAAAGGAAGATGCGAAGATTATTCGAAAAAATTCTGACGCAAATTTAACTCTACAACCTGACAAGTGTGAATTTTTAAAGACAGAAGTAGCATACTTAGGTCATGTAATTAATAGAACGGGAGTAAAACCAGATCCAAAAAAGGTTGTAGCAGTGAGTAAATTTCCGCGACCTGAGACTCGAAAGAACCTTAGACAATTTTTAGGACTAGTAGGATACTACCGTAGATTCATTAAAAATTTCGCTGCAAAAGCTAAAGCGTTAACTGATTTATTAAAAGAGGACGCGCCCTTCGTTTGGAAAAAGGAGCAGCGCGATAGTTTCAAAATTTTACGTAAACCTCTTTGTCGAAAACCTATATTACAATACCCTGATTTTAATAAGCCTTTCACTCTGACTACCGACGCATCAGACTACGCAATAGGTGCGGTCCTGAGTCAGGAGGTGGGCGGCCACGATATGCCTATAGCTTATTCATCTCGAGCTTTGATAAGCGCGGAGCAGAACTATTTTACAACCGAAAAGGAATGCTTGGCAGTATTGTGTGCAATTTTGCATTTTCGACCTTATTTATTTGGGCGTGAATTCACTTTAGTTAGCGATCACGAACCACTTCGATGGATCAACTCTATCAAAGATCCAGGACAACGCCTAGTAAGATGGAGGTTAAAATTACAAAACTACGAATACACTTTTGTGCATAAGCCAGGTAAATTGAATACAAACGCCGATGCACTATCTAGAAATCCAATAACCAATGATCAGTCGACTGACCTAGATGACTCAAGTTCAGATAGTTCAAAGCAGAGTAATGTGGAGTCAGAAGAAGTTAAGGGGCTGAAATATACAGACTTTATAAAATTAACTAACGCAACCACTGTAGAGAATCCTGACGTTAAAGAAGTACATAAGGATCTTTTCAGTAAAATAGACACAGGCAGTCTCAGTAGATCTAGAGATGAGTGCTGGAATAGCTGCAGAATTTAGGGAAAGATACGGTGTACCGAAAGAACTTGTAGATCAGGCAAAGCTACACTCAGTAGGTAGACTAACTTTGAAAAATCAAACGATTCATTATATTATGACTAAACAAAAATTTTGGGATAAGCCAACGTGTGAAGACATGTATTTAAGCTTAATAAATCTTAGGAAAATTTCAATAAAAGACTCGGCGAAGCCAGTTCGAATTCCAATGATTGGTTGTGGTTTGGATCGATTACCATGGGGCAAAGTGCGAGCAATGCTTCGATATCTTTTCAAAAACACAGAAATCAAAATTTACATCTGTACAAATATTAGAATCAATAAAAAAAAAAAAAAAAAAACAGATTCGGAACACAACATCAAAATAGTCGCACAAGAGTTAGATTCAGATCCAGGGAATACTAAATTTTCGCGACGATTATATCTGATAACTAGGCGAGGCAGTAAACCAACTAAGCCTTCGAAGATACCAGAGCCACCCAAGCGTAGGGCCATAAGTAGGTCAGTTTCAGAAGAACAGCCGAAACCTAGCAGTATAAAGATCAGACCGAGATTGAAAACGATTTCATCGTTAAATACAAGTGCGATATCAATGATAACGCGCTCTCAAACAAAACCAACTACTATTGTACAGTCTGCAATACAGCCAACAAAAATATTAGAACCGATTGTAGAAGAAACCTTCAAAGATTCTTCGGAAGATGAGTCTTCGGAGCCACCGAACCACAGAAAATGCAAAAGCGTCTTACCAAGTTTAGGTTTCGATACGCAAAAAGTACAACGAGCCGAGTCGGACATACAAAACGACGAACAGACAGACGTAGAATCAGCTAAAGAAATTGAATCTGACCAAGGTACCTCAGCTATAAGAATACCGCCAACGGTACAGAGCACTGACAGTGACATAGACGATGACATATTTACCTTTGAACCACCAACAGTTTTGAATCAATCTCCTAATGATCAAGGAAAATATCAGAAAGACTCTAGTAGGCTAGTCTTTAAACTGCCGATAGACCTCAAGGAGTTGCAGGAATTTTTTAGTCGATTCGATAGGTCAATACACGAAAGAAGTATGAGCGAGCAAGAATCAGATGACCCGGAAATGGCAGGTTTACCTAGAACGATTGCTGCCGATAGAATTGTTGACGAAGCAACACGCGAAGTATTCACTGAAAAGGACCCTTATAATGATGAAACTGAGGACGAAGAATTAGATTCTAGAATAGGGAAGTTATTAGAGAAGTATCAAACAAGAAGATCAGGAACTGACAAAGCTGTTAGCCGAGACAGTATTAAAGATACTTCGGGGCCACCCTATATGTCAACTACAGCTGGCGTAAGCCGAGACACGTCGGTCATCAGTCAGCCGGTCCACTAGAGAGTAGAGATTCCAACAACTATAGTAGCTCCACAGCCATGCACAGCCTATAGCACTTTCTACTCCGTACCCAGGCACAGAGTATACATCTGTGGGCAGACCGAAGGCTTAATGTTACGAACCGGCGTAAGCTAGCCCTAACTTTTTATTTCACTTATCTTTCATTCTTCTTTTTCTTTCGAGCAAAAAAACGTCGTTATGGGATATGTCGCAGCGATACGCGTAGTAAATAATTTTTGGATAATTTGTGTTATTTTATTAGTTTTCCAAAACCGTGTCTCGAATATCGTCGAAAACTTATTAAATCAACGAGGCAAAAACATTTGAAAACTTGTCAAAAATGTGCTAAATGTGATTTGAAGGTTAAGAGATGTGGACGAGGTGATGGTCGATTCGAAGTGATTGAACATGTTAAAAAAGACACATATATTTGTTCATTTCACTTCGAAGGAGAAAGTGGTCCGACTACAGAACATCCTGACCCCATCAGTTGTGTAAAAAAAAATCATGTAATTAGGTAATTTTAATCCGTTTAATTGTTGATGTAATAGCTCATGCTATAACCTCAAATGATGAATGTGTTTTATAGGTGAAAGTAGCAAGAACCTGTTTGGCTGAAAAATATAAACAAACTTATAGCGTAAGTTGATTATTAAACAAAATTGCTCATATGGTAGAGTATAAAAGTGTTAAAAGAAATTAAAATTAAAATTCGCTTCAAACTTAATACAGAAAGAAATATAATTTTTTAGGATATTAATCAAGGCATTGAATATCTAAACCGCCCTGCAGAAAATATGGATTGCGAAGATGTCAAAAATTTGGTTATTGATGATGGACATAACGATGCGTCATCAGCATCTGCGTTAACTCATAATGTCAATGAAACATCGGAGTCCATGTCGTGTAATGAATATAATGATATATCAAAATCTACTATCGCCATTGAAGATTGTGAGGCTTCAACATCAACTGAGAGTCGTATATAGAAAATGAAACATTGGCATATGTCACATGCAACCAAGGTGTTCAAACTGATTTGAAAAAATTTACTAGTAAAAGAACTCAAGTCAAATTACGTGAAAGATCAGCGATGGATAAATTTGAAGATTCTATTAAGGTGAGTGCAAAGAAATGTAAATTTTACATAAGCTTGCAGTATCAAGAACTTGTTATTCTACACGATTTTGTTGATCCAGAATGTAAAAATGTGACTGATGAGATTGGTCGGCCGAAGAAAATTAACATTAGTCACCAAAAATTAACATCAATACAACAATTAATTCTAGTGCTTATTCGATTACGTGTAGGCACACTAGTTGGAGACTTAGCTTTTAGATTTGAAATTTCTACAGCACTAGTTTCTGAAACGATTAGAACTTGGATACAATTTTTATACGATCAATTTACATGTAATTTAAAGCCGTTTATGTTCCCTTCAAAGAACAAAATTGCAGAAACTTTACCAAAAACTTTTAAATCGTTGAAAATATTAGAGTTATTGTTGATTGTACAGAATTTCAATGTCAGACGCCATCAAACTTTGAACATCAAAAAAATCCATACTCTTCTTACAAAGCCCGAACTACCTATAAAACTCTAATTGGATGTACTCCAAATGGAGGTGTGTGTTTTGTATCAGATGTATACGGAGGTAGTATTTCGGACCGTGAAATATTTATAAAATCAAATATTTCCGATTACTTAGAACCTGGAAACTTAGTTTTAGCTGATAGAGGATTTACCGTTCATGATATTGTTGAATCCAAACAAGCCTATTTGAATATACCACCATTTTTAAATGGTAGAAAATGTTTATCACCTCAAGAATAAATGGAGACGAAACGGATTGCCAAACAACGTATCTGCATAGAACATGTTATTGGAAGAATTAAAAAATTTCGCCTTTTTCAGAAAGTTCTGCCTTTGAGTTTACGTTCATTCATGTCTCAAATTCTTTTCGTGTGTGCTAGCTCAGTCAATTTCCAGGCACCGATTATTATTGATTAACATGTCGAACTAAAAAAGTGTCGTTTACACCTTCAACGTCGTGTTTACTAATAAGCAATCTTCTTTCATTTAAAACATTCAAAAGAAAAGTCGCGAAAGTAGTGTTTTTGAACAATACATTGCTGAACGATAAAAAAGTTAACAAAAGCGGTGTTAAACTTTCCGAAGTCAATTATGAATAATATACACATGGCAATTAATGTTGAGGAAAATTAAGTTTAATTAACTATTTATGTAATATATTTTTTATGACATTTGTATCAATAATAAAATATAATAGTATTGCATACAATTTTTAGTTGCAATTATTCAAAGCTTATTTCTTATATCGGTCAATTGGAAGGTGAACGTTCAACATAACAAATAATTTAAATCACTTACAGTAGTACAAATAACCATGACTGAGAATAATAATAATAATAATAAACATTCTTAATTCTTTATAGTAATAGCTAATTAATTTTTGTTTTATCTATACCGATAACCGTTTAGCTTTGGTTTAAACTTTTGGATAAATCAAATGGCGCTAAATCACGTGGAATATGCATTTCAAAATACTCAGGCGCCAAAACGTTTTGGTGAAAAATACTTATGCGATTTAATACTGGCACTATAAAATTTTCATCATATAAAATTCCTTCAATATGGAAACCTTCCGAAGTCCACACAACAAAATCACACCATTGTCTTCCTGTTATTGCCACCTGTGTCTGGATTTGATATTAATACTGATGATTTCTTTTCAACTTCATTGACTTAGCCTCTTTTAGAATACAACAAAATGAACTCTTCTGCTGAGGTGGTAATTTGAGTACATCAGTTGGCCCAACATTTTCTAAAATTTCAGGACATTTAATTTCTAGCAAGCCGCATGTCTTATTTAGTGCATCAGTAACAAGTCCACCTGGAGAAGCTCCTATTCCTGGATATTCAGGATTTATCCATAAACCACTATCAGAGACTTGAAACCCAAATTTTCGACATGTATAACTAATATATTGTTTTCGTGCAATCTCTTCGTTATCACGACCATATTTTAAGGCCAAAGTATCAAAATTCTCATCCATCCACAGATGAGATTTAATCCAATTAAAAACTTGTTCGTTGCTTTTGTCAACACTTAGATATTTTATTCTTGACGCTGTAATTAATATTTTTCTATATTGCCACCACTTATCACAATCAGATTGATTTCCAGCTGTTATATCGCGTGGTTCTTTTTGATCATTGTGCAGTGAAGCAGTTAATTGATAAACTAGGCTACGTAAAATACCTTTTCGAGGTAAGCTGAGTTCATAATCGTCATATTGAGGCTTAATCATAAGTTCCCATATGCCAGGACGTTTTTTTGACGCATTCAAAGTTTGCAATTCGCGTACAAAATTAATCGTTTTTTTAACATCCGGTACTATTTGTAGAGAATTCCTACATTCATTATTTTTTTGTTCATTATGATAATAATAATTATTTTTATTATCTATGATTTTATACTGGTGTTCAATTTTATCCGCTTCTTTCTTTTTAGATCCCTGATTCCAAACGCAAAGCTGACTTGTACAAGCTACGTTTCCGTTTTCAGCTTTTTGACATTGCATTAACAAAATATGCAGAAGAGCAGCTACGTGTGCACAACGTCCTAAGCTCGATGCTTTACATTCGCATGTTCCTCGGATAATTTTGCCAGTTTCAGAATTAATCATCGCTTGCACAGAGTAAACAGTTTTGAGTTTATCTAAAGCTTTGATTCTACTTATTAAGCAATATATATTTTGAGACGTTACGGAATCAAAAATATCTGTGACATGATTGCTGTCAACATATAGCTTCCCTCTCTTCAGAGGTTTCGCAGTACTGTAGTCTATTATACTTGGCTCGTTTTCTTCATCGCTAGAATTATAATTATCGTTTTCTACTATGCAGGATGAAATTAAATAATCGTAAATAGATGCTTCATTAAATGATTTTCGTAAATTTATCGATGGGAATTTATGCCAAACATCTGGGAGATGAAAGGAAGAACTGATGGAAGTTAATGAATGATTTTGTTGTTTTTTTACGTGAAGCTTGAGCCACATTCCCTTATCAAGAGCTGGATCAACCGAAGCGTTGTTACGTAAAGCGTATTTGACCCTAAAATATTATCAAAAAATTAACGTATTAATGTCTTTTTTTATTATTAATCTATTTTTTGAATTATTATTATAATAATTTTTTTGAACCTAATATGAATATAATTTTTATCTTAACCTCTCAACAAGTTTTGCTTTATTTCCGCCTTGGGGACGCCCATGGCATTTTAACCATCGTCGCAGCTGAATACAATTATGTGCTTCTACTGTGGGATGCACTAATGAAGCACCGTCAACTAATTTTTCGTGTAATTACACCGGTAATAAGGGTAATGATCCGTGTTGTCGGTGGACACGCGGACACGCGGACACGCTTGCGTATAACTGGTCGTGAAAAGGTCTATTCCTCTTCTTTTCTTTTATGTATGGGGCATTCCACGTCAAAACGAAAACGGTTCAACCGATGGGTCTCCGATTTTCTTCTAAATTTTTTTTCTTGTCCTATTTCAGGACCAAAACCTACATACCAAAGCATTTTTCAATTTGAACTTTGGTTTTTTATTGACGGATTATCGAAAATTTGGTATTTTTCTAAATCTGAAAATTTCAATATTTTTTCATTCAGTGTTAGCTTATTCTAAGAAGAAAATATACGAGACATGAAATGTTCGATTTGAACTCTACTTTTCATGAAAATTGGTATTGAATTTTTTGCGTCAACGGATTTAGAGTGATTGAAAAAATAATTATAAAATGTCCATTTTTGAAAAAAGTACACTGTTATGATCTGAATTTGAATTTGGGGTCTTGTCCCTGTTCTAAGTACTAAAGTACAACTGAGGGAGATGTTGATGGTGGTAAATGAACGTTTATATTTGTGAACTAGTAGCTTTATTTAGACGAATAGTTTATGTTTCATCCAGGTATAACGAATGATATATGTTGTATTTAGGTATAAAAGTAAGCTAAGTTATTTTAGTTGTTTACTGTAATGAGTACGGTTGAGAAGTGAAGTGGAGGAAGAAAAATCAGGTAGTCCCTAGGATAGTAAAATAAAAGGATTAGCTGACTCGTTGCATTTTGCAGTCCGTGTGCAACGAGCGTCTCCTGGACGTAGGAGAGGGGGACGCGGACGATCCGGTAGCAGGTAGATAAAAGGGTAGAGATGAAGAGGGAAAAGGGGGGAAGCGTGTGAAAAGTTAGAGGACTGAGGTAAGTGAGGGGCGAACGTATGAGTAGCAATACCCGGACGTAACCCCCCCCCGGTAGAGGAAACATCGCTTGTATTCACGCGGTATGCTTGCTTTTAACGTAGTTATCTAAATGTTTATCTAGGGTTTCAGCTTGTATCATAGGTTTACAAATAGGCGAATGTTTAATGAGTTATAAATGTTGGTAATATTATTATCCTAATGCTAAGGTCTGAATTATTCTAAAAGCTTATGTCTAAGTAAGTGTTGCGACGTGGATTTTTATTGGTCCTCGGAGCTGGACCGGATAGCTAGACTCCGAGGTCCCTCCACTCTACAATTGGCCAAAAACTGAGAGTAGCAAAGTTGGGCGCCAGGCGGATAACCGCCGCTTACAAAAATCTAAACAAAATATTACCAAAATTTTACCTACGGGTACTCGCAGCGTCGGCTAGCTACAGTGCCGCGGAGAGGGGTCGGGATCAAATGAAGGATTAGCAGGGCGTTAACAAACGACTCGAGATTTAGAATTTGTTAACGAAATAGAATTTATTGAATAAAGGAAAAAATATGAAATCAACAAATCGTGTACCCGGGGTACTTCCCCGGGGGTATTAATTGGCTGCAGGTCGTGTAAAGGCGACCTGGCCGCTTTTGCCGAGTTTTGCAATAACAAATAAACTACGAGCTTCCACATAGGAGAGCAATAACAAAAAAAAAGAGAGCAAAATTTAACAACTCGACAAATCTGGTCCTCGGGAGACAATAAATTAGCTGAACACTAAATACTCTCCACGAGCAGAAAATCACAATAATTTAACAAATAACAAAGTTAGAGCCTACGGCCCGACCTAAATTAAATCAACAAAAACAAAGGCCTCGCGGCTAAAAAAATTGAACTACGACGAAAGACGTTCCCGATCGTGTATAGGCGACCGGTACGCCCCCGTGAAGCGAAGCCTCACAGTAAAATACAAATATAATTATTTACAATTTTTCAACCTTATCTAGTTCTAACTTAACCTAACTCTGCGGCTTGCGCGATTAATAATTTAAATAATACTAACGGTCTCAATAACAAATTATGACTCGAGCGCGAAATGAAGGCCCTCGGCTAAGCCTCGAGCTTCGTCTCTCCCCGCAGGAGGAAGACAGAGCGACAGTGACCGACTATCACTGTCTCTGTCGCACTCGTGTACGACAGGTACTGACTCGACGAAACTACAAGATATGCAATAAATTTACGTAAAACAAAGCTTCGAACTTGAACTTTACTGCATGGGGACACTGGTGACGGCCTACCCTTCGGAGATCGGCTTAATTCGATCTTCAAGGATACTTAATAGCCTCGTGGCTGCACTAAGGCAATATGGCAGACGGCCGTTGCCAAATCCGAATTAGCACGGGTAAGAATGGCTAACGCTTACCGTCTTCCAGCCACCGGAGAAACAGAATTTTCTCCCGGCCAAAATCCATCTTTTCGAGGTCGTCTCACGCACACCAGGTTATTTACCGGCAGATAACCACCCACAAAAAAAAAAGTTATAGAATAGGCCCACGGGGCTAGAATGCGAACGTAAAAAAAAGAATTTTTCCAAATATCGATTACCGCATCGAGCGCAAGATCCCTTAAATATGGCGACCTGTTGTTGCTACGCGCGTAATTCGAAGTCCACCACGGTGTTATTCGCTCGTTGAATCGGAGAACCACGGGTTGCAGGCTCTTCTTGGTGGCGGGAATCTCTTCCACCACCGATTTCCTTCGATGCAGAGTGCCCTAGGCACTCCCCCGTGTCCTCACTTTCAACGTTGGAGGTAGCCCGGCCGGAACTAGCCTCTAGAGCTTAGGTGGTGTCCGTCGAAAGGATCCAAACACCCGATATCTAGCGTCGTGCGTCCGTCGGGGTGCGTCTCCGTCTGAGTATCTCAACCGTCAGATGGACCTCGTCTCCCACATGTCAGAGAAAAGTCGGAAAGAAAAACAAAAGAATAAATAATATGTCACATAGATCTGGGTCGGTCACGGTCGCCTCTCGGAATTATTGTCCGGCCTCGGGGCCACCCTATACATTCATTCCTTTTTGGACACTCCGCTAAGGTCGTCCAAGGGGTAAGGAGCACCTAGTAACATGCAATGTTACAGTGTTCACAATCTCAAAAGAACATGGGTAATGGTATGACTTAAAATCTATCTTATACTATTCAAGTTTATATAAGTATATTATATAATGAATAGTCTAGTGAAGTTATAATGTTATATTGAGCGTAGCGATAATCCTTATGTATTTAATCATAATATTTAATTGGTTCCAGTGGGTGTGAGTTTGTCGCTGTCTTGTGTAGGTGGTGGGGTTTTCGAGTTCTATTTTTATGTACGGTCGGGTTTATCGGTGGAAGTGGGGGTGGTATTCCTTTTTGAGGAGTGTTGTCCTCGTTCAAATGGGGGTGAATAATGTTCAATTAGATTGGTTTTTCGTATCTGGGCGGTTTTAGGCGTTTGTTGCCGCGTCTTGTCTTTTAGAGGCAAGGGAAGACTGTTGATATTTTCCCAAATAAGGAGAATTTGTATGCTGCGAACAAGGCTGTTATAATTCCCAGGCCAACGGCGGCGTAAGTGAGACTGGTTGTTAGGCTGTGAGTGTTTTGCTGTGCGCGTTTGAGTGTACTTATTTCTTTTGCTTGTTTGATTATTTCTTCCAGTGCTAGGCTGTTAGATTTTATGTCATCGGCGTCCAGGGTTGTGGTTTTGTATTGGTGGAATATGGGGATTGTGGATAAGTTTACAGTATGGTTCTTATTCAGGTCTTGATATATCTCGGTTAGACTTAGAGTAAATTCTGGAACGTATGAGTGCATTTCCGTCGACGTCATGGTGTTAGAGGTACTGAGCGTTATGATTTCTGAGCGTCCTGAGCATCTACTTCTCAGTTTTAGTATCCCGGATTTGGAAAGCGTGAGACGTGTTGTAGGCATATTGGGGCACAGGATATGAATAGTTTCTGGGTTTGGTAAGGGGTAGATCCAGGAATTTGGTGCTCTTAGTTTAGACCAATATGATCCGTCGAATGAGTTTATTCTAATGTTACATGTGTTCAATTGGTTAGCCATATTACCTAGGAATAATTGCATTTCGCATGAATTGTGATTGTTGTTGTGATAGATTGGTTGAGTCTGTTCACAGATGTATGAGTTCTGCGAGAATTTGCATTCCGTGAATTCTGTTTTCGAGAGGTGGAGATAGGAACTTCTGTCTATTGATACTGCGATGTAGTCATTATTGGGGGCTATGCAGGCGAAAGTATTTGATCTGTCGAAGTTTTGTTTAACCGGAATTGGAAGTAAATGGTATAAGTCAAATGTATCGTCGTCTAGTAGTGGGATTGATAGGCTATAGATTATGTTTGGTTCGTTATAGATAATGTTGAGTTCCGATAGTCTGATTAACTCTTCGGCGTCCTTGTTTCTTAAGGGGATCGGAAATTGTATGGGTACTTCTCTACTAATTGGAAATTCGCCACACAAAACTGTCCAATGCATTTTTTTTTGTTAAAGAAAATAAAAAAAATATTTACAACGGAAGGCGGTAATAAATTGAACATATAGTTTGAAAAAACTGAAGAATTTTCTCCTTATTTTGCGTGTTATTGACGTTCTTGTGAAATACTGTGACAGGGGACTGTTTTATCTATCAGGGGACTGTTTAAATGAAAGTAAACATTTTTAAAAATCAGAATTCACCGATGTAATGTCTTTATTTTTATATTAAAACATGACGAAGATCATAACGTATTATTAATACTAAATCAAATCAATAACAAATGTTGAATTAATCATTATTTAATGATCGAACACATTTTTATCGAATTTTTTTCAGTGCACAAGTGCACAACTAGAATTAAACTGATCGAAATCAACTTTCAGTTCGAAAACAAAGTGTTAATTACCTTATGAACTTATAAACTTACGAACTATGGACTTACGAACTCGTATATATAAACTTATGCAGCCTTCAACAAATAAATGTAATGCTTTAAGGAACATTAACCGCTTCATACAGAACAAACATTACTGTCCTAAACTATTGAAGATGACAATCAACATCTCAAAGTGACTAATACGTTTTTGTACTTTCAGTTTCATTGCTTTTCGAGAAAGAATATCACTCAAATTATTTTTCAAATACAGGCACAGGTAAGTTAAAGCAATAAAATATTCTCTTTCCCTTTAGAGTTATATCTGGGGTTGGCAACTTTTCCAATATTTGGTCGAATCCTATATCCGAAATATCAGTTTCATCAATTCTAAACCTGTGACCTTTGGCGTCGCAAATTTTCAGAAAAGTAACAGTCAAGTCGCCTTCCTCATTGTCGATCTGATTGATTACACCGATATACCGGTACTCCATTTTTTTTTACGGGAAACTTGACTAGCACGTAGTCACCGATGTTATACTGACTCACTGAAATGGAACTTGGCCCAGCAACATTCTCAAATTCAGTATTGGACTTGCTTCCGCGGGGAACTTTGGATGAACTCTCTTTCTCTACAGTAGCGTCTTGACCAGTAGCATCGTACTGCGGGTTAAGATCGGGTCCGGATTCGGCTTCATATTCGGAGTCCGTGTAAACATCTTCGACGTTCAGTTTTGCTTTTTTCTCGTAACTCACTGTTCCCAAATTGAAATGTTGGCATTCGTCCACACAAGAGCAGCTCAAACTTTTCATTATTAGCTTGACAGGGCCACGTTCTAATCTCGAAGGCTGTTTAGATACCTTTCCTTTTATTTGATGCACTCTGAGGGTGCCAGTGAAACTCTTCAATTTCGTTACATCTTTCTGGATGCTGTTGGTCATTTTCTGAATGTCGCTGTCGTTAATTTTGATCATGATTATTCCCGGACATTTTTCCTGTATGGTCTGTACGAAACATTGCAGACTGTCAATGTCACCTCCTGCGGCAACGACAGCATCCGCAGTTCTTTTGCATGTAGCCCCAACGCCATCGGGGGCACCCTTACCGTGACCGCTTTCCGAATAGTTCCAGGAGAACCTTTCGACACTTGAGACCACTTGCTGAAGTCTTGAGGCCAGAATGTAAAACATTGTTTTATTCCGGTACTATGTCACAGGTCCGTCGCTTCCGAAATGAATGCAGGTGATGTGGGCCGGTAAAGACTTAAAAATTGGCTGCAAGTGAGCCCATATAGCAGCTGGCGAATGTGAGGTGTTTTCGGAGACTGTGCAATAGGACTGTGTGGATCCTTTCATATAAACCACGACTGTGTGGAGACTTAGTTGAATTCGAGATCCTCCAAAATGATAAGCCTGTATTTCTTGACCGTATTTTGTGCAGTAGTTTTCTGAGAAGTCCATGTGAATAATGACTTCTCCATCACCAAGATTTTCTTTAAGCTCTTTCATTATTCTATACTGATGAAGTATATTTCTCTCGTGAGCAAGATACTTGTCCAGATCCTCGTGCAGATCCTTCACCAGTTGACGTGGAGGCACCGTGAAAGTCCTTTCCAGATATTTCGTCACTGTCCGTGTTTTTTTAGACTTGGGATCTTGGAAAGCTTGCTTCTCAGCTACCCATTTTTTGAATTGTATCGGCTTGCTATCATCAAACTCTTTGTAATCTGGGTTCCTGTCAGCACAGTGTTGACACTCTTTTGACAAACATTGCTCATCATAGCGATTGCAACATATATTTGCCAATAGCTTGGCATGAGTGTTGTAAGGCAACATTTTTTGACTGTGCAATGCAGACAGTTTCAAGTCGATGTTAGCATGCGTTATGCAAAGGCACGTATCTCGTTCGTTCACCTTTGGTATCACCACCCAGAAAGGACGTAAACGACAGAACGTCGGGTAGCTTATTTTGAAGTTGTCAACTTCGAATTTCTTGTATAAGTTGGTGATTGAATCCAATAGGTTTCTCTTTTGTTTCTTTATTCCCTTTCTGGTCACACATTCACGTTTTCCTGCACCAATTCTGCTGTTGTCGTCATTTTCATAAAATTCTCGCACTGCAGTGACGCATCTATCTGGAACTCTATCTCCACGAATCTGTTTAGAAGGTACTAAAGTTGACTGACGTGCGGATCTCTGCGTTCTCTTGTAAGATAAAGCACCGTCTTTCATCCTCCACAGCTTGTATTTCTTCACTATTTGACCAGAAACAACTTTTCCAAAAATAATTTTTTCTTTGAGGGTTTTTAATTCGGCATAGTTTTCTTTCAATTGTTCACCAAATAACGCCTTCTGCACGACGATTTTTCGAGTCTCTGGTGTATCACACATTTTGTGCAGTTTTGAATTCGGTGAGTCGACATTACTTTTCCTTTTACGAACGTCTTCTATCCGTTGTAGTTTCTTTCTGAGCCTTTCTAATTAGGTATATATACCTGCAACCGCCACTTCGGAAAATGAACTTTTCAACTACACGGGAATTATGGGCTAATTATGGGCTAATTTTGGGCACGAATCCCGATTTTTGGGCTCGTTTATTTAAAAAAAAAAACTGTGGCGGTGCTAGATCGGAAAAAAGCCAGAACCGCCACAATGGAGCAAAAAAGAGATCAAATTTTACTTTCAACGAGAATTTTGTGCTTTTTATGGGCTTTCAGATACCGTTAACGGAAAACAAGAATCCACTTTCTAACTTGAGAAAAACAAAAAAAACATCTTTTTTTGTCGATTTCGACTCGAGCCCAAAAATGAGCGTTTGATATCTGAAGAGCCCATAATTCATCCTGCAATTTGATCGGTCAAACGTCCCGGAATTCACATTTATTTACCTACTTTACTCTTGTAGCCAATGTACACGAGGAATTTTGAGTTATGTTTTTTTTCAATTTGGAGTCGAGCCCAAAAATTAGCGTTTCATATCTGAAGAGCCCATAATTCATCCTGCAATTTGATTGGTCAAACGTCCCGAAATTCCCATTTATTCACCTACTTTACTCTTGTAGTCAATATCCACGAGGAATTTTGAGTTATTTTTTTTTTCAATTTGGAGTCGAGCCCAAAAATTAGCGTTTGATATCTGCAGAGCCCATAATTCACCCTGCAATTTTATTGGTTGAACGTCCAGAAATTCCCATTTATTCACCTACTTTACTCTTGTAGTCAATGTCCACGAGGAATTTTGAGTTATTTTTTTTTTTCAATTTGGAGTCGAGCCCAAAAATTAACGTTTGATATCTGCAGAGCCCATAATTCACCCTGCAATTTTATTGGTTGAACGTCCCGAAATTCCCATTTATTCACCTACTTTACTCTTGTAGTCAATGTCCACGAGGAATTTTGAGTTATTTTTTTTTTCAATTTGGAGTCGAGCCCAAAAATTAGCGTTTGATATCTGCAGAGCCCATAATTCACCCTGCAATTTTATTGGTTGAACGTCCCGAAATTCCCATTCATTCACCTAGTTTACTCTTGTAGTCAATGTCCACGAGGAATTTTGAGTTATTTTTTTTTTCAATTTGGAGTCGAGCCCAAAAAGTAGCGTTTGATATCTGCAGAGCCCATAATTCACCCTGCAATTTTATTGGTTGAACGTCCCGAAATTCCCATTTATTCACCTACTTTACTCTTGTAGTCAATGTCCACGAGAAATTTTGAGTTATTTTTTTTTTCAATTTGGAGTCGGGCCCAAAAATTAGCGTTTCATATCTGAAGAGCCCATAATTCATCCTGCAATTTGATTGGTCAAACGTCCCGAAATTCCCATTTATTCACCTACTTTACTCTTGTAGTCAATGTCCACGAGGAATTTTGAGTTATTTTTTTTTTCAATTTGGAGTCGAGCCCAAAAATTAGCGTTTGATATCTGCAGAGCCCATAATTCACCCTGCAATTTTATTGGTTGAACGTCCCGAAATTCCCCTTTATTCACCTACTTTACTCTTGTAGTCAATGTCCACGAGGAATTTTGAGTTATTTTTTTTTTTCAATTTGGAGTCGAGCCCAAAAATTAGCGTTTGATATCTGCAGAGCCCATAATTCATCCTGCAATTTGATTGGTCAAACGTCCCGGAATTCCCATTTATTCACCTACTTTACTCTTGTAGTCAATGTCCACGAGGAATTTTGAGTTATGTTTTTTTTCAATTTGGAGTCGAGCCCAAAAATTAGCGTTTCATATCTGAAGAGCCCATAATTCATCCTGCAATTTGATTGGTCAAACGTCCCGAAATTCCCATTTATTCACCTACTTTACTCTTGTAGTCAATGTCCACGAGGAATTTTGAGTTATTTTTTTTTTCAATTTGGAGTCGAGCCCAAAAATTAGCGTTTCATATCTGAAGAGCCCATAATTCATCCTGCAATTTGATTGGTCAAACGTCCCAAAATTCCCATTTATTCACCTACTTTACTCTTGTAGTCAATGTCCACGAGGAATTTTGAGTTATTTTTTTTTTTCAATTTGGAGTCGAGCCCAAAAATTAACGTTTGATATCTGCAGAGCCCATAATTCACCCTGCAATTTCATTGGTTGAACGTCCCGAAATTCCCATTTATTCACCTACTTTACTCTTGTAGTCAATGTCCACGAGGAATTTTGAGTTATTTTTTTTTTCAATTTGGAGTCGAGCCCAAAAATTAGCGTTTGATATCTGCAGAGCCCATAATTCACCCTGCAATTTTATTGGTTGAACGTCCCGAAATTCCCATTCATTCACCTACTTTACTCTTGTAGTCAATGTCCACGAGGAATTTTGAGTTATTTTTTTTTTCAATTTGGAGTCGAGCCCAAAAATTAGCGTTTGATATCTGCAGAGCCCATAATTCACCCTGCAATTTTATTGGTTGAACGTCCCGAAATTCCCATTCATTCACCTACTTTACTCTTGTAGTCAATGTCCACGAGGAATTTTGAGTTATTTTTTTTTTCAATTTGGAGTCGAGCCCAAAAAGTAGCGTTTGATATCTGCAGAGCCCATAATTCCCCCTACAATTTTATTGGTTGAACGTCCCGAAATTCCCATTTATTCACCTACTTTACTCTTGTAGTCAATGTCCACGAGAAATTTTGAGTTATTTTTTTTTTCAATTCGGAGTCGGGCCCAAAAATTAGCGTTTCATATCTGAAGAGCCCATAATTCATCCTGCAATTTGATTGGTCAAACGTCCCGAAATTCCCATTTATTCACCTACTTTACTCTTGTAGTCAATGTCCACGAGGAATTTTGAGTTATTTTTTTTTTCAATTTGGAGTCGAGCCCAAAAATTAGCGTTTGATATCTGCAGAGCCCATAATTCACCCTGCAATTTTATTGGTTGAACGTCCCGAAATTCCCCTTTATTCACCTACTTTACTCTTGTAGTCAATGTCCACGAGGAATTTTGAGTTATTTTTTTTTTTCAATTTGGAGTCGAGCCCAAAAATTAGCGTTTGATATCTGCAGAGCCCATAATTCATCCTGCAATTTGATTGGTCAAACGTCCCGAAATTCCCATTTATTCACCTACTTTACTCTTGTAGTCGATGTCCACGAGGAATTTCGAGTTATGTTTTTTTTCAATTTGGAGTCGAGCCCAAAAATTAGCGTTTCATATCTGAAGAGCCCATAATTCATCCTGCAATTTGATTGGTCAAACGTCCCGAAATTCCCATTTATTCACCTACTTTACTCTTGTAGTCAATGTCCACGAGGAATTTTGAGTTATTTTTTTTTTCAATTTGGAGTCGAGCCCAAAAATTAGCGTTTGATATCTGCAGAGCCCATAATTCACCCTGCAATTTTATTGGTTGAACGTCCCGAAATTCCCCTTTATTCACCTACTTTACTCTTGTAGTCAATGTCCACGAGGAATTTTGAGTTATTTTTTTTTTTCAATTTGGAGTCGAGCCCAAAAATTAGCGTTTGATATCTGCAGAGCCCATAATTCATCCTGCAATTTGATTGGTCAAACGTCCCGAAATTCCCATTTATTCACCTACTTTACTCTTGTAGTCGATGTCCACGAGGAATTTCGAGTTATGTTTTTTTTCAATTTGGAGTCGAGCCCAAAAATTAGCGTTTCATATCTGAAGAGCCCATAATTCATCCTGCAATTCGATTGGTCAAACGTCCCGAAATTCCCATTTATTCACCTACTTTACTCTTGTAGTCAATGTCCACGAGGAATTTTGAGTTATTTTTTTTTTCAATTTGGAGTCGAGCCCAAAAATTAGCGTTTGATATCTGCAGAGCCCATAATTCACCCTGCAATTTTATTGGTTAAACGTCCCGAAATTCCCATTTATTCACCTACTTTACTCTTGTAGTCAATGTCCACGAGGAATTTTGAGTTATTTTTTTTTTTCAATTTGGAGTCAAGCCCAAAAATTAGCGTTTGATATCTGCAGAGCCCATAATTCACCCTGCAATTTTATTGGTTGGACGTCCCGAAATTCCCATTTATTCACCTACTTTACTCTTGTAGTCAATGTCCACGAGAAATTTTGAGTTATTTTTTTTTTCAATTTGGAGTCGGGCCCAAAAATTAGCGTTTGATATCTGCAGAGCCCATAATTCACCCTGCAATTTGATCGGTCAAACGTCCCGGAAATCACATTTATTTACCTACTTTACTCTTGTAGCCAATGTACACGAGGAATTTTGAGTTATGTTTTTTTTCAATTTGGAGTCGAGCCCAAAAATTAGCGTTTGATATCTGCAGAGCCCATAATTCACCCCGCAATTTTATTGGTTGAACGTCCCGAAATTCCCCTTTATTCACCTACTTTACTCTTGTAGTCAATGTCCACGAGGAATTTTGAGTTATTTTTTTTTTTCAATCTGGAGTCGAGCCCAAAAATTAGCGTTTGATATCTGCAGAAACCATAATTCATCCTGCAATTTGATTGGTCAAACGTCCCGGAATTCCCATTTATTCACCTACTTTACTCTTGTAGTCAATGTCCACGAGGAATTTTGAGTTATGTTTTTTTTCAATTTGGAGTCGAGCCCAAAAATTAGCGTTTCATATCTGAAGAGCCCATAATTCATCCTGCAATTTGATTGGTCAAACGTCCCGAAATTCCCATTCATTCACCTACTTTACTCTTGTAGTCAATGTCCACGAGGAATTTTGAGTTATTTTTTTTTTCAATTTGGAGTCGAGCCCAAAAATTAGCGTTTCATATCTGAAGAGCCCATAATTCATCCTGCAATTTGATTGGTCAAACGTCCCAAAATTCCCATTTATTCACCTACTTTACTCTTGTAGTCAATGTCCACGAGGAATTTTGAGTTATTTTTTTTTTTCAATTTGGAGTCGAGCCCAAAAATTAGCGTTTGATATCTGCAGAGCCCATAATTCACCCTGCAATTTTATTGGTTGAACGTCCCGAAATTCCCATTTATTCACCCACTTTACTCTTGTAGTCAATGTCCACGAGGAATTTTGAGTTATTTTTTTTTTCAATTTGGAGTCGAGCCCAAAAATTAGCGTTTGATATCTGCAGAGCCCATAATTCACCCTGCAATTTTATTGGTTGAACGTCCCGAAATTCCCATTTATTCACCTACTTTACTCTTGTAGTCAATGTCCACGAGGAATTTTGAGTTATTTTTTTTTTCAATTTGGAGTCGAGCCCAAAAATTAGCGTTTGATATCTGCAGAGCCCATAATTCACCCTGCAATTTTATTGGTTAAACGTCCCGAAATTCCCATTTATTCACCTACTTTACTCTTGTAGTCAATGTCCACGAGGAATTTTGAGTTATTTTTTTTTTTCAATTTGGAGTCAAGCCCAAAAATTAGCGTTTGATATCTGCAGAGCCCATAATTCACCCTGCAATTTTATTGGTTGGACGTCCCGAAATTCCCATTTATTCACCTACTTTACTCTTGTAGTCAATGTCCACGAGAAATTTTGAGTTATTTTTTTTTTCAATTTGGAGTCGGGCCCAAAAATTAGCGTTTGATATCTGCAGAGCCCATAATTCACCCTGCAATTTGATCGGTCAAACGTCCCGGAAATCACATTTATTTACCTACTTTACTCTTGTAGCCAATGTACACGAGGAATTTTGAGTTATGTTTTTTTTCAATTTGGAGTCGAGCCCAAAAATTAGCGTTTAATATCTGCAGAGCCCATAATTCACCCTGCAATTTTATTGGTTGAACGTCCCGAAATTCCCATTTATTCACCTACTTTACTCTTGTAGTCAATGTCCACGAGGAATTTTGAGTTATTTTTTTTTTCAATTTGGAGTCGAGCCCAAAAATTAACGTTTGATATCTGCAGAGCCCATAATTCACCCTGCAATTTTATTGGTTGAACGTCCCGAAATTCCCATTTATTCACCTACTTTACTCTTGTAGTCAATGTCCACGAGGAATTTTGAGTTATTTTTTTTTTCAATTTGGAGTCGAGCCCAAAAATTAACGTTTGATATCTGCAGAGCCCATAATTCACCCTGCAATTTTATTGGTCAAACGTCCCGAAATTCCCATTTATTCACCTACTTTACTCTTGTAGTCAATGTCCACGAGGAATTTTGAGTTATTTTTTTTTTCAATTTGGAGTCGAGCCCAAAAATTAGCGTTTCATATCTGAAGAGCCCATAATTCATCCTGCAATTTGATTGGTCAAACGTCCCGAAATTCCCATTTATTCACCTACTTTACTCTTGTAGTCAATATCCACGAGGAATTTTGAGTTATTTTTTTTTTCAATTTGGAGTCGAGCCCAAAAATCAGCGTTTGATATCTGCAGAGCCCATAAATCACCCTGCAATTTTATTGGTTGAACGTCCCGAAATTCCCATTTATTCACCTACTTTACTCTTGTAGTCAATGTCCACGAGGAATTTTGAGTTATTTTTTTTTTTCAATTTGGAGTCGAGCCCAAAAATTAACGTTTGATATCTGCAGAGCCCATAATTCACCCTGCAATTTTATTGGTTGAACGTCCCGAAATTCCCATTTATTCACCTACTTTACTCTTGTAGTCAATGTCCACGAGGAATTTTGAGTTATTTTTTTTTTTCAATTTGGAGTCGAGCCCAAAAATTAGCGTTTGATATCTGCAGAGCCCATAATTCACCCTGCAATTTTATTGGTTAAACGTCCCGAAATTCCCATTTATTCACCTACTTTACTCTTGTAGTCAATGTCCACGAGGAATTTTGAGTTATTTTTTTTTTTCAATTTGGAGTCGAGCCCAAAAATTAGCGTTTGATATCTGCAGAGCCCATAATTCACCCTGCAATTTTATTGGTTGGACGTCCCGGAATTCCCATTTATTCACCTACTTTACTCTTGTAGTCAATGTCCACGAGAAATTTTGAGTTATTTTTTTTTTCAATTTGGAGTCGGGCCCAAAAATTAGCGTTTGATATCTGCAGAGCCCATGATTCACCCTGCAATTTGATCGGTCAAACGTCCCGGAAATCACATTTATTTACCTACTTTACTCTTGTAGCCAATGTACACGAGGAATTTTGAGTTATGTTTTTTTTCAATTTGGAGTCGAGCCCAAAAATTAGCGTTTCATATCTGCAGAGCCCATAATTCACCCTGCAATTTTATTGGTTGAACGTCCCGAAATTCCCATTTATTCACCTACTTTACTCTTGTAGTCAATGTCCACGAGGAATTTTGAGTTATTTTTTTTTTTCAATTTGGAGTCGAGCCCAAAAATTAACGTTTGATATCTGCAGAGCCCATAATTCACCCTGCAATTTTATTGGTTGAACGTCCCGAAATTCCCATTTATTCACCTACTTTACTCTTGTAGTCAATGTCCACGAGGAATTTTGAGTTATTTTTTTTTTCAATTTGGAGTCGAGCCCAAAAATTAGCGTTTGATATCTGCAGAGCCCATAATTCACCCTGCAATTTTATTGGTTGAACGTCCCGAAATTCCCATTCATTCACCTACTTTACTCTTGTAGTCAATGTCCACGAGGAATTTTGAGTTATTTTTTTTTTCAATTTGGAGTCGAGCCCAAAAAGTAGCGTTTGATATCTGCAGAGCCCATAATTCACCCTGCAATTTTATTGGTTGAACGTCCCGAAATTCCCATTTATTCACCTACTTTACTCTTGTAGTCAATGTCCACGAGAAATTTTGAGTTATTTTTTTTTTCAATTCGGAGTCGGGCCCAAAAATTAGCGTTTCATATCTGAAGAGCCCATAATTCATCCTGCAATTCGATTGGTCAAACGTCCCGAAATTCCCATTTATTCACCTACTTTACTCTTGTAGTCAATGTCCACGAGGAATTTTGAGTTATTTTTTTTTTTTCAATTTGGAGTCGAGCCCAAAAATTAGCGTTTGATATCTGCAGAGCCCATAATTCACCCTGCAATTTTATTGGTTGGACGTCCCGGAATTCCCATTTATTCACCTACTTTACTCTTGTAGTCAATGTCCACGAGAAATTTTGAGTTATTTTTTTTTTCAATTTGGAGTCGGGCCCAAAAATTAGTGTTTGATATCTGCAGAGCCCATAATTCACCCTGCAATTTGATCGGTCAAACGTCCCGGAAATCACATTTATTTACCTACTTTACTCTTGTAGCCAATGTACACGAGGAATTTTGAGTTATGTTTTTTTTCAATTTGGAGTCGAGCCCAAAAATTAGCGTTTCATATCTGCAGAGCCCATAATTCACCCTGCAATTTTATTGGTTGAACGTCCCGAAATTCCCATTTATTCACCTACTTTACTCTTGTAGTCAATGTCCACGAGGAATTTTGAGTTATTTTTTTTTTTCAATTTGGAGTCGAGCCCAAAAATTAACGTTTGATATCTGCAGAGCCCATAATTCACCCTGCAATTTTATTGGTTGAACGTCCCGAAATTCCCATTTATTCACCTACTTTACTCTTGTAGTCAATGTCCACGAGGAATTTTGAGTTATTTTTTTTTTCAATTTGGAGTCGAGCCCAAAAATTAGCGTTTGATATCTGCAGAGCCCATAATTCACCCTGCAATTTTATTGGTTGAACGTCCCGAAATTCCCATTCATTCACCTACTTTACTCTTGTAGTCAATGTCCACGAGGAATTTTGAGTTATTTTTTTTTTCAATTTGGAGTCGAGCCCAAAAAGTAGCGTTTGATATCTGCAGAGCCCATAATTCACCCTGCAATTTTATTGGTTGAACGTCCCGAAATTCCCATTTATTCACCTACTTTACTCTTGTAGTCAATGTCCACGAGAAATTTTGAGTTATTTTTTTTTTCAATTCGGAGTCGGGCCCAAAAATTAGCGTTTCATATCTGAAGAGCCCATAATTCATCCTGCAATTTGATTGGTCAAACGTCCCGAAATTCCCATTTATTCACCTACTTTACTCTTGTAGTCAATGTCCACGAGGAATTTTGAGTTATTTTTTTTTTCAATTTGGAGTCGAGCCCAAAAATTAGCGTTTGATATCTGCAGAGCCCATAATTCACCCCGCAATTTTATTGGTCGAACGTCCCGAAATTCCCCTTTATTCACCTACTTTACTCTTGTAGTCAATGTCCACGAGGAATTTTGAGTTATTTTTTTTTTTCAATTTGGAGTCGAGCCCAAAAATTAGCGTTTGATATCTGCAGAGCCCATAATTCATCCTGCAATTTGATTGGTCAAACGTCCCGGAATTCCCATTTATTCACCTACTTTACTCTTGTAGTCAATGTCCACGAGGAATTTTGAGTTATGTTTTTTTTCAATTTGGAGTCGAGCCCAAAAATTAGCGTTTCATATCTGAAGAGCCCATAATTCATCCTGCAATTTGATTGGTCAAACGTCCCGAAATTCCCATTTATTCACCTACTTTACTCTTGTAGTCAATGTCCACGAGGAATTTTGAGTTATTTTTTTTTTCAATTTGGAGTCGAGCCCAAAAATTAGCGTTTCATATCTGGAGAGCCCATAATTCATCCTGCAATTTGATTGGTCAAACGTCCCAAAATTCCCATTTATTCACCTACTTTACTCTTGTAGTCAATGTCCACGAGGAATTTTGAGTTATTTTTTTTTTTCAATTTGGAGTCGAGCCCAAAAATTAGCGTTTGATATCTGCAGAGCCCATAATTCACCCTGCAATTTTATTGGTTGAACGTCCCGAAATTCCCATTTATTCACCCACTTTACTCTTGTAGTCAATGTCCACGAGGAATTTTGAGTTATTTTTTTTTTCAATTTGGAGTCGAGCCCAAAAATTAGCGTTTGATATCTGCAGAGCCCATAATTCACCCTGCAATTTTATTGGTTGAACGTCCCGAAATTCCCATTTATTCACCTACTTTACTCTTGTAGTCAATGTCCACGAGGAATTTTGAGTTATTTTTTTTTTTCAATTTGGAGTCGAGCCCAAAAATTAACGTTTGATATCTGCAGAGCCCATAATTCACCCTGCAATTTCATTGGTTGAACGTCCCGAAATTCCCATTTATTCACCTACTTTACTCTTGTAGTCAATGTCCACGAGGAATTTTGAGTTATTTTTTTTTTCAATTTAGAGTCGAGCCCAAAAATTAGCGTTTGATATCTGCAGAGCCCATAATTCACCCTGCAATTTTATTGGTTGAACGTCCCGAAATTCCCATTCATTCACCTACTTTACTCTTGTAGTCAATGTCCACGAGGAATTTTGAGTTATTTTTTTTTTCAATTTGGAGTCGAGCCCAAAAATTAGCGTTTGATATCTGCAGAGCCCATAATTCACCCTGCAATTTTATTGGTTGAACGTCCCGAAATTCCCATTCATTCACCTACTTTACTCTTGTAGTCAATGTCCACGAGGAATTTTGAGTTATTTTTTTTTTCAATTTGGAGTCGAGCCCAAAAAGTAGCGTTTGATATCTGCAGAGCCCATAATTCACCCTGCAATTTTATTGGTTGAACGTCCCGAAATTCCCATTTATTCACCTACTTTACTCTTGTAGTCAATGTCCACGAGAAATTTTGAGTTATTTTTTTTTTCAATTCGGAGTCGGGCCCAAAAATTAGCGTTTCATATCTGAAGAGCCCATAATTCATCCTGCAATTTGATTGGTCAAACGTCCCGAAATTCCCATTTATTCACCTACTTTACTCTTGTAGTCAATGTCCACGAGGAATTTTGAGTTATTTTTTTTTTCAATTTGGAGTCGAGCCCAAAAATTAGCGTTTGATATCTGCAGAGCCCATAATTCACCCCGCAATTTTATTGGTCGAACGTCCCGAAATTCCCCTTTATTCACCTACTTTACTCTTGTAGTCAATGTCCACGAGGAATTTTGAGTTATTTTTTTTTTTCAATTTGGAGTCGAGCCCAAAAATTAGCGTTTGATATCTGCAGAGCCCATAATTCATCCTGCAATTTGATTGGTCAAACGTCCCGGAATTCCCATTTATTCACCTACTTTACTCTTGTAGTCAATGTCCACGAGGAATTTTGAGTTATGTTTTTTTTCAATTTGGAGTCGAGCCCAAAAATTAGCGTTTCATATCTGAAGAGCCCATAATTCATCCTGCAATTTGATTGGTCAAACGTCCCGAAATTCCCATTTATTCACCTACTTTACTCTTGTAGTCAATGTCCACGAGGAATTTTGAGTTATTTTTTTTTTCAATTTGGAGTCGAGCCCAAAAATTAGCGTTTCATATCTGGAGAGCCCATAATTCATCCTGCAATTTGATTGGTCAAACGTCCCAAAATTCCCATTTATTCACCTACTTTACTCTTGTAGTCAATGTCCACGAGGAATTTTGAGTTATTTTTTTTTTTCAATTTGGAGTCGAGCCCAAAAATTAGCGTTTGATATCTGCAGAGCCCATAATTCACCCTGCAATTTTATTGGTTGAACGTCCCGAAATTCCCATTTATTCACCCACTTTACTCTTGTAGTCAATGTCCACGAGGAATTTTGAGTTATTTTTTTTTTCAATTTGGAGTCGAGCCCAAAAATTAGCGTTTGATATCTGCAGAGCCCATAATTCACCCTGCAATTTTATTGGTTGAACGTCCCGAAATTCCCATTTATTCACCTACTTTACTCTTGTAGTCAATGTCCACGAGGAATTTTGAGTTATTTTTTTTTTTCAATTTGGAGTCGAGCCCAAAAATTAACGTTTGATATCTGCAGAGCCCATAATTCACCCTGCAATTTCATTGGTTGAACGTCCCGAAATTCCCATTTATTCACCTACTTTACTCTTGTAGTCAATGTCCACGAGGAATTTTGAGTTATTTTTTTTTTCAATTTAGAGTCGAGCCCAAAAATTAGCGTTTGATATCTGCAGAGCCCATAATTCACCCTGCAATTTTATTGGTTGAACGTCCCGAAATTCCCATTCATTCACCTACTTTACTCTTGTAGTCAATGTCCACGAGGAATTTTGAGTTATTTTTTTTTTCAATTTGGAGTCGAGCCCAAAAATTAGCGTTTGATATCTGCAGAGCCCATAATTCACCCTGCAATTTTATTGGTTGAACGTCCCGAAATTCCCATTCATTCACCTACTTTACTCTTGTAGTCAATGTCCACGAGGAATTTTGAGTTATTTTTTTTTCCAATTTGGAGTCGAGCACAAAAAGTAGCGTTTGATATCTGCAGAGCCCATAATTCACCCTGCAATTTTATTGGTTGAACGTCCCGAAATTCCCATTTATTCACCTACTTTACTCTTGTAGTCAATGTCCACGAGAAATTTTGAGTTATTTTTTTTTTCAATTCGGAGTCGGGCCCAAAAATTAGCGTTTCATATCTGAAGAGCCCATAATTCATCCTGCAATTTGATTGGTCAAACGTCCCGAAATTCCCATTTATTCACCTACTTTACTCTTGTAGTCAATGTCCACGAGGAATTTTGAGTTATTTTTTTTTTTCAATTTGGAGTCGAGCCCAAAAATGAGCGTTTGATATCTGCAGAGCCCATAATTCACCCTGCAATTTTATTGGTTGAACGTCCCGAAATTCCCATTTATTCACCTACTTTACTCTTGTAGTCAATATCCACGAGGAATTTTGAGTTATTTTTTTTTTCAATTTGGAGTCGAGCCCAAAAATTAGCGTTTGATATCTGCAGAGCCCATAATTCACCCTGCAATTTTATTGGTTGAACGTCCCGAAATTCCCATTTATTCACCTACTTTACTCTTGTAGTCAATGTCCACGAGGAATTTTGAGTTATTTTTTTTTTTCAATTTGGAGTCGAGCCCAGAAATTAACGTTTGATATCTGCAGAGCCCATAATTCACCCTGCAATTTTATTGGTTGAACGTCCCGAAATTCCCATTTATTCACCTACTTTACTCTTGTAGTCAATGTCCACGAGGAATTTTGAGTTATTTTTTTTTTCAATTTGGAGTCGAGCCCAAAAATTAGCGTTTGATATCTGCAGAGCCCATAATTCACCCTGCAATTTTATTGGTTAAACGTCCCGAAATTCCCATTTATTCACCTACTTTACTCTTGTAGTCAATGTCCACGAGGAATTTTGAGTTATTTTTTTTTTTCAATTTGGAGTCAAGCCCAAAAATTAGCGTTTGATATCTGCAGAGCCCATAATTCACCCTGCAATTTTATTGGTTGGACGTCCCGAAATTCCCATTTATTCACCTACTTTACTCTTGTAGTCAATGTCCACGAGAAATTTTGAGTTATTTTTTTTTTCAATTTGGAGTCGGGCCCAAAAATTAGCGTTTGATATCTGCAGAGCCCATAATTCACCCTGCAATTTGATCGGTCAAACGTCCCGGAAATCACATTTATTTACCTACTTTACTCTTGTAGCCAATGTACACGAGGAATTTTGAGTTATGTTTTTTTTCAATTTGGAGTCGAGCCCAGAAATTAGCGTTTCATATCTGCAGAGCCCATAATTCACCCTGCAATTTTATTGGTTGAACGTCCCGAAATTCCCATTTATTCACCTACTTTACTCTTGTAGTCAATGTACACGAGGAATTTTGAGTTATTTTTTTTTTCAATTTGGAGTCGAGCCCAAAAATTAACGTTTGATATCTGCAGAGCCCATAATTCACCCTGCAATTTTATTGGTTGAACGTCCCGAAATTCCCATTTATTCACCTACTTTACTCTTGTAGTCAATGTCCACGAGGAATTTTGAGTTATTTTTTTTTTCAATTTGGAGTCGAGCCCAAAATTTAACGTTTGACATCTGCAGAGCCCATAATTCACCCTGCAATTTTATTGGTCAAACGTCCCGAAATTCCCATTTATTCACCTACTTTACTCTTGTAGTCAATGTCCACGAGGAATTTTGAGTTATTTTTTTTTTCAATTTGGAGTCGAGCCCAAAAATTAGCGTTTGATATCTGCAGATCCCATAATTCACCCTGCAATTTTATTGGTTGAACGTCCCGAAATTCCCATTTATTCACCTACTTTACTCTTGTAGTCAATGTCCACGAGGAATTTTGAGTTATTTTTTTTTTTCAATTTGGAGTCGAGCCCAAAAATTAACGTTTGATATCTGCAGAGCCCATAATTCACCCTGCAATTTTATTGGTTGAACGTCCCGAAATTCCCATTCATTCACCTACTTTACTCTTGTAGTCAATGTCCACGAGGAATTTTGAGTTATTTTTTTTTCCAATTTGGAGTCGAGCCCAAAAAGTAGCGTTTGATATCTGCAGAGCCCATAATTCACCCTGCAATTTTATTGGTTGAACGTCCCGAAATTCCCATTTATTCACCTACTCTACTCTTGTAGTCAATGTCCACGAGAAATTTTGAGTTATTTTTTTTTTCAATCCGGAGTCGGGCCCAAAAATTAGCGTTTCATATCTGAAGAACCCATAATTCATCCTGCAATTTGATTGGTCAAACGTCCCGAAATTCCCATTTATTCACCTACTTTACTCTTGTAGTCAATGTCCACGAGGAATTTTGAGTTATTTTTTTTTTCAATTTGGAGTCGAGCCCAAAAATTAGCGTTTGATATCTGCAGAGCCCATAATTCACCCTGCAATTTGATTGGTTGAACGTCCCGAAATTCCCCTTTATTCACCTACTTTACTCTTGTAGTCAATGTCCACGAGGAATTTTGAGTTATTTTTTTTTTTCAATTTGAAGTCGAGCCCAAAAATTAGCGTTTGATATCTGCAGAGCCCATAATTCATCCTGCAATTTGATTGGTCAAACGTCCCGAAATTCCCATTTATTCACCTACTTTACTCTTGTAGTCAATGTCCACGAGGAATTTCGAGTTATGTTTTTTTTCAATTTGGAGTCGAGCCCAAAAATTAGCGTTTCATATCTGAAGAGCCCATAATTCATCCTGCAATTTGATTGGTCAAACGTCCCGAAATTCCCATTTATTCACCTACTTTACTCTTGTAGTCAATGTCCACGAGGAATTTTGAGTTATTTTTTTTTTTCAATTTGGAGTCGAGCCCAAAAATGAGCGTTTGATATCTGCAGAGCCCATAATTCACCCTGCAATTTTATTGGTTGAACGTCCCGAAATTCCCATTTATTCACCTACTTTACTCTTGTAGTCAATATCCACGAGGAATTTTGAGTTATTTTTTTTTTTCAATTTGGAGTCGAGCCCAAAAATTAGCGTTTGATATCTGCAGAGCCCATAATTCACCCTGCAATTTTATTGGTTGAACGTCCCGAAATTCCCATTTATTCACCTACTTTACTCTTGTAGTCAATGTCCACGAGGAATTTTGAGTTATTTTTTTTTTTCAATTTGGAGTCGAGCCCAGAAATTAACGTTTGATATCTGCAGAGCCCATAATTCACCCTCCAATTTTATTGGTTGAACGTCCCGAAATTCCCATTTATTCACCTACTTTACTCTTGTAGTCAATGTCCACGAGGAATTTTGAGTTATTTTTTTTTTCAATTTGGAGTCGAGCCCAAAAATTAGCGTTTAATATCTGCAGAGCCCATAATTCACCCTGCAATTTTATTGGTTAAACGTCCCGAAATTCCCATTTATTCACCTACTTTACTCTTGTAGTCAATGTCCACGAGGAATTTTGAGTTATTTTTTTTTTTCAATTTGGAGTCAAGCCCAAAAATTAGCGTTTGATATCTGCAGAGCCCATAATTCACCCTGCAATTTTATTGGTTGGACGTCCCGAAATTCCCATTTATTCACCTACTTTACTCTTGTAGTCAATGTCCACGAGAAATTTTGAGTTATTTTTTTTTTTCAATTTGGAGTCGGGCCCAAAAATTAGCGTTTGATATCTGCAGAGCCCATAATTCACCCTGCAATTTGATCGGTCAAACGTCCCGGAAATCACATTTATTTACCTACTTTACTCTTGTAGCCAATGTACACGAGGAATTTTGAGTTATGTTTTTTTTCAATTTGGAGTCGAGCCCAGAAATTAGCGTTTCATATCTGCAGAGCCCATAATTCACCCTGCAATTTTATTGGTTGAACGTCCCGAAATTCCCATTTATTCACCTACTTTACTCTTGTAGTCAATGTACACGAGGAATTTTGAGTTATTTTTTTTTTCAATTTGGAGTCGAGCCCAAAAATTAACGTTTGATATCTGCAGAGCCCATAATTCACCCTGCAATTTTATTGGTTGAACGTCCCGAAATTCCCATTTATTCACCTACTTTACTCTTGTAGTCAATGTCCACGAGGAATTTTGAGTTATTTTTTTTTTCAATTTGGAGTCGAGCCCAAAAATTAACGTTTGACATCTGCAGAGCCCATAATTCACCCTGCAATTTTATTGGTCAAACGTCCCGAAATTCCCATTTATTCACCTACTTTACTCTTGTAGTCAATGTCCACGAGGAATTTTGAGTTATTTTTTTTTTCAATTTGGAGTCGAGCCCAAAAATTAGCGTTTGATATCTGCAGAGCCCATAATTCACCCTGCAATTTTATTGGTTGAACGTCCCGAAATTCCCATTTATTCACCTACTTTACTCTTGTAGTCAATGTCCACGAGGAATTTTGAGTTATTTTTTTTTTTCAATTTGGAGTCGAGCCCAAAAATTAACGTTTGATATCTGCAGAGCCCATAATTCACCCTGCAATTTTATTGGTTAAACGTCCCGAAATTCCCATTTATTCACCTACTTTACTCTTGTAGTCAATGTCCACGAGGAATTTTGAGTTATTTTTTTTTTCAATTTGGAGTCGAGCCCAAAAATTAGCGTTTGATATCTGCAGAGCCCATAATTCACCCTGCAATTTTATTGGTTGAACGTCCCGAAATTCCCATTCATTCACCTACTTTACTCTTGTAGTCAATGTCCACGAGGAATTTTGAGTTATTTTTTTTTTCAATTTGGAGTCGAGCCCAAAAAGTAGCGTTTGATATCTGCAGAGCCCATAATTCACCCTGCAATTTTATTGGTTGAACGTCCCGAAATTCCCATTTATTCACCTACTTTACTCTTGTAGTCAATGTCCACGAGAAATTTTGAGTTATTTTTTTTTTCAATTCGGAGTCGGGCCCAAAAATTAGCGTTTCATATCTGAAGAGCCCATAATTCATCCTGCAATTTGATTGGTCAAACGTCCCGAAATTCCCATTTATTCACCTACTTTACTCTTGTCGTCAATGTCCACGAGGAATTTTGAGTTATTTTTTTTTTCAATTTGGAGTCGAGCCCAAAAATTAGCGTTTGATATCTGCAGAGCCCATAATTCACCCTGCAATTTTATTGGTTGAACGTCCCGAAATTCCCCTTTATTCACCTACTTTACTCTTGTAGTCAATGTCCACGAGGAATTTTGAGTTATTTTTTTTTTTCAATTTGGAGTCGAGCCCAAAAATTAGCGTTTGATATCTGAAGAGCCCATAATTCATCCTGCAATTTGATTGGTCAAACGTCCCGAAATTCCCATTTATTCACCTACTTTACTCTTGTAGTCAATGTCCACGAGGAATTTTGAGTTATTTTTTTTTTTCAATTTGGAGTCGAGCCCAAAAATTAGCGTTTCATATCTGAAGAGCCCATGATTCATCCTGCAATTTGATTGGTCAAACGTCCCGAAATTCCCATTTATTCACCTACTTTACTCTTGTAGTCAATGTCCACGAGGAATTTTGAGTTATTTTTTTTTTTCAATTTGGAGTCGAGCCCAAAAATTAGCGTTTGATATCTGCAGAGCCCATAATTCACCCTGCAATTTTATTGGTTGAACGTCCCGAAATTCCCATTTATTCACCTACTTTACTCTTGTAGTCAATATCCACGAGGAATTTTGAGTTATTTTTTTTTTCAATTTGGAGTCGAGCCCAAAAATTAGCGTTTGATATCTGCAGAGCCCATAATTCACCCTGCAATTTTATTGGTTGAACGTCCCGAAATTCCCATTTATTCACCTACTTTACTCTTGTAGTCAATGTCCACGAGGAATTTTGAGTTATTTTTTTTTTTCAATTTGGAGTCGAGCCCAAAAATTAACGTTTGATATCTGCAGAGCCCATAATTCACCCTGCAATTTTATTGGTTGAACGTCCCGAAATTCCCATTTATTCACCTACTTTACTCTTGTAGTCAATGTCCACGAGGAATTTTGAGTTATTTTTTTTTTCAATTTGGAGTCGAGCCCAAAAATTAGCGTTTGATATCTGCAGAGCCCATAATTCACCCTGCAATTTTATTGGTCAAACGTCCCGAAATTCCCATTTATTCACCTACTTTACTCTTGTAGTCAATGTCCACGAGGAATTTTGAGTTATTTTTTTTTTTCAATTTGGAGTCGAGCCCAAAAATTAGCGTTTGATATCTGCAGAGCCCATAATTCACCCTGCAATTTTATTGGTTGGACGTCCCGAAATTCCCATTTATTCACCTACTTTACTCTTGTAGTCAATGTCCACGAGAAATTTTGAGTTATTTTTTTTTTCAATTTGGAGTCGGGCCCAAAAATTAGCGTTTGATATCTGCAGAGCCCATAATTCACCCTGCAATTTGATCGGTCAAACGTCCCGGAAATCACATTTATTTACCTACTTTACTCTTGTAGCCAATGTACACGAGGAATTTTGAGTTATGTTTTTTTTCAATTTGGAGTCGAGCCCAAAAATTAGCGTTTCATATCTGCAGAGCCCATAATTCACCCTGCAATTTTATTGGTTGAACGTCCCGAAATTCCCATTTATTCACCTACTTTACTCTTGTAGTCAATGTCCACGAGGAATTTTGAGTTATTTTTTTTTTCAATTTGGAGTCGAGCCCAAAAATTAACGTTTGATATCTGCAGAGCCCATAATTCACCCTGCAATTTTATTGGTTGAACGTCCCGAAATTCCCATTTATTCACCTACTTTACTCTTGTAGTCAATGTCCACGAGGAATTTTGAGTTATTTTTTTTTTCAATTTGGAGTCGAGCCCAAAAATTAACGTTTGATATCTGCAGAGCCCATAATTCACCCTGCAATTTTATTGGTCAAACGTCCCGAAATTCCCATTTATTCACCTACTTTACTCTTGTAGTCAATGTCCACGAGGAATTTTGAGTTATTTTTTTTTTCAATTTGGAGTCGAGCCCAAAAATTAGCGTTTGATATCTGCAGAGCCCATAATTCACCCTGCAATTTTATTGGTTGAACGTCCCGAAATTCCCATTTATTCACCTACTTTACTCTTGTAGTCAATGTCCACGAGGAATTTTGAGTTATGTTTTTTTTCAATTTGGAGTCGAGCCCAAAAATTAGCGTTTCATATCTGCAGAGCCCATAATTCACCCTGCAATTTTATTGGTTGAACGTCCCGAAATTCCCATTTATTCACCTACTTTACTCTTGTAGTCAATGTCCACGAGGAATTTTGAGTTATTTTTTTTTTCAATTTGGAGTCGAGCCCAAAAATTAACGTTTGATATCTGCAGAGCCCATAATTCACCCTGCAATTTTATTGGTTGAACGTCCCGAAATTCCCATTTATTCACCTACTTTACTCTTGTAGTCAATGTCCACGAGGAATTTTGAGTTATTTTTTTTTTCAATTTGGAGTCGAGCCCAAAAATTAACGTTTGATATCTGCAGAGCCCATAATTCACCCTGCAATTTTATTGGTCAAACGTCCCGAAATTCCCATTTATTCACCTACTTTACTCTTGTAGTCAATGTCCACGAGGAATTTTGAGTTATTTTTTTTTTCAATTTGGAGTCGAGCCCAAAAATTAGCGTTTGATATCTGCAGAGCCCATAATTCACCCTGCAATTTTATTGGTTGAACGTCCCGAAATTCCCATTTATTCACCTACTTTACTCTTGTAGTCAATGTCCACGAGGAATTTTGAGTTATTTTTTTTTTTCAATTTGGAGTCGAGCCCAAAAATTAACGTTTGATATCTGCAGAGCCCATAATTCACCCTGCAATTTTATTGGTTGAACGTCCCGAAATTCCCATTTATTCACCTACTTTACTCTTGTAGTCAATGTCCACGAGGAATTTTGAGTTATTTTTTTTTTCAATTTGGAGTCGAGCCCAAAAATTAGCGTTTGATATCTGCAGAGCCCATAATTCACCCTGCAATTTTATTGGTTGAACGTCCCGAAATTCCCATTTATTCACCTACTTTACTCTTGTAGTCAATGTCCACGAGGAATTTTGAGTTATTTTTTTTTTTCAATTTGCAGTCGAGCCCAAAAATTAACGTTTGATATCTGCAGAGCCCATAATTCACCCTGCAATTTTATTGGTTGAACGTCCCGAAATTCCCATTTATTCACCTACTTTACTCTTGTAGTCAATGTCCACGAGGAATTTTGAGTTATTTTTTTTTTCAATTTGGAGTCGAGCCCAAAAATTAGCGTTTGATATCTGCAGAGCCCATAATTCACCCTGCAATTTTATTGGTTGAACGTCCCGAAATTCCCATTCATTCACCTACTTTACTCTTGTAGTCAATGTCCACGAGGAATTTTGAGTTATTTTTTTTTTCAATTTGGAGTCGAGCCCAAAAAGTAGCGTTTGATATCTGCAGAGCCCATAATTCACCCTGCAATTTTATTGGTTGAACGTCCCGAAATTCCCATTTATTCACCTACTTTACTCTTGTAGTCAATGTCCACGAGAAATTTTGAGTTATTTTTTTTTTCAATTCGGAGTCGGGCCCAAAAATTAGCGTTTCATATCTGAAGAGCCCATAATTCATCCTGCAATTTGATTGGTCAAACGTCCCGAAATTCCCATTTATTCACCTACTTTACTCTTGTAGTCAATGTCCACGAGGAATTTTGAGTTATTTTTTTTTTCAATTTGGAGTCGAGCCCAAAAATTAGCGTTTGATATCTGCAGAGCCCATAATTCACCCTGCAATTTTATTGGTTGAACGTCCCGAAATTCCCCTTTATTCACCTACTTTACTCTTGTAGTCAATGTCCACGAGGAATTTTGAGTTATTTTTTTTTTTCAATTTGGAGTCGAGCCCAAAAATTAGCGTTTGATATCTGCAGAGCCCATAATTCATCCTGCAATTTGATTGGTCAAACGTCCCGAAATTCCCATTTATTCACCTACTTTACTCTTGTAGTCAATGTCCACGAGGAATTTTGAGTTATGTTTTTTTTCAATTTGGAGTCGAGCCCAAAAATTAGCGTTTCATATCTGAAGAGCCCATAATTCATCCTGCAATTTGATTGGTCAAACGTCCCGAAATTCCCATTTATTCACCTACTTTACTCTTGTAGTCAATGTCCACGAGGAATTTTGAGTTATTTTTTTTTTTCAATTTGGAGTCGAGCCCAAAAATTAGCGTTTGATATCTGCAGAGCCCATAATTCACCCTGCAATTTTATTGGTTGAACGTCCCGAAATTCCCATTTATTCACCCACTTTACTCTTGTAGTCAATGTCCACGAGGAATTTTGAGTTATTTTTTTTTTCAATTTGGAGTCGAGCCCAAAAATTAACGTTTGATATCTGCAGAGCCCATAATTCACCCCGCAATTTTATTGGTTGAACGTCCCGAAATTCCCATTTATTCACCTACTTTACTCTTGTAGTCAATGTCCACGAGGAATTTTGAGTTATTTTTTTTTTCAATTTGGAGTCGAGCCCAAAAATTAACGTTTGATATCTGCAGAGCCCATAATTCACCCTGCAATTTTATTGGTTGAACGTCCCGAAATTCCCATTTATTCACCTACTTTACTCTTGTAGTCAATGTCCACGAGGAATTTTGAGTTATTTTTTTTTTCAATTTGGAGTCGAGCCCAAAAATTAACGTTTGATATCTGCAGAGCCCATAATTCACCCTGCAATTTTATTGGTTGAACGTCCCGAAATTCCTATTTATTCACCTACTTTACTCTTGTAGTCAATGTCCACGAGGAATTTTGAGTTATTTTTTCTTTCAATTTGGAGTCGAGCCCAAAAATTAGCGTTTGATATCCGCAGAGCCCATAATTCACCCTGCAATTTGATCGGTCAAACGTCCCGGAATTCACATTTATTCACCTACTTTACTCTTGTAGCCAATGTCCACGAGGAATTTTGAGTTATTTTTTCTTTCAATTTGGAGTCGAGCCCAAAAATTAGCGTTTGATATCTGCAGAGTTCATAATTCACCCTGCAATTTGATCGGTCAAACGTCCCGGAATTCACATTTATTTACCTACTTTACTCTTGTAGCCGATGTCCACGAGGAATTTTGAGTTATTTTTTTTTTCAATTTGGAGTCGAGCCCAAAAATTAACGTTTGATATCTCGAGAGCCCATAATTCACCCCATGATTCGAGCCGAAAATTGGCAGGTGCAATATGGGTTTTACCAATAACAAACAACGATTCCTGAGCTTGATCGAAAATCGAAACAAAAATTACACAAAATTCTTCCGTGTACCTTGACCGTTCCAGGGTCAAGTAGGCACCTTGTAGTATGTGGAGCTTTCCTCGCGAATTCGACCAGCGTTAAACTATGACCTTCTAGAAACTATTTCAGGTTTTTTTCCCAACATTTTACTTGGTGAAGAATGCGTCTGGATTATCTTTCAGATTTTTTTCATTGAGCCGTTCACTTTTCATGAATTTTGGAAGTTGCTTGATAAAGCCCATTTTCAAAATTCCGAAAAAATCGACGCAAATCCAGATGATTACATGGAACAGCTTTCCGTCCTCGAAAATGTGAACCGATTTTTTTTTCATTTTTTATTCATGCACTTATGCATCCATTTCAACTCGACTTTACCTCTGAATCCAAGAAGACTTGTCTCACACTTCGACTATTTTTATCGTAAGATATTCCTTCATTGGTTCTCTTCGGTTGAAGCCGGCCACATTGTCAATTGCAGTTTTCAAAAACTCAATATACCGAATTGACTGGAAAAAAATTAAAAATTTTCTCCTATATATTTTCGAAGATAAAGGGTTGTCATTCACTGGATTTTCGTAAATTCTCTCAGATTTTTGATAATGGGCTTTCTCTATTCATTTCGAAAATTCATAAACGATGAACGGCTCAATAAAAAAACTTGGACGCGTTTTTTACCGCGTAGAATGTTGGAAAAAAACCCGAATAATTTCGGGATGGTCGGGGTTCAGCACTAGTCGAGTTGGTGTGGAAGGCCCCATATACGATATTAAGGTGAAGTGAAACGTTTGTCAGAACCTCGAAAACGGGAATCGTGGATTCTCCGAAACTACTGAATCAATCGCAATGAAACTTCGAGGGATTACACATAATTGTGGCAAAAAGTGGCTGATTATCTCACTTTTTCAAAATTTGACAAAAATTTTCACAGATTGACGTACCGACCACATAAATCGCGAGATTATTCACTGTTCCCGCGGATAATCGCATTTTCCCGACAATCAGCCACTCCGCAATGAAAAACCACACACTCTGAGTCTATTCCCGTGTCATTTGATAGAGAAATGGCTGAGAATTGACGATTCTCCGTCACTCATAACTAAAAAACCGACATTCAGTTGAGGTAAGAGCCTGTACCGACATCGCGACCAGTACACTTGTGAACCGAGCGGCGGCGCTAGTGAAGGTTTCTTCTGTCGCTTTACGTAAGATGTTTCTGTTGCTCCTCCTGACCTAACCTCACCCGACTCTAGTCACTCTATTTCAGATTTGAGTTTATGGAAAGATCGATTTATTGGACAAGAATCCAAATAACACAAGCGCTCACATAATACATAACCTCACACTTTCGACAGCTAGCCTAGCGTAGGAGTTCATTTCAGATTTGAGGTTATGGAGGAATCGATTAGTTGGTCAAAAATTGAAATAATAAGAATACATTCAAACGACGTATATAAGCAGACGACATAACCTCACACTTTTGACAGTTAGCCCAACATAGGAGTTCATTTCAGATTTGAGGTTATGAAAAGTTCGATTTGTTGGACAAAAATCCATATAATATAAGCAGACGACATAACCTCACACTTTTGACAGTTAGCCCAACATAGGAGTTCATTTCAGATTTGAGGTTATGGAAAGTTCGATTTGTTGGACGAAAATCCACATTAAATAAGCAGACGACATAACCTCACACTTTTGACAGCTAGCCTAACATAGGAGTTCATTTCATATTAGAGGTTATGGAAGGTTCGATTTCAAAGTTCGAAATAATCGCGAGCATTGGTATACGTATACCTATACTGGCGTATCAAGCATCGGAAAACGTGCACCGCGCCATCTAGCGGTAGGCAGAGGTACCGAACGTTCGGTATTTCTATCTCGCCACGGTGAAAAGCACCCGGCCGTGGCCTTGAAACGTTTCACTTCACCTTAAATATATACTATCCTTCTACGCAGTGTTGGGCAAATTTGTAATTAGCTAATTACAAATTACTAATTACATTTGCAATTTGTAATTAGGAAAAACTCAATTACTAATTACATTTGTAATTTGTAATTAGGAAAAGTTCAATTACTAATTACATTTGTAATTTGTTATTAGAAAGAATTCAATTACTAATTACATTTGTAATTTGTAATTAGGAAAATTTCAGTTACTAATTACATTTGGATTTGTAATTAGGACAAATTCAATTGCTAATTACATTTGTAATTAGTATCTATTTTCATCCTAATTACAATCGCAGGAAGTGATTAGTAGCTATTTTCCATCTAATTACAATTTTTCGAAGTAATTAGAAGAATTATACAATCTAATTACAATTGTCAAATGTAATTGGAGTGATCATACACGAGTGAATATCGGTACATACGGGAATATGTACAAGTTATCTTTAGGTAAATGAAAGGTTATCAAGAGACTCGGTAGAGTCTCGCGCCAAGTACATTAAAAAAAAAAATTTTTCAAGCGCGAGACTCAACGAGTCTATATACCCGAGAGGCAACTACCCTAACCTATAACGCGAATTAGTATCCTCGTTTTCTTTCACCTCACATACTACACGAATTGAAACTAATTTAATCTAGGATGTAGGCATGAAGAGCTTTCATTTGAGCCCTAGATCGATTAAATCGGTGTCCGGAGTGCTGAGATATAAGTAACTACCGTTTCTGAAACCTCGTTTCCTCGTACAATGTTTCTCTTTAGTCTTCTTCAGACCAAGATTCTGCCAACTCAAACCATTCCCATGAAATCACATTTCGTCGCTAAACGCAGGACGTATGTTCTACGCTTATACACAGAACATACGTCCTTACGGATCTGGGAACAGACATAGAAGGGAAACTCCACACAAAAATTCAGACCAAGATTCATCCCATTAAAACCATTCCCATAAAATCACATCGCGACGCTAAACGCAGGACGTATGTCCTATGCTCATACACAGAACATACGTCCTTACGCATCTGGGAACATGACATAGAAGGGATAAATCCACACAAAAGTTGTATAGAGTGGCGTGAGTACGATAGTCACGACGTAGTTGGCGCTAGTTCGCAAACAAAAATCGTCTGCAACACTAGCAGACGCGTGTTGTCATTTCATGTTTTTAATCCAAATAAAGGAAATAAAATAAAGTACGAGCAATGATTGATATAAAATTTGAAGGTACGAAAACTAGTGAATAGCCACTAAAAGCACCTCAGGTACGAAAACCTTATGCCAAGTACATTAATGTGATAGTCACCAACAAAAATGTTTCGATAGGTTAATTTTGAATCCTACGATATTGAGCTTTTGAGGTTATTTATGAATGCAATTATCGGAGGAAACGGTTTGTTGAGGTTTTATTATTGAGCAAGTTACCGCCTGAGGAAGTCTGATGATATAAAATCAAGAGCAAATGTTGAAGTCGAAAAATATCAGGATATCATGATTTGATATAAGGAACGGCAAGGAGCCAGACCAATAAAGCCGAGTTCAAGCGTTAGATTGCAGCGAATTCCACTTCAAGCTCTATGTTAATTTCATCTCCGAAGGCCCGTCTGCTCAGACTCAAATTGTGAGTCGACGTTATACGTAGGATTCCGACGAGTTGTATGATCTATATCCTCGAGTCAAAACGAGACTGTAAGTCGACTTGTGTGTTAGACTCCGATAGGCTTTATTCTACACTCCACGTCAACGTAGTGCTTTGACCCTCGGTGGAGATAATTTTTAATCCATGTTTTACAAACAGCTTAGATTCTTTGTTCAGAGCAATCTCAAAGTCTGTATAAATATCTATGATTACATGTAAATTAATCGTACAAACTATATATTCATAATTTACTGTCAAATTTCAATACATAAATTTATTAGATTTTGGTATGCAACCTGTGTCTGTATGTTCAAGTCTCTTAAGCTTTCTTCAAATTCAGATTAGTGCTATCACGACAAATTGAATGAAAATACTTATTCGTTATGAAAGAAATGATCGATCGTCACCCTCTTTGTCAGATGATAAAGATTCTCATCTATATTTATTTATTCGTTTTAGACTCGGCGTAATTTCATTCATGAATGTAATTATTGGAGAACATCTAGTCTTGCATCAATAGACTCAATTCTATATATTTCGATACCTTCGGTTCAGACCCGAAGTTGAAGTTGACGTTATGAGTACAGGACGCTTACATGTTCTTTTTGCAGAGGACCTAGCTGCATTAAAAAAAAAAGAAAAACTACCTAAGAATTGCAATACATATATCTAATATTTATATATATTTAATCATGAGCTGCAACTATAACCCTGCGTGCAAGTAACTCCGCCATTGCTGGTCCCAAGCCCAGATGAGACAGGAGAAGGGCTGCGCGCTGGGTTACACGTTGCAGGCATACAGAATTATACCGGATTCTAACGAAACAATTCGTAGAACTTAATGAAAGAACACATGTTACGTCTGTCCACAGAAATTCAAGGCTTACAGAAAAGTATGAGCATACGTGTATATTATAACATTATTTTCATTCATTTAAATTATACTACCACATTTAACATTGCTGCTTTTTGAGGGATTCGGATGATATAAAATGCATCACCGTACATGCATTGAGATGTTCATAGGAACAATTGGCAGAATGCTGACAACTAAGCAAGCCTCGCAAGCGAGGATATAGGAAAACCCAATCGAGCGAGCGTAGCGAGCGAGCACAATTATTAGGTGGTGAAGCAAAATTTGACAAAAATGAAATAGTACAAAACAACCGAGCGAGCGTAGCGAGCGAGCACAATTATTAGGTGGTCAAGCAAAATTGTACAAAAAGTAGTGAAATCAACCCCAAAAAGCACCTCTGGTGCAAAAACCTTTCGCCAAGTCCATTAATGTGTGGATCACCCCAACAAAACCCCCCTAAAAAGTTCTGCTCGTTCGCTCGCTGCGCTCGCTCACTCGATTGGTTGATGATTATCAACATACAAAAGCATTGAAATCAGATACAACTGCCAAGTACCTGTAGAATATTAAAAGTTTGGAATTAAAAAATTTGTTCAAACTAAATATAACGTTGTACTCGTTCGCTCGCTGCGCTCGCTCACTCGATTGGCTTATGATTATTAGTTGAAAAAATAATTTCTATGAAGAAATTGAAGATGACAATATTTAGCAAAAAATATTCACAACGAAAAATAATTAAAAAAAAATTGTAAACAAAAAATTTGGAGGTAGTGGTACTTGGTGGGCCTTTTGTAGAAACAGCATTATGAAATATCAATTGCGAACCATGTCAATGTCATCTGATAGCCATTCAAACATTGGCCCACCAACGTACCACGGACTCCGAATTTTTTGTTTACAATTTTTTTTTAATTATTTTTTGTTGTGAATATTTTTTGCTAAATATTGTCATCTTCAATTTCTTCATAGAAATTATTTTTTCAACTAATAATCATAAGCCAATCGAGTGAGCGAGCGCAGCGAGCGAACGAGTACAACGTTATATTTAGTTTGAACAAATTTTTTAATTCCAAACTTTTAATATTCTACAGGTACTTGGCAGTTGTATCTGATTTCAATGCTTTTGTATGTTGATAATCATCAACCAATCGAGTGAGCGAGCGCAGCGAGCGAACGAGCAGAACTTTTTAGGGGGGTAATACATACCGCGAGGTTTGGAGGTATATATGCATATAGGCATATAATGAGTATGTATAGGGTAAATGAATGTACATAGGATATATATCGACATATTCGGGTATATCTCGGTATATACCGCAATTTCTGAGTATATACAACCATATATCGACGTGTTCGGGTATATCGATATATACCGTCATACATGTATATATAAAACCCCAAAAAGCACCCCTGGTGCAAAAACCTTTCGCCAAGTACATTAATGTGGTCACTACCCCTAAAAAACCCACCAACAAAAATTCCTCCTAAAAAAAAAAAATGGTACTATCCAAATGTCTACATACAAAAGCATTGAAATCAGATACAACTGCCAAGTACCTGTAGAATAATGAAAGTTTGGAATTGAAAAATTTGTTCAAACTAAATAACGTTGTACTCGTTCGCTCGCTGCGCTCGCTCACTCGATTGGCTTATGATTATTGGTTGAAAAAATAATTCGGATGAAGAAATTGATAATGACAATATTTATCAAAAAATATTCACAACGAAAAAATAATTTGAACAAAATTTTAAACAAAAAATTTGGAGTCCGTGGTATGTTGGTGGGCCAATGTTTGAATGGCTATCAGATGACATTGACATGGTTCGCAATTGATATTTCATAATTCTGTTTCTACAAAAGGCCCACCAAGTACCACTACCTCCAAATTTTTTGTTTAAAATTTTGTTCAAATTATTTTTTCGTTGTGAATATTTTTTGATAAATATTGTCATTATCAATTTCTTCATCCGAATTATTTTTTCAACCAATAATCATAAGCCAATCGAGTGAGCGAGCGCAGCGAGCGAACGAGTACAACGTTATTTAGTTTGAACAAATTTTTCAATTCCAAACTTTCATTATTCTACAGGTACTTGGCAGTTGTATCTGATTTCAATGCTTTTGTATGTAGACATTTGGATAGTACCATTTTTTTTTTTTAGGAGGAATTTTTGTTGGTGGGTTTTTTAGGGGTAGTGACCACATTAATGTACTTGGCGAAAGGTTTTTGCACCAGGGGTGCTTTTTGGGGTTGATATCACCACTTTTTGTACAATTTCGCTTGACTACCTAATAATTGTGCTCGCTCGCTACGCTCGCTCGAATGGGTTTTCTTATATATATCCTCACCTGCGAGGCTTGCTCAGTTGTCAACATTCTGCCAATTGTTCCTATGAACATCTCAACGTATGTACGGTGATGCATTTTGCATCATCCGAATCCCCCAAAAAGCAGCAATGTTGAATGTGGTAGTATAATTTCAAACGAATGAAAATAATGTTAAAATATACACGTATGCTCATACTTTTCTGTGAGCCTTAAATTTCTGTGGATAGACGTAACATGTGTTCTTTTATTAAGTTCTACGAATTGTTTCGTTAGAATCCCGTATAATTATATATATATGCGTGCAACGTGTGACCTTACGCGCAGCCCTCCTCCTGTCTCATCTGGGCTTGGGACCGGCAATGGCGGAGGTACTTGCGTGCAGAGTTATAGTTGCTGCTCATGAATAAATATATATATAAATATTAGATATATGTATTGCAATTCTTAGGTAGTTTTTTTTTTTTAATGCAGCTAGGTCCTCTGCAAAAAAAACATGTACGCGTCCCGTACTCATAACGTCAACTTCAACTTCGAGTCTGAACAGAAAGTATCGAAAAATATAGAATTGGGCCTATTGATGCAAGACTAGCGTAGAGCATAAAATGGAAGTTTTTGAAGTCAAACACTTGCATTCTGCTCTATTCGTTTGACTCTACCCCTTTTTTTTATCAAATCACACCATCCCGATATCTTGCAACTTCAGCGTTTTCTCTCATCATCCTCTCTTCTCAAACGACGGCCCGCTACAAAATTGAACAATCCATGAAAAAGGTTTTCCTCCAATAATTACATTCATAAGTAAACTTACGCCGAGTCTGAAACGAATGAATAAATATAGATGAGAATCATCTGACAAAGAGGGAGTCGATCGATCATTTCTTTCATAGCGAATAAGTATTTGCATTCAATTTATCTTGCTAGCACTAATCTGAATCCATAAAAAAGGTTTTTCTCCAATAATTACATTCAGAAATGAAATTACGCCGAGTCTAAAACGAATAAATAAATATGGATGAGAATCTCTATCATCTGAAAACGAGGGAGGCGATCGATCATTTCTTTAATAGTGAATAAGCATTTTCATTCTGAATATCTGTCGTGATAGCACTAATCTGGATTTGAGAAAAGCTCAAGAGAGACGAACATACAAACACAGGTTGCATACCAAAATCAAACGAATTTATGTACAGTAGACTCTATAATTCGCCGCATGATAGATAGTAGGACCGAGAATACACCGGGACCGAGACCAAGAGACATATTAGAACGTGGGTATCGATATATAGTTTGTACTATTAATTTACATGTAATCATAGATGTTTATACAGACTTTGAGATCGTTCTGAACGGAGAATCTAAGCTGTTTGTAAATCATGGATTAAAAAATCATCTCCACCGAAGGTCAAGGCACTACGTTGACGTGGAGTGTAGAATAAAGCCTATCGGAGTCCGAAACACAACGTCGACTTACAGTCTCGTTTTGACTAGATGATACGGATACAGATCATAAAACTCGTCGGAATCCTACGTATAACGTTGACTCAAAATTTGAGTCTGAGCAGACGGGCCTTCGGAGATAAGCTTAACATGGAGCTTGAAGTGAAATGCGTTGCAATCCAACGCTTGAACTCAGCTTTATTAGTCTGGCTCCATGCCGTTCCTTATATCAAATCATGCTATCCTCATATTTTTAAACTTCAACATTTTCTCTTGATTTTCTATCGTCAGACTTCCTCAGGCGGTAACTTACTACCAAACAACCGTTTCCCCCGATAATTGAATTCATAAATGAAAATAAACCAAACCTAATCGTAAAATTATCCGATCACAATTGTTATTTTTTTTATGTATCACCATGAATTTTACACGTCAGTTGATTCGCATAACCTCAAAATGTCGAGATCGTAGGATTCAAGATTAACCTATCGAAATATTTTTGTTGGTGACTATCACATTAATGTACTTTGCGTGAGGTTTTCGCACTCGAGGGGCTTTTAGTGGGTATTCACTAGTTTTGATTAAGCATTACTCGTATGTTTTTATTTTATTTCCTTCATTTGGATTTAAAAATATGAAATAAAAACACGCGTCTGCTAGTGTTGCAGACGCTTTTTGTCTGCGATAGTAGCGCCGACTACGTCGTGACTCTCCTACTTACGCCACTCTATACAACTTTTGTGTGGATTTATCCCTTCTATGTCATGTTTCCAGATGCGTAAGGACGTATGTTCTGTGTATGAGCATAGGACATACGCCGTGCGTTTAGCGACGCGATGTGATTTTATGGGAATGGTTTTAATGGGATGAATCTTGGTCTGAATTTTTGTGTCGAGTTTCCTTTCTATGTCTGTTCCCAGATCCGTAAGGACGTATGTTCTGTGTATAAGCGTAGGACATACGTCCTGCGTTTAGCGACGAAATGTGATTTCATGGGAATGGTTTGAGTTGGCAGAATCTTGGTCTGAAGAACAGGAAAGAGAAAATTTGATACGAGGAAACGAGGTTTCAGAAACGGTAGTTACTTATATCTCAGCACTCCGGACACCGATTTAATCGATTTAGGGCTCAAATGAAAGCTTTTCATGCCCACATCTTGGATAAAATTAGTTTCAATTCGTGTAGTATGTGAGGTGAAAGAAAACGAGGATACTAATTCGCGTTATAGGTTAGGGTAGTTGCCTCTCGGGTATATAGACTCGTTGAGTCTCGCGCTTGAAAAAAATTTTTTTTTAATGTACTTGGCGCGAGACTCTACCGAGTCTCTTGAACATGTACAATATATACTTTGGGGACATCGACTTTTTGGGAGCCTAATCACGGCCCTGTGACAACCACCGGGTGTGTCTTAGCATTTGTGTGTGTGTGATATGGTCTCTATAGTGAGCGATCAGTATATAAAGCAATTTGAGGCCCCAGTGCCGTATTTTTTGGAGAAGTCCTCAAACGATAAGTTAGATATGCAATTCTTTGAGGGCCGTCCTCAAAGTATACAAAGGTCCCCAAAGTATACATTTCTTTAGTCTATTTCTATAACCCCAGTCCCAGAATAAAACAATAGATATATTTATACCCTGATATGACGGTATATATCGAGATATACCCGAATACGTCGATATATGGTTGTGTATACAGAGATATGACGGTATATACTGAGATATACCCGAATATGTCGATATATGATCGTATATACTCAGAAATTGCGGTATATACCGAGACATATCCAGACATGACGGTATATACCGAGATATACCCGAATACGTCGATATATGGTTGTATATACTCAGAAATTGCGGTATATACCGAGATATACCCGAATATGTCGATATATATCCTATGTACATTTATTTACCCTATATATACTCATTATATGCCTATATGCCTATATACCACCAAACCTCGCGGTATGTATTATAACCTTCTATTTACCTAAAGATAACTTGTACATACTCCCGTATGTACCGATATTTACTCGTGTATGATCACTCGAATTACATTTGACAATTGTAATTAGATTGTATAATTCTTCTAATTACTTTGAAAAATTGTAATTAGATTGAAAAATTTTTCCAATTACTTCGAAAAATTGTAACTAGATGGAAAATAGCTACTAATTATTTCCTGCGATTGTAATTAGGATGAAAATAGATACTAATTACAAATGTAATTAGTAATTGAATTTGTCCTAATTACAAATTACAAATGCAATAAGTAACTGAATTTTTCCCAATTACAAATTACAAATTTAATTAGTAATTGAATTCGTCCTAATTACAATGTTGAAGTTTTGAATGCAACGCGCCTTCATTCTTATAGAAAACCACGCATGCGCGTAGATAAAATTAGATGTAAGATAGATGCGCAGCGCAGCGCAGGCATGCATGAATGTGTGTGTGTGACTTAGCATAATTTTTTATCTTCCGGTCTTCTTGCTTTTCTCTGAAATGTAACACGTTTTTGCTCTTGCTTTGAATAAATGTATCCAACTTATAATTTGAACATCCTTTGTTTTATCACAAACATATCACCCAAAACCTCAACATACAAATTACAAATGTAATTAGTAACTGAAATTCTCCTAATTACAAATTACAAATGTAATTAGTAATTGAATTTTTCCGAATTACAAATTACAAATGTAATTAGTAATTGAATTTTTCACAATTACAAATTACAAATGTAATTAGTGATTGAATTTTTCCAAATTCCAAATTACAAATGTATTTAGTATTTGAATTTTTCCTAATTACAGATTACAAATGTAATTAGTAATTCCAATGTAATTAATTACAATTTGTAATTAGTGATGCCCAACACTGCTTCTACGTGCGTGGGTCAACTGTCAGCAGAGTTGCTACCTAATTCTAATTATAGAGGCAAGTCTCGTTACGTAGTTATACGTACTAAGTATACATAATATGTTATTTCGTAGTAATTTTTGTCATGCGCTATTGGTAGAAAAGGAATACGATAAAATGAAGTACGATTGAAATGTATTACTTGTACTGCTTTACAAAAATCGATTACCTTTAAGATGGCTATGGGGTGGTTCGGCGAAGTCGCGATGGATGCTGAGGAGGAAGCAAATGCGTTGGCTGAGCTTCGCACGAACCGAAGGCGTCTTCGCGACGAGCAGGACCCCTTCGCTTTACCTGAGGTGCAGTTCCGCGATTTGTTTCGTGTCTCAAGGGAACTGGCCAGAGATATTGCGAACGAGCTTCGGCCGATACTGGAGCGTGACAGAGACAGTGGGTTATCCGTCGAGTGCCAAGTGAGCATGATTTGTAGACAATCAATTTACATCGCCATATAAGGAGTACAAATAATATTTGTGGAAAAGGAATCGAAAACTTATATTGGAAGTATGAAACATGTTGTTGGCATGTATTACAAAATTGTGTTTCCTTGGTTTTATGTGCAATCACTGCCTGAAATCTATAACCGAAGCGGTCAACGATCACTTGTTCCCGGATTGGGTCAAGTTTCCTGCTACGCGGGATCAGCGAGAGGCAGTTCGCAGGAAGTTCGAACGCGCGCCTCAGCCTTTTGCTGGAGCGATTGGTGCCATTGACTGCATACACGTGGCAATTGTTGCCCCAACGGACCGCGAAGAAGTGTATGTCAATCATCATGGCTTCTATTCTTTGAACGTGCAGATGGTTAGTCAAAATTTAGCTATCCTGTGACAAACTGAGTACTTTCAAAGCTCTAACTCTTCATAACTAGTACGTTCTTAGGTATGTGATCCCGATCTACGTATCTTGAACGTAGACGCCAGGTTCCCTGGATCACGACACGACGCTGCCATATGGATGTTGTCACCCGTAAGAGCTCTTATGGAGGAGTGGTACCGTGCTGGGGAACGCGGAACATGGCTGCTGGGTGATTACAGATAATACTCACTAATTTAATGTGCATTCAACCAAATATAATATAATAGTAGACAAATATTGTGCAGGGTGGGTGACAATATTTTGTTATTCTTCATTGGGTTGACTTTGCTTTAATAGAATATGGCATGACACTACAGAAATGTGAGTAAGCACGCTGAAAAGCATATATCACACAGGTACAGACAGCTGAAAATACATTATTTTTGGGTAGGCGCTAGCAGAATAAATGAAATTGTATGAGAATGATGAAAAAGCAAATCGGAGCCATCCTAATTGAGCCTCTGGATAGAATCGAATCTAGTATCAAATCAAGATATTTAGACTAGTTTGAGGGCATTCAACCAGCTTCTAAGCCCCTGATGAGCCTGGAAATGGTCCTCTGCCACAGTGAAACAGCCTTCGGTACCCATGTTGTTGGCTTTTAAAAAATCCATACGTTGACCAAAGATGTCCAAGCTGGCAGAGCTTATTCAAAATTAGGTGACAACAGTAGTAAGAAACTGAAATTTGGAGAATGGATCTCAATTTGAGAAAATATTTGATTCAGTATTTTTGTTACATGATTAAATTTAATCTTTTGCCATTCAATATTGAGAGACTATATATCAGAGACAAATTGTAGCATAATTTTGAATAAGCTATGCCATTTTGAAGATATATGGTCAATGTAGGGATTCTTTTTAAACTAACGACATGAGTACCGAAGGCTATTTCAATGTGGCGCAGGACCATTTTCAGGCTCGTCAGAGGCGTAAAAGCTGGTTGAACTGAAAAAAACCGGGTTTGCAAAGAGAAAGAGGGCCTATGAGATGGAATGTAACATTATGGGTTTCATCTTATGACTCAAGTAAACAGATGTAGTATTTTGATCTAAATATGTGACCCTGAATTCCGACACTATCCTTGTTACTAAGTATATGCCCATATTCCTCAACTATTGTCTCATTCTCACATAAACAGGAGACTCTGGCTACCCACTAGAGCCGTGGATCATGACGCCGATCCTCAATGCTCCTGTTGGAGTATGCCTACACCACTGCACGCTGCAAAGCACGCTCTGTAATTGAACGGTGTTACGCAGTACTAAAGTCAGTCTGGAGATGCTTGCTGCAGGTCGGTTCTATGTTTGTTTGTTTGATAACGATTTGTAGCAAGTTGTGTACTTGTTGGTTTATTAATAGATTCACAACAGAACGATTAACGATTTATACTGCCACTTTGCCTTATCTAAGTGTTTCTTTGTCATACAATAGCAACGTGTGCTTATGTACAAACCCGAATCTGCCGCTAAGATCGTCAACGCATGTGTCACCCTACACAATATGCGTTTGCACTATCGTGTAGGAGATGAAGTTGAGGTTGATGTCGTAGGTCCCGGGCAAGTACAAGAACCCGCAGTGCCCTTGGAAGCAAGAGAACGGCTTGCAGAAGCCCGGCGCATCCGTGATGGAATTGTCCGCAACCAGTTTGCAGGATAATTTTTTGGATGGTATTTAATAAAATTCGGATTCTGCCGATTTACGAGTATTTGTATCACTCCAGAAAGAAGGATAAGTATAATCGTTGATATTATGTTCATTTAGTTATTATAATAGGCAGTACAAGTGAAAAACTTCGATTTTATGAACAACTAATTAATTCACTAGTCTTTCACAGATTGTTATCACTGGTTTTGCAGGATCGTTCATTGAAGTAACCGATGAATGAGTATAATGTTACTGATGTCATATAGATATTTGAATTGTGACTACTTATTCCAAAAAACCTTCAATTCCTAACTCATCATCATAATTTTGGATGACGCAGAAGAAAATATTCTAAAAAAAAAAGATAAGTAATAAGTGGTAATCAGGATATGTGCTCCATATTTTAACGAATGAATAGCTCTAGGGGATTGTCATATAAGGGCTCTTTTAACCGACACGTTTTTACTTTGATTTATTTTTGTTTTAGTTGATATATAGGTATATGTTTTGTGTCATGTGAGCAGAGAGTGTCAAGTGGTGTTGCTGTGTGTGTGGGTGGGTGGGTGTGGGTGTGGGTGTGTAGAATGACAGAGGTGTATGTTCTGATTTGTATCTATAGATTTTTTTTTCGCTAAATAATTTAATAATTCGCTCAGCCTTTCGCTTAATTTTTCCTCTGCAGCTAATTTTTTCTTTTTTACTTCAAGAACCTCCCTAGCAATTTCAATCTTCTCCTTCTCATTTTCAGTCGCCAGCTGCATTGTCTTTGACATTGTCTGTGAACGAACGAATGTTCATTTGAAACATTTTGAAGTTGAGTAATAAGAATATCACAGGATTTTTATGATTGTTACCTCTAGAATTTAGTTCTGCTTTTCTTGCAAACTCATGAAAGTCGCTGCCTTATCATCAGCAATGCTTTTCTTTGAAGCTCTGCGCTTCATGCTGGCGTTGTGTCTGGAGTGATGGGTGGATGAATGTGTATCGTGTGTGATTATGAGTGCTTCGTTGGTTGATGGAGTGTGAGTTGGGGGTGTGCGTCTGGCCTGTGTGTGAGTGACGGATTTGTGCGAGGGGTGAGTTTGGGATTGAGGACTGGGAGTACGAGGTACATGTGTGGGAAGCGATAGTGTGGCCTGTGTGTTGGTGAGGGGTTCGGGTGGAGAATGATTCAGAGTACAAGGTGCACGTGTAAAGGGTGATCGTATGGCTTGTGTGTTCATGAGCGAATCGTAGGTTGAGAAAGTGTGAGTTGATGGTGTGTGTATGGGGTGGTGAGTATGAGTTGTGTGATGGTGAGTTGCAATGTCATCGACTGTTTGTAAAGAACATAAATTCTATTTTAAGGTCACATTAACAGAGTCTAGAGTTCGTGTCATACAGATCAATGGAATTACGTTTGGAATCAATTTGAAGGCTGAGTGATGACTGATGAGTACTCTGGTTAATCCCATACATATCAAAGACCCGGATATCTTTGGATGGATTTTTTAGGGATCTGTTATCTCCAGCCATGAGTTGACGGAGCTCATGCTTTTAGAGAAAACCATAAATATTATTAGGTATTTTCACATTCTTGTTAGTCTAGATTACTATTAAAAGGAATCCAAGCAACAATAAGATGAGAAACATTTATCAATTTTCTACGAAAAGTATAATCACTAATCGCTACCGAAAATTCTTGGAATGTGGTTGTATGTGTATGTGTATGTATAGTAGGTGTATGTGTAGTATTTGTATGTGTATGTGTATTAATATATGAATACCTACAATAATATTATGCCTTTTATGTTACAGGTTTTTAAGAGTTAACATTTGTACGTGAACTAGGAAGAGAATTCCGAAACAAATTTTTGAATAAGTTGAGATATTTGATCCATAAATTTAAAATAGGAATCGGTAAGAGTACGTCTACGCTAGAATTGTACTGGATCGATAATAAGTAGCCCATTAGAAACTATCGTAAGTATTCTATGTAATTTCAGGTAATTAAAAAACAATTACTATAGAATCCGGCAGATTTGTGGGCACATCCCGTATTCCCTCGACGGCATCGGAGCCGATGACAGAAAGGACTTGCTTGTCCATTTCCGTCAACGGCTCCGCATCGTCGGGTAAATTGCCCGTTCTCCGGTGTTGCGTCTTTATCGCATTCACTTTTGATTGAGATCTTACTTTCATATCTTGCCATACCTGCAAATATATTATATTGATTGTGACGCATCAGCGAAGACGATTGAGTAATTATATCGTTACGGTTAAAATTCTGCGAACGTTTGAAATTGAAGAATTACATTATATTGAAAGTCAATCAATAATAACCTTTTGCCACTGTACTGTAGTCTTATTTGGGCCTTTTTTATTAAGTTCTGTAGTGAGGGTCTCCCACCTCCTCTTGGCGCTCGCAGCACCCATAAGTCCGGCAAATTTGTCCGCCGCAAAATCTGCATGGGCCAACATATAACTGGCCAAATCGGCCTTTTGCACCGCGTTCACTCGCAGCCCTCGCGGTTTCTTATCGCCAGCAACGCTACATCGATGATAAAACGTTTCTATACGAACATACATAAATATTTTCTGATGTGTATATCCGATTGTATATCATTAATGCATGCGACTTATATGAAACATTTGCTTTTATTATTAATTTTATAATTTATTATCAATTATATTCATTTGAGACGTCGTATGTTATCAAGCCATGGAGGTTACAACAATGCTTATAAGAACGTACACGTGTAAACGAAAAATTAAAATGGTTCGTACCAAAAATCGATGAAATTTGTATATTCAAAGTGTCAAAACTGTAGTTTACCCAAAGTTATTTTATATCGAAGAATCATTACTTACCTCATTTTTTATATTTAATTTGATACTACGGCAGTAATATAAAAGACGTTGCTGAAAATTCTTTGAAAACAAAAACACCATGGGTACGGGTATACCGATCCGACTGCACTACCCACTACACCGGCTTCACAGATTTTTATTCTAATAATTTCACGATCGTACAAAATATTTTATCTTTTTCACTGTAATACTTTTCTATGAAAATTATTAAACTAACTTTTAACTTAGGATAAGATCCGTCCGTTGTGTATATAAAAGCTCTTGACTCCCTCTATAACATACTAAATTTTTGAATAAATTGGTCAATTCAATCCTACGAAAACTAATTTCATATGTGTATGATATATTCCATACCAACTCGACCGATGATTTTCCCTCACCATTTTTTATTTGATTTATGATTTTTCATACGGTTACCCCAACTCTAATACCCACTCACGAATTTTTTTAAATATTTTTCGCGAACCGTTATTTATTCACGAATTTTCGAAACTTCAAAAAGAGACACTTTTGATTTTTTTTTCTTTAAATCTACAAAATTCTGTGTCCGAATACGATCATTTTTACCCCTATTCGAAAGTGGAAACTATTTCCTATTTATTTATTTTTCTGATTTCTGCCAAAATTGTTTCGTAAACGTGGTGGATAATGGCTCCCATAATTTTTTAAATCGAGATGAATTGTACTTTCAGGATGATGAGTCGTAACCATCAGAGATAGGATTGATTTCATTTTATAGAATTTTGATATAAAAAATTCTGGCAGCCATTATCCACCACGTTTACGGAATAATTTTGTCATGAATCAGCAAAATAAATACAGGGAAAATAGTTTACACTTTCGAATAAGGGTCAAAATGATCGTCTTTGGACACAGAATTTTTGATTTTTTTTTTTTTTTCATGAAAAGTGTCTCTCTGTTTAAAGTTTTGGAAATCCTTGAAGAGATAACGGTTCGCAAAATTTTTTTTTTTTAAATTCATGAGTGGGTATTAGAGTTGGGGTAACCATATAAAAAATTACTAATCAAATAAAAAATGGTGATGGAAAATCATTGGTCGAGTTGGTATGGAATACCTAATATATAATATATTTATTAAACTATCATTTTCACATTCCTTATAGATTGGTAAAACACAAAATTAGAATTATACAGAATTACACATAATTGAAAATTAAAAAATTATAAATTTCACACAGAATTTTTTATAATTCTTGCATTTCACCCTCACTTACTGTTATATTTTTATTTGAATATTAAACTTTTTTTATCGTTATTAGTACGTATATTAAATTTGTCCCTATATCGGGTATTCGACAGTTTTCCTGTTTAAGCCCGTCAAATCGGCTCCAAATGGTAATAAAAAATGCCCTATTTATTAATATTTGGAATTCATTCCTTACTTCTACCCGTTTTCATTTAGAGTCCGAAATCAAATCCACGATACATCAAGTTATAATCTTTGCAGATGTGTCGCTTTTCTTGGATCAGTGAAAATTTCATTTTCGAACATTTTTTGTTTACCGAATAGAACATAATCTTTTAACGATAAACGATGATCGAAAAGCAAATCAAAGATGTCCACACAGTTTGATTCGATCACAGAAATTTCTAGTATACGAGAAGCCTAGAAGGCGAAATCCTCCCATCATGGGACTTGCATAAAAAAATTCAAAATTTCACACAGAATCTCTTAGAATTTTTTAAGATTTTACAAAGGGGCAGAAATTTTTGAAGTTATGGACCATCATAACTTTTGGAGTAGGTATTTGCTGTAAAATTATCAAAAAAAATGGAAAACTCGCAGTTTTTTAATTGCAACTATTATACGTGAGTTAACGTTGAACTAAAAGAAAAATGCAAGCAGGGTCAATCGCTGGTCGAGTTGACATGGACTGACCCTTATACCGATTATGTTTTAGTCCGTTATTATTTGAGTAGGATTATACATGTTGAATGTCGGGGAGATCGAGGCAAAGAGAGCCACGTAAGAACTGCAGCTACGGGGCCGAATGAGACACTATTTTTTTGAATATAGAAGCAGTTTTTCAACATCTAAAGGCATTTATTTAGTCGATTTCTTATTTCACACCGGTGTCTCGTTTTAGGCCGGTTTCCCCTCTACGTAGAATCTACGTTTATCTGCTAAATGCCCATTAAATCATTTGTAGGTCATAAAAAATCGACACTTACCCCAAAAGGTTTGGTCATTACTTGTCAGCAATATACTATATCTTCGAAAGCGGTGCACCAAATTATTCAAAGAGCAAAATTCAATACGTGTCTAGTTGCGCGACGCGCGTACCGAAAGGGTATTCGAATAAAAAATATGTATAACGCAAAAATTGTTCAAAAAACCACTTCATCAAAATCATGAGATTGTTTTGGCGGTAGTATATCTACCACCATAGAAGATTGAGCGTAGAATGCCTCATACGTATGCTCATACCTTACACGAACATTAATTTGAAGAGTACGTTATCTATGTGGGGAGTTACAGGATACACGTAAGCTCGACATTCGTTATTTGTAATTTCGATTCTCATCCACATTGCCGGGTCGAAAGTTATCGGAAAAGTAGTTGAAACATTGATTTAATAAGAAATTATAACATTTTCATAGTATACATATTCGATAAAAAATAAGGAATATATTATAGAGTCTCGTTAACGGCAGGCGCTGAAAATTCGTTTAGATGACACGCGATCGGTACAGTTAGCGAGGCCTGTGACAGTGTCGTTACGGCAGGTGATAAAAATTCGTTAAAATAGCACTCGATCGCGAGAGCTTCATCATAGAGCCGGGTTTTCCTTGGGTTCAATTGTTGATTCTCGCGCAGTTGCATGGCGACCTCAGCTTGTTGACACCCGAAAACCGAGCATATAGGCGCTACCGGGGGTGAACGGGTGCTAGCGGGAAAGCACATTGGCGTACAATTGGGAAAAAAGTTAGCACATGCGATAAGTTAGCGCAAAAGTTACAGAATCGCACCCCAGGAAATCTTTGTGGGTAGAGACAGTTACCAGAACAAAGGGAGCGAAAGGAGAACCGGAACTAGTTTGTTGATGTCGATCACTATCTTATACGGAAATCCAATTATTGTGATCGATCCCTGGATCATACAAACATAGAGAGGCAATAACAATAAACAGATAGTCCAATGTCGGTCACTTATCGTAAACCGAGCATATAGGCGCTACCGGGGGTGAACGGGTGCTAGCGGGGAAGCACATTGGCGTACAATCGGGAAAAAAGTTAGCACATGCGATAAGTTAGCGCAAAAGTTACAGAATCGCACCCCAGGAAATCTTTGTGGGTAGAGACAGTTACTAGAACAAAGGCAGCGAAAGGAGAACCGGAACTAGTTTGTTGATGTCGATCACTATCTTATACGGAAATCCAATTATTGTGATCGATCCCTGGATCATACAAACATAAAGAGGCAATAACAATAAACAGATAGTCCAATGTCGGTCACTTATCGTTAGGTAGTTAGATATCCGAAATAAGTCTAACGTACGCGTCGCTCAGTTTCTCTACGTCCTGTCGCAGGTTAACAGAGTTAGCATGACTCACGATGTTACACATCTCGAGAATCAGCCTTTTATAATACACGGGTTCTTCGTGTAGAACCCTCACATTATCATAATCAAAGCTGTGGTCTTGGTCAACAATATGTCGGGTTAAAGCCGTATAGTGGTCAACACAATATTTGATGTTTTTTTTTGGGTTCGTTAATTCTTTGAGTAATATGTCGAGACGTTTGACCATTATACGGCCTATTACAATCGAAACACGGTATCTTATAGACTACATTAGAGCGTTTTTCCAATGGTAGGGGATCCTTGCCAGAATCGAACACGGACCTCGAATCATTATAGTTCTTACCGACGAACTGTACACTAAATTTCTTAAAAATACGGTTAAGAGACTCAAACAGCCCCGCAATCTGAGGGATCGAGATGAACGTAGATCTATTAAGATCCAATTGAGACGCAGCGTTGTTGTTCAGAGTGTTGATCTCGAGTAGACGTTTGGAAATAGTACGGTTTACGATATTCGTAGGGTAACCATTATTTGCTAAAACCCCTCGAATGATAGCTAGGTTTTTTTCATGGAAACGGGGATTTGACAACCTGATACCTCTATCAACAAGATTAGTGATGGAACCAATTTTGTACGATTTGGGATGATGTGAATCGTAATTCAAGTATCTCTGTGACCATGTGGGTTTCTGGTACCAGTCAGTCTCAATGATCTGATTTGAGTTAATGATGTGCACATCTAAAAAACTGATACGACCCTGCTTTTCAGTCTCACACGTGAATCGGAGTCTAGGGTGGAAATCGTTAAAGGTATGTACTAAGTGGATCACAGAGTCTCTGGGTACGGCAGTTAGGATATCATCCACATACCGGAAATCAAATGGTAATGCGTATCCCAAATTATTGATACAATGGGATTCCAAGTCATCCATGACTAAATCCGCCAGAATAGGTGATGGAGGGGAACCCATAGGTAGCCCAAACGTCTGGGAATAGAACGTATTATCAAACTTAAAAATAGAGGCGTCAAAACACAAGTTCAAAGCTAGTAGTAGCTGATTTAAAGAAACCGGAAAGTCCGATGAGAGGTGCTGCCAACGGTTCCTGATAGCCTCGATCGCGTACGTACAAATTGTTGGAGCAAAGTATCGTCTCGTTGCAGTCTGCGGTCGAAGTTTAAGAGTGCTTCAGCTTCGTTAAAAGGCATAGGTGGAAGGAGAGTAAGATCCTCTTGTATACTCCCATTACCATTAATAGCTGAAGTTAACTCTCGAATCTCATTCAGCTTCTGTAGGATGAGTTCTAATTGTGTTCTGCAGCCAGCTGTGAGAACGAATATGGAAATAGATGTTAGTATACATTTAATCACACCTGCAGTTATTTTCAGTTTTGTATATTCCATTTAATTTGATCAATAGTTGAAACCTAACTAATTACTACTGCCGAAATTCGTAATTTTTCCTCACTACTGTATGGGTCTATAAAACCCTATGAACTTTTTGACCATTCATAACTTCCGTAATTCTCAATATTTTTGATTACAAATATCTATCGATGTACAATAATGTGAGGCGATTACTTACTGCAACACTTTCCCTCTTCGTGAATGTTGTCTGCTATTTCCATATTCGGTGGCGATGGATCAATCAACTCCGCCTCCTCTATCTGTGAATATTCTTCTTGAGAATTGGGATCTTGATTTTCAATATCCGAATCCAATGTTTCAACAACATATTCTTCATTATCAGAAGTGTGACTTGGATCTTCGAAAATAGAAAGAGTAACGAATACATGGTGAAGAAATGACAATTGACTATCACGTAAGAGGAAAGAGTACCTCTTGTCATCTGTTTCTTATTGAACAGGTAATTGTAAACATGTCTCTCATTGCAGGGATTACCTAGAAAATCAACGGAGAATAAATTACGGAATCAGGCTAAATCTCCAGTACTCAATAATAATAGAATGGACTCACCTTCATGAGAGACCTCAGATACTGGCCGTTTAGCGCGAGCAGTTTGTGCTGCGACATAGTCCGAAGGAGGTGCCCGGATCTTCATCTCATTGACCAATTTGACATTGGCAATAACTTTAGCTATAATAGTAGTTAATGTATGCAAACCTGGATACATTTCGGAAACTTTGAGGATTTATAGATCAGTATGATTTAATAAGAATTACACTCACGCTTCTGCAGGAGAGTTTCGTTGGGCCTCTGAAGTTGATGGAAGTCTCCAGATTTTGAGCAAGAGGTCTGTGGTGCGTTCTTCTTTATTAGAGACATAGTTAATATCACCTGCAATCAAATATACATGCGAGTAGATCCGAATAATAACTGTATGTAACATGTATGATGGACGCAAGGTTTAAAGAAATAATATCTTTTTATGAATAAATGTTCAACTCTAAAAAAAGTGGTAGAAGCGAAAGAAGAGTAATGGAAAAATGAGGAGCTATTATGCTAGTTCTTGGTATGAAGGAGTGAAAATACATAAAAATAATCTCCACTTGGGATTCGAAAAGCTTTTTTATAAATCTCAGTAACACACCACTTCTCTAAACTTTCTGGTAAAGGTTCGACTTTACAAATGTTCATTAACTTCGAGTCAATATGGTTATCTGCAATAGCAGTGGGATCTACGTATCCATGTCCCACGATCACAGGTCCTTCACTATCAGTGCTGTGACATATGAATTGAATAACAACAATGCTGTTATCTGTTAAATAACAACAATTGTTGGGTTTAGCCTGAGTCAAAACGAAATTTTTGAATTCAATAGTTTTGTACGCATTCGAACACCCTGCTGGAAGCTGACGATTACTGTTATTGATCTTATTTTTGAGTAAATAATCGACATCTTTAAATTGGTTGTGAGCTTTTGGCAAAATGACTTGGGCTTCTTCATGAATTCGATTTGTATGTGATTTGAGCTAAAACGAAAGATCCTTTCCTGACCAATTTTTTTAGATACTGTAAGTGATTTTCAAAAACATAACAGCTGAAATCATCTAGAGGTCCGAATGATAAAACGTCTCCTGGTACATGAGTTAGGTTGTGAATATTATAGACAATGTCCTCTGGACCATATAATCTCTTCATTGTATGTACATAATAATGTAGCAAATCTCTGGCAAAATTGTTATTCCTAATGCATTCCTCTGGATCGCTCAATAGACGGGCTGCACCGTTCAATGAATTAAAGTGTATGATTTGATCTTTTGTCACATACTTTCGGAATATATCAGGCCCCGTATACAAAAGGAGCATACGTAATTCTGTGGCTTTGAATCTCGAAAATTCATCAAAACCACGAGTTCCTCAAGGAAATTCAATAGGTATCAATTTATTGAAGGAGCAATATTCACGGGATACATTTCTGATTCGAGCCTGTGCATCTACATTGTTACCGTGTTGATTTATAAAAATGAGACCATGCTTTTTCAACACTCCTAGACTGATAAGATGCATAGGATCATGTGGGATCTGTTTCGACATACTAATGCCAATACCTCCTAAAAGTGAGATTACATTCTCGTAAGCTTTTGGAACCCCGAGTCTAAAATTATCATCTGTTCTCAAAGGAGAATTTGTGTCAAGGAAAACTTGACGTCTGTTAATTGTTTGGCCTTCCTGAATACATCTTCCACAGCGACTGTTGTGAGCGGGGAAACATGTAATGAAATTCCGTGCAGGTGTATCGGCAAGAAAAGCCTTGATTGTAACGATATATTTACAATTATGATAGAGAAAGCCTTCAGTGCTCAATTTCAAATATTCATGAATGAAGGGCTCTAAGAACTGATTCGCACTTGATGGCTTTACCTTACCATGATAGGCTCCTATTAAGAATGGATTTTCAAAAATAGAATGAACAATTTTCCCCAAAATTGGCCAAAAATCGCTCTGAGAACTTTTTGAGAGTGGTAAACCATCTACATTAATGTAAAGAAATAGTTGACTGGGGATTTGGTTATTGTCTAATCGTTTAAATTGATCAATAAGAGCTTTTTCCAAGCCATAATGGGCATATGTACCATTAGCGAGTAAAACCACATTTCCCTTCCTGGGGGTCTGCAGAAGCGTTCTAGCATCACCTGGAAGGTTATTATATCCTGATTCTTTTAAGCCTTTCAAAAGGCATGTCAAAGCATCATTTTTAATATTAAATAAACAAGCCCAACTGGATAAAAACTCCTTCATTTTATCACATCCTGCTGAGTTATCATGAAGTAGGATTTCAGGAACCTCAAAGTGATCAAACTCAATAAGAGGCTCATTGATTCTGGATTCGTTAATACTAGCTGATATACCTGCAGGGCGGTCAATAACTAATGGATCAAAATCATTATCTAATGTTGGAATATCATTATTTTTGGTATTATCAGGGGGAACTGTTTTTTCTAATTCTTTATTGCGTCTGTTTTCACATTTATTAACAGTCATCAAATCTTGCTGCATGGCAGCGGCACGTCGTCTCTTTTGCTATCTTTTCGAAAGGTTATTGTAAGGTTTTCTTTTAATTATTTTGATAATTCTTTAAAGGAATTATATATTTAATGTATTATGTATTATTGTCAATAAATATGTTCATTACTTACACGCCAAGAATATACTTATAAATATTTCAAGATAAGTATTGTTACGTCTACCGTTGGTAGCCCTCGTTCTTATACCAGTGAATAATCGCGAGGCTAGTCCACGTTGACAATGACGAAAAGAAATTATCAATTATTGGGAATGTTGGGCGCCAGGAAGCGTAGGTGCCAGCCAATCAGGAGTCGTTTGAACATCATTTTTCGCGCTCAAAATAGTTCGTTACCGGGAACGTAGAGAGTTTTATTGTTTATTGCCTCGGAATTGTGGGTGCCATCCAATCACGAGTCGTCTAAGCATAGTTTTTCGCGCGTAAAAGTTCCCACCAGAAAGTTTGTTGCCAGAAACATTAATATTTTTTGCGCGTAAAGATATCCAACAGAAAGTTCGTTGACAGACTCTAATAATTTTTTGCGCCTGCCGGAAAATTTAGAAATTACAATTTCACGTGTGACTACATACATCGTGGTGAGCGTGAATCAAAAGTTTGGAAATTCCAGGTACTTGGTTACAGTAGTAACAGAAATAGCAAAGATCAACACATAATAAGAGCTGGGACTCGGCAGTATCGGCAAATCCGAGTAATCGGCTTTTTCAATTTCGGAGGTTCGAAACACGGTTATGAAATTTCCCGAAACCGAAAACCTTGTTGCTAATTCCGTTAAAATCTTCCAACCATTGCATTGTAGCGGTTTGACTCGGAGATGAGTCAATATACGCCTCATAATGAAATCTGCAAAAATCTGCTACGAAATTAAAATTGTGTAAGAGGTTGGAATCGCTGATAGATAGTTTTCGAACTTTCTACAATCAGCAATCTCGAAGAGTAAGATGATTCTGCCATGATGTTTTCTTCTAAATGATTCGCAGTCAGACCACTCTAGCTCACGCTCGACTGGTTAAACACAGTTCTCCATAACATTTGCTTTGTGGCCGAATACATGGTATTGCTCGTTACTGGCCTGACGAAGCAGAAACTGGTAGTCTCAACCTGAAGGAACTTTGCATGATCGCGAATGTCAATGAGGATATCTGGGCATCTTAGAAGAACAGACTGTCTGTGCCTTGAGAATTATCGAAGTTATCGAAAGAGACGTACGTGTATTTTATTAATTGAGAAACACCTGTTCTTGAGTTGCAAGTACAACATGATTTTAACTAGTAATATTTAAAAGATGCATCCTTTTGAATGGCATAGAATTCTGTCCTCGGTATTGACAGGGTCAACCGCCTTGTATTCTGTTGTTACTCTCTAGTTTTAACTACCATGAGTTCGTTTATCTTTGAATCTCTACAGATTGAAGGATAGGCCGATCTAGTGTTCTGCTCATTCACCCGATGCATGGCTACTCGATTACGCTCTGTATGCCGCTCTGGCGCTATGCCGCAGGCAGGATTGAGAACCTTTTAAAGCTGCAAGCCAGTATTTGAAACATTCTCGAATGATGGATCCTCAGGCTATATCCATCACAATCAGCGAGTTCTATGATTGCCTGGACTACTGTTCAGTGGCCAACGAATGTTGTCTTGGACATTTGTAGAGGCATCATAAGTCCAGCATGATCTTTATTTTAAAAAGGAAATCCAAAGCTGAATGGAATAAAAAGATTTTGGAACACTGGAAGCTTTATTCTACTTGTGGTTCAATGTTGACTACAAATTCCAACTGTTGAAAAGCAAATCGAATTCATTCAAAGTAAGACCCTGATTCTCATCTGTGTTCTTGTTTAAACCATGATTTCTCCGACCCTGTTCTGCAGACTCTGGTTTGACGGTTGATTATAAGATAACATTTTCAATACTGTGACTGGGGCGCACCGTATCAATATTGGTGATTGTCGGCAATCTTAGCTCATAATATCACTTATTTCTCAGATTTGCATTGATATTATCAAATCATGTAGCTTTCTTATCAATCACATTGGTCAATGTATGCTACAGCTCTTGTAGGGTATATTTCCTTGACTTGACTCCGTGCGTACTAGTGCAGCCCAAGGAAATACGCCAATAGCCTGTCGGTTTCACCTCACTGAACTGCGAGCTCAGGTTGTGGAGATCTTCGCGGAGATGAGTCCCGAGATGCTCACAAACATAACCGAAGGGTTCTACAGTCGCAAAGGTGACTGTATCAGGATGCAGGGCGGACACTTCGAGGTCAATCGTCGTGGACAAGACGATGAAGATCAGTGAGGGTGCGAAACATCTTTGGTAGCTTCATCTGCATTGGTACAAGAAAATTTGAAGCGGTGTGAACTTCGATAAAACTCCAGAGTGCAGACGGTTTCGTCACGGGAAGTCAAATTTGTTTACCCTCATTTTTTTAAACTTTGGTGCCCAAGCGCAAAGGCAAAAGATTAAAAGCATACAGGCATGTGCGACTCGCTACATGTTGCATCGCTTGTTGTTAATTATAACTCAGCAGCCGACAACCTGTTTAGTGTGACTGGGACGTACTTTTCACTGTTTATGTTTTTCAATAACTAGATTCCACTAAACAGCACTTATTTTCTTTACAGCAACATTGGCAGCTGTTTGTGGCTCTCCGGCAATAGTCTGTCGTAACGACTACTTGACAGCGGTTCGCAATGATCCTCGAGTGATGATGTTTAGGGTTAGTTCACCTTGTTATAACTACAATATCGTGCGATGAATGTGTGATAATTCTTACCTTAACGTTACAGGCGCAGGCATGATGCCCAGTCTAGGCTTTGGACATTTCTCGAAGACTCGAAGACCTGGCGGTTTAAACTGCGCTGCTGACTGTAACGAGGACTAATTCATTACAACATGATACTTATCCTTGTTACGCATTGGATAAACTTTTAGAAAGCTTTAATAAAGTTTTTCTCACTTACCTAGTTCAATTTATTGAAGCCTCAAGCCCAGGAATAATAATTAACAATTTCGCACGAATCGGTTGTTCTCGATTAACTCTTTGATTCTAATTAATTTGCAGTTACAGCTGATGTTAATTCGTTGATTGTATTATGATATCACTTAAAACTGATTGATTGATTTTTGATAAATATCAATAGCTTATTCACGTAAGTTTTATTCACTTTATTTATCATTTGCTTAAAATAAACGAACATAACCACACATGTCTACCTTCCGCGATGTATTGACAGTCAGCGGCATCTATCAACAACGGCTGCCGAGTTTTATCGACCGCACGCCACAATGACTCTAGGGGTTTTCAGTGCAACGAGTGGTTAACCTGCTAGAAATACGAAATATTCGCTGTCCGGTAGCATGGATCCATTCGGTTTCACGCGATTGTCCCGGTAGAGGGAATTTCACTACTTCTTTTTTTCTGCACAGAGAAATGTTATTATTTCAATGTCATGATTAATAAATGTATTTTTGCGTTCAAAAATAAATATTTATGATAATGTAAGCACATGGATCACCATAGGTATACCTAGAGCGAAAAAAAAGCTGTCCATATTACGGGAAATGGGGTGTGAAAATGGAATCGGTCGTATAATTGGACCTCTGGATCGTAGAAGAACGTATAAAATTATTTCTGCGCTTCGAGGTGGTCCCTGGCTACTTTGAAATAAACAAATTTTAATTTCAATTCTTCAAACGATCATCCTTATCTGCAATTTGATCGCATCTTTTTTGCCTCTCAAACAAATGTTCATCTTTTTTCACTTAAACGCGCTCTTATTTGAAGTTTTTACTCTAGATTTGAAGCAATTATGTGTCTAACTCTTCTCAAACTGGTGAAGTGATTGAAATTCATCTACTATGGAATGAAAAAAAGTATCCATTTTTTTTCAATAATTACACAAACAACGTTTGAATACTTTCAATCGCTCTATCTACGCAAATTTAGGTCATCATAAACTTTGGTAAAACTTTAGGTAAAACAAACTATAAAGTCTTTATACGGCAGTCTGGTTGCGCAGTTCGAAGTGCGCATTCCAAAACTGCCGTATAAAATCTCCATACCGCAGTTTTGATGTACGGTTCGAAGTGCGCAACAGATCGCACCGTAATCTCACTCTCCATCTACGAATTTCAACTGGCGTCGAAGTGACTGTTCATGCCTATTCCGAAAAAAAGAAAGTATGAGGCGCACCCGTAAACCATTTTTGACTCGAATAATGATTTCAGTACGAGCTGAAGGCTAAAAACACTTGGTTTACGGGCATGCCACATAATATACTATCACTTCGATTCAATTAACATAAGCCGCAATGATCAACTACGAGCGTTGAATTGTCTTCAGCGGCGCTGCGAGTAGAGATTTCAGTGGCGCCTGGCGGCTCCGTGCTGGGCAGATACGTGGCTACCTTTTCTGAAGGTCTAAATTCGGAAAATTCGATGAATTCGATCAACAGATGTACCATCGGATCGAATTATAAATATACCATTGATGAAAAAGTGGCAATGGTGAAACAACATTACGAGGGAATGAGCTACAGACGTATTTCGGACCATTTTGCTCCAGCGTACCCAGATCGCCCTATCCCATCGGATTATGCGATCCGCCAAATGGTGTTGCGCTTCGAACAAAAAGGAAGCGTAGATGGCAGAGCATTGAAGGTATCGCAACCAAATAAGCGACTAAGTTTGGAAACGGAAATAGCGATATGTTTGTCTATCGAAGAAGATCCCATGAAACCTACTAGCCGAATCGCTCAGGAGATAGGGGTTTCGAAATCATCTGTTAGAAAGGTATTGCGTGCGGCGAAATACAGGGCTTACAAGCTACAGAATCACCAATAACTTCTGCCTGGTGATGCAGGACAACGGCTAATTTTCTGTGAGGAAATGACGAATCTATATGACCAGAACCCGGGGCTAAGAGCGTGCTTCAGCGACGAAAGCACGGTTTTTCTAGTCGGAAAGCCTAACAGACAAAATACGAGAGCGTGGTCCCAGCATAATCCACATATTTTCGTCCAAAGCCGAACGCAGTACCCTATCAAGGTGAATGTTTGGCTGGGTGTTGTCGATGGCCACATTATCGGGCCGTTTTTTATAGAGGGAAACCTCAACGGGGCAGGATATTTGCAGCTGCTCAGGGACCAAATTGTACCTGCAATCAGAGCGATTGAAGGGGACGTGAGTAAAATTTATTCAAGTCATAGATTATAAATAATAGTGATCATGATGATGATGATGAATCTAAGTCCAGTCACCCGAAGCCTCAGCTTTTCAACGATTCATACGAAAATAATAATAATAATAAGATCATCATTGCTATTTAATTCATGATTAATTGAATCATTTCAACGATTACTCATTAAAACTGAAAAATAAGAAGTAAATAAATATGCAAACATTGTTCATATTATTATCGATATCATTCTTTGATTCTATTTTTCAGGGGCCGAGAGTATGGTTCCAACAGGATGGGGCCCCACCCCATTTCACGTTACCAGTCAGGGAATACCTCAATCAAGAATTCCCTGGTCGCTGGGTTCTCAGGGGAAGTCCCACAATCCAGTGGCCAGCGCGGTCCCCGGACCTTTCTCCGCTTGATTATGGCCTATGGGCTTATCTGAAGAATAATCTGTATACGCAAGACCGCATCGAGAACCGTGCCGCACTCGAGGCGAGGATCACCAGCATTCTGGAGAATATGTTGCCAGAACACGTATTGAATATTACTGGCGCATTTTGTGATCGCCTGGGGTACTGCGCGGTAATGATGGGTGGCCATTTTGAACATTGCATCAATGGTCTTCTAGAGTAAATTGTAAATTAATTGTAAATTCACCAACTATTCAGCTCTCCTCTTAAAAATGTAAATAGTAATTATTAATCCGTAATATATTATAGGTATATTGTTATTATTATTACGATACTATTCTTCATACGAAGATCTACCTAGGTAAATAACGTTATATTTATAATTTGCTGGATATTATTAGTTATATTATTATTACCGCCCCAGTCTTCAAAATGTATGATCCATATAATTTAATATTATCGCATTATGTTTGGAAAGAATTTGAAATTAACATTTATATTAAGAATATTTGTAATTAGATTCTATAGATATAATTTTTCAATTAAAATCTATAATTTAATTACGATAATATTAACATTTGTTATCACAATAAATTTTATTGAAATAGTAAAATTATTCAGTACAATTTGGTTGTATGAATAATAACATTAATTAGATTAATTATTTTCCCTTACCTGCTTTGCTTCTACGATGCATGGATTTCACAAACCCATTTATTTATTTATTTGATGATTTATTTATTCATACATTTATTTGTTTATTTAAACATTTATTTAATTATTTGATTATTTATTTATTCATACATTTATTTATTTATTCAAACATTTATTTATTTATTCATACATCCATTTAATCATTTTACGGCCTTTGAAAGTTTAAAATTAAAAAGGGGATGACCAACCTGCGAAAAACAGTCGAAAAACTTGGGTAGTGCCGAGTTGGCAGTGACTGACTGCGATGTTTCACGGAAATGTCTTAGTATATGAATTTATTGTATACATAATTACGCAATGTCTCAGAAATAAAGTTCGTCCGCTCTTATTAACGCATATATTAACAACGTTAATTATATGAACTATTTTTACTTACCTACTTTGCTTTCTGCAAGCATCAATTCGTCCAGAAATAAATGGAAAAGCGGGTGACCAGCCATTATGTATAACGTTGATGCAGAATTTCAAAGGAACTCATTTGGAAACTGTATCATTATGTTAAGCCGCAAAAATCATTAATAAACATTGAGTGGCCTAATTTTTCATTCAAACTTCATCTTCTTACTTTGCATTTTTTATAGATACCAAGGTATAACAGGGGAAAAAGCTTGCCATATATACTTGTATATATAAATGCATTGAGAAATTTTCATAATTCGAAGAAATGCATAATTTCAAGCAACCGCAGAATCGAAAGGGGTCGTAAAACGTAGAAAGATAAAGAGGACGTGTTCCTTTGTTTTCAATCTAAAAAAACATAAAAACAAAGAGAGAAACTCGGTTATGGTGAGGATCGGAGAATGAAGAGTTTACGTGGTTTGCCCTATATATTCGTATTGCGAAAACTTCGAAGAATAATGATAACTCGTATTATTCAGTGTAAGTCCGAATATGCAGAAGCACAAACTGCATACGCTAGTGTGCGGCGGGCAATTACAATGGAAAAATATTCAAGAGCTGTGAGATGTGACTTTGTGAAGCATAGGAGTATAATCTCCCGTTGTCCTCAACAAGCACCTGTAAACTTCACAGCACTTTCCATATTGATCTCCAATCCGCGATGTTCTGGTAATTAATTGAAAACAGGTGTTGTATAGGAAACGAAAGGAACGTTTCGAGCGCGTATTTCCGCGATGCCAAAAATATCGAAATTCCTCAATTCCAGAAACAGCCATATAGATCTCTTTTGATCATTTGCATGATTGCTATTTGCTTCAAATGTGTTTCATACAGTGCAAAACATATTTGTTCAAACTGAAGCATTTCTTCTTATCACCTTATTCAAATGCCGCGAAGTTTAACGAATTCGATTTAATGTATACTTACGCCTCAGTGACTCTTTTTGGAGCCAATTCGTCGTGTTACCATTATGTCTACGTAGGAAGGCACGGGATTGCGTGAAAACGTGTTTCCAGTTCGCATTATTTATCAATTAAAATTAAGTCACTATCAATCATCTTTATTTTATTTACCTAATTTCTGTGAGCTACAATGCGACGGAACCGGTAAAAACACGCGCGTGGGGTCGGGGATATTTGCGATTCCTATAACTATCTACTCTAACCGCTCTGACATATCATCACGAAAACGGTTTATTCCAGTCGGTAATTGCAACACGGATCCAGCGAGTTTCAGTATTTTTCACTCGCTTCCTGAATATGCCGCTAGAATTACTGAGGGAGCGCTAGCTCGCTACGAATTTTAGTCGGCTCACAAAGGTCCACAAGGGGAGCTGTCTTTATAATATTCAGTCAACGCCTCAACTGAATGTCGGTTTTTTAGTTATGAGTGACGGAGAATCGCCAATTCTCAGCCACTTCTCTATCAAATGACACGGGAATAGCTTTTCATTGCGGAGTGGCTGATTGTCGGGGAAATGCGATCATCTGCGGGAACAGTGAATAATCTCGCGATTTATGTGGCCGGTACGTCAATCTGTGAAAATTTTTGTCAAATTTTGAAAAAGTGAAGTAAACAGCCACTTTTCGCCACAATTATGTGTAATCCCTCAAAGTTTCATTGCGATTGATTCAGAAGTTTCGGAGAATTCACGATTCCCGTTTTCGAGGTTCTGACAAACGTTTCACTTCACCTTAAGGTAAGGTCTTGATTCTTTCTGTAAAGGCACGAGGTCGTTCGTATGAAAGTATGGTTAATTAATTTGGTTTTTGAGCTAAGAAGCTCATCTTTCGTCTATGGTTTATGGTCTATGGATAATTTATCGAACAACCTCGAGTCTGGCTGAGTTACGTAGACTTTTTCTTGCTTTTTGGCTATGATCTATCGCCTATCGCTTCTCGTATGGCTTCTGTTTCTTATTTAGTATGGTAAAATATCTTATGCATGAAATACTGTAGAAAAATCCTTTTCCTGGAGTACCCTGAGCGAAGATAGCCGCGAAGGCTTAGGCCTCGCGTTACAGTTAATTTTGTTATAATTTAACATGGTCAATTTTGTATAATTTATTTCCGTTATAAAATCTAGTAAGATTCTGTAGAATTGAGTACCGTTTTTGGATAATTTAGTATCGCGACTATCACTACTGTGTCGTTCAGAATTTGGTTAAATATCAATCTATTGTTCTAAATTAATTTGGTATCGTCGAACCTGTGATTCGCGTTTTTCGAATGATCGTGTGGTCTCTATTTCACAGTAGATCTCGAAGTATCGTCAATCGTATGGCCAAGCGTGGCTAATTAATTATAGTAGGGAACCTGTATCGTTTGTTACCTATATCGTTTACTACGATTTTCACTGTTTAAGGTGAAGTGAAACGTTTCAAGGCCACGGCCGGGTGCCTTTCACATCGGTAATGCAGAAATGCCGAACGCTCGGTACCCCTGTCCACCGCTAGATGGCGCAGGTACCGACCGTTTGGTACCTCTGCCTACCGCTAGATGGCGTAGCGCGCATCTTCCGATGCTTGCTACGCCAGTATATACGTACATACTAATGCTCGCGATTTTTTCGCGGCAGTGTTTATAAACACTGCAAGGCATGCAAATAATTGCACTAAATGATAACCCGAACAAATCGAGAATTATTCATGTACATCATGTGTACTAACACTGTATTGGACGAACGTCGCAGTGTAAAGCAACAAAGGTGGCTTATCCTCGCTCTGGTGCAGAGCGATTGATAAAAGCTGAAACTAATCAACTATGATATTTCTAACGTAGAGTTAGACGTGATAAATTCAGAGAAAATCCCTGGTCAGAATTCCTATCGGTATGACGAGCAACCGCAGTTCTCCCTTGCTCTGGTGCAGAGCGATAGATATGCGTGAAAACTAATTCACTATAATGTATTCAATCCGTTAGGATTCCTTCGACAATCAGTCGAGTCGCTCTCCGGAGGAGAGACAGAGAGAAAAACATTTCTTCATGCAGTTCCTATCACTAGATATATATTCTATAAATCAATAATCTAAATCCGTTTGGATTCTATCGACAATCAGTCGAGTGGCTCTCCGGTGGAAAGACATGATTAATAAATATAGAGAAAATCCCTGTTTGAAAACCCCACAGGTGTGACAAGCAAACCTTGGTTGTTTTCCTCGCTCTTGGAGAGAGCAATAAATATACGTGAAAACTAATTCACTATAATGTATTCAATCCGTTAGGATTCCTTCGACAATCAGTCGAGTCGCTCTCCGGAGGAGAGACAGAGAGAAAAACATTTCTTCATGCAGTTCCTATCACTAGATATATATTCTATAAATCAATAATCTAAATCCGTTTGGATTCTATCGACAATCAGTCGAGTGGCTCTCCGGTGGAAAGACATGATTAATAAATATAGAGAAAATCCCTGTTTGAAAACCCCACAGGTGTGACAAGCAAACCTTGGTTGTTTTCCTCGCTCTTGGAGAGAGCAATAAATATACGTGAAAACTAATTCACTATAATGTATTCAATCCGTTAGGATTCCTTCGACAATCAGTCGAGTCGCTCTCCGGAGGAGAGACTGGAAGAAAAATATTTCTCGATGCAGTTCCGATGACTAGATATATATTCTATAAATCAATAGTCTAAATCCGTTAGGATTCTATCGACAATCAGTCGAGTCGCTTTCCATTGGAAAGATATGATTAATATATACAGAGGAAATCCCTGTTCGGAATCCCCATCGGTTGACAAGCAACCTTAGTTTTTCCCCTCGCTCTGGTGCAGAGCGGTAGATATTGGTGAAACTAGTTCACAATGATATTTCTAACTTATGATTAGACATGATAAATAATACAAAGAAAATCCCCATCGGTTGACAAGCAACCTTAGTTTTTCCCCTCGCTCTGGTGCAGAGCGGTAGATATTGGTGAAACTAGTTCACAATGATATTTCTAACTTATGATTAGACATGATAAATAATACAAAGAAAATCCCCATCGGTTGACAAGCAACCTTAGTTTTTCCCCTCGCTCTGGTGCAGAGCGGTAGAAATTGGTGAAACTAGTTCACAATGATATTTCTAACTTATGATTAGACATGATAAATAATACAAACAAAATCCCCATCGGTTGACAAGCAACCTTAGTTTTTCCCCTCGCTCTGGTGCAGAGCGGTAGATATTGGTGAAACTAGTTCACAATGATATTTCTAACTTATGATTAGACATGATAAATAATACAAAGAAAATCCCCATCGGTTGACAAGCAACCTTAGTTTTTCCCCTCGCTCTGGTGCAGAGCGGTAGAAATTGGTGAAACTAGTTCACAATGATATTTCTAACTTATGATTAGACATGATAAATAATACAAACAAAATCCCCATCGGTTGACAAGCAACCTTAGTTTTTCCCCTCGCTCTGGTGCAGAGCGGTTGATATGAGTGAAAACTGATTCGCTATAATGTATTTGATCTGTTAGGATTCCTTCGACGATCAGTCGAATCGCTCTCCATTGGAAAGACGGGAAGAAAAACATCTCTTCATGCAGTTCCCATGACTAGATATATATTCTATTAATCTAAATCCGTTTGGATTCTATCGACAATCAGTCGAGTGGCTCTCCGGAGAAGAGACATGATTAATATATACAGAGAAAATCCCTGTTTGAAAACCCCACAGGTGTGACAAGCAAACCTTAGTTGTTCCCCTCGCTCTTGTGCAAAGCGGTAGAAAAGGGTGAAACTAGTTCACAATGATATTTCCAACTTATAATTGGACATGATTAATAAATACAGAGAAAATCCCTGTTCGTAGACCCCATCGGTATGACAAGCAACCTCAGTTTTTCCCCTCGCTCTTGTGCAGAGCGGTTGATATGAGTGAAAACAGAGTTTTCTGAATTATTACTGGAAGCAGATTAAAATAATAAAAAATTAATGAGTAAATACAGCTAATGCGCTGTGTCTAGTTTTACAGACACCTAGTCTAGCCGACTAGCAACAAGAGTTTGAATCAAAGTTGAGGAATCGATTTGTAAATATGAGTTACTTACAGGTAGGGATCTGGCGTAATCATAGAAGGAAAATACTCACTTCTGTCTTTCGTCGTACGTGCCGGCACGGTGTTTTCAAACCTACTCGGAACGAATACGTAGCACATGCTCGCGAACATTTTTTGAGGTTAGGTTGAGATCTGGCGGAATAAGTATTATCGCAGGCGTAGATACTGGAAATAAATCAGTAGAAATAGTACTGAGGTCAATCAACACATTACACACACACTGTGTTTGGAAACTTATTATTTGATGATTTTTTAATCATCATCTTTCACTAACAAGCTCTGACAGAGTTTCAAAGCGTCACGTGTTTCTATAACCCCTGAAGTTGGTTGGTGCATACGAACACGAAGGCGGGACGAATGCGTTTATGGCAACTTAAAATCTCGCCGGTCAAGAACTATTCGACCAACGACGAACACTCTTATTTCACCTCACACACGCTTTTTAATTATTAATTATCTAATTATTGTATTGTAATTGGAAGGTATTTTACGTTACAGCAAGCGTTTCCAAGGCGGTAATGAAAATGAAATTTCAACATATAATTTCGAGCTCACCCATTCGGGTAAATTGCTTTAATGTTTCTGTTAAAATAATCAAGAAGTATCTATTGAATGTTACGTATATTCCAATACTGTTGAGACCGAGTATTTTTCAGTTTTTCTCCTTACGTTCATTATTTGTAATCACGCAAGATAAGTTATACAGGAGGGTGGTTCTATGATCCTCATACATACAAATGTGTGATTTTCGTTATGATAGTCTATCTCTCTGAACTTACAGGGCCCTGATCCTGATTTTCTTGTCACCGGTGACAACGGCGATAAACGTCGTTTAGGCCAATCATGGAGTTGCTATAGATGGAAAATCTCAGTTATCACGCGTGATACAAAATCGGAAAAAGGCGCCAGGAGCGACCAACCCTGAACGAAGGTGCCATATTAAATGTAACACCTAGCAACAATAAATTTTCATGCCCTGGCCGGTTCCCTGAAATCTAATAATATCGATATAAAACAAATTGATCGAAATTTTAGAGCATTCGCGTCACAGTCCTAATGAGTTGTTATCGTTAGCGAAATTGGGTTTCATACGACGCAGCGTAATAATATACATTTTTCGTTAAATATTTTTACAACATTGAGAATTTTCAAGAAACGTCTAAAAAATGCAGCCAGCGAAAGACGAGGAACTGAGGTTTACCGAATTATCACGTCACAAGCAACGCGCGAAAGAGATCCAGTCAAAGGCTATCGATTTTCAAATCGATACTACCTAGCTTTTACATACGTGTCAATATTTTATCACATTATTATGACTGATCATGAAATAAATTAACACTTATGAACATGACAAAAAAATTGGAGAACAAACATATTTTGAAAATCGTTTGTGTCCTGACGATGGTCACTGAGATTTTTTAAATGTACAACTAATCGAACCTTCGGAAATATTTGCACACGGCACGCGATAAGCCATCGTCCTTAGAGTCATAGTGGGGATGAGTCTAAGGCCCACCCTGTTTGGGTATGATCCGTCGACGCATTCATCAGTATCCATCGAGCCAGACATGACCGGCAAAAGGCAATTAGGTAAGTGCATAATCTACATATAATATGCAGACTTGGGACATCAGCCAGGCTGAGATACCTAAAAAAATATTCAGTTTCATTTCCGTACACGGAAACATTAGATTCTTTTTCCGTGGTGTATTCCTCATTCGCATGGAAACTTTTGATTCTTTGACCGAACTATATATATATATATACATACATCGCTGTGCATTTCGCGAACGAAAACATTAGATTCTTTTTCCGTGGTGTATTCCTCATTCGCATGGAAACTTTTGATTCTTTTACCGAACTATATATATATATATACATCGCTGTGCATTTCGCGAACGAAAACATTAGATTCTTTTTCCGTGGTGTATTCCTCATTCGCATGGAAACTTTTGATTCTTTTACCGAACTATATATATATATACATACATCGCTGTGCATTTCGCGAACGAAAACATTAGATTCTTTTTCCGTGGTGTATTCCTCATTCGCATGGAAACTTTTGATTCTTTTACCGAACTATATATATATATACATACATCGCTGTGCATTTCGCGAACGAAAACATTAGATTCTTTTTCCGTGGTGTATTCCTCATTCGCATGGAAACTTTTGATTCTTTTACCGAACTATATATATATATATATACATACATCGCTGTGCATTTCGCGAACGAAAACATTAGATTCTTTTTCCGTGGTGTATTCCTCATTCGCATGGAAACTTTTGATTCTTTCACCGAACTATATATATATATATACATCGCTGTGCATTTCGCAGATGATGTTATTAAATTTTATACAGCGCATAGAATAATAATATTAGTTTTTAGGAGAATTTGATTTTTAATTATGGATGATTGTTACAGGCAAACGTGATCGTAGGGGAGGCCCACCGTCTCGACGCGGACGGCCAAGCACGAGGCTACAAGTTCGGGTGTGTATTTCCCTCTTATTTTTCATACGATCGACCTGAACGACGTTTATCACTGTTGTCACCGGTGAAAAGAAAATCCGAATCAGGGTCCAGGGGTGCGATTCCATAACTTTTATCACTGTCGATAGATATCATAAGAGTGATACGTGTAATGAGTACTTCACGTGGCACGAGTGATACAGCGAAGTGATGGCAGTGATAAGAGTTATGGAAACGCACCCCTGAGTGCTGGTATGAAAAAAACAATCTATTACGTAACGACGCTTTAGTTAATTGTCAGTAACAGGGCTGGGTTAGTCTAATCACTTTTTAAAATCATTGTCTGAATATTTTTCTGATATCTTCGTAGATAATCATTATTTTGCTGTCACAATTCGAGAAATCTGTAGCCGAATGTCTAACATTTCAGTACCGAACGAAAAAAAAAATGATTTAGTTCGGGAAAATATGAAAACAGCCAGAAGATCTAAAGTAATTGGAAAAAGTATCTATGGGTGATTAAATTGTAGATTTTTCGAATTGTGACAGCTAAATAATGATTATCGACGAAGATACTAGGAGGATAATCCAACGATAATTCTGGAAAGTAATTTGACGTGCCCGACCCTGGTCAGTAACATATCCATGCAGGTTTTCATATGTCATTCGTTAAAATATGATGAATCTTCATACTATAATTTCATATTGCAGGAACAACAACCACAACAACAACAGCAACAACCACAACAACAACAGCAACAACAACAGCCACCACCACAGGAACAGCAACAATCACAACAACAACAACAACAGCAACAACAACAGCCACCACCACAGGAACAGCAACAATCACAACAACAACAGCAACAACAACAGCCACCACCACAGGAACAACAACAGCAACAACAACAGCCACCACCACAGGAACAACAACAGCCACAACAACAGCCACCACCACAGAAACAGCAACAACAACAGCAACAACCACAACAACAACAGCCACCACCACAGCAACAACAACAGCCACAACCACAACAACAGCAACGACCACAACAACAGCCACAACAACAGCAACAACAACAGCCACAACCACAACAACAGCAACGACCACAACAACAGCCACAACAACAGCCACAACAACCAGCAGAAGAATCACGATTGCAGCACCAACGGCTACAGCTGCTGCGGCTGCCGCAGCTGCCGCTACATCGGCGATGTCAAGTCCAGCCGCCTCAGGTTTTGGTCCAGGAGTATTCCGGCCTGTCGCCGGAACATTATGGAAGACTCCAGGACCAAATTGCTTTTTACCACACCAGCCTGCTCTTTAATAAATTATCAATACGCCTTGAGCGAGAGCAGGCGCGTGGTGAAAAGCACCGCAACCAGAAGGAAGCGATAGAAACCAAAGCTCTGGTTGCGGCGAGGCGGCGAATCGACGCACGGCTGCGGCGTTTCCAACAGCCGCAGCAGCAGCAACAACAACCGCAACAGCAACAGCAACAGCAACAGCAACAACAGCAACAGCAACAGCAACAGCAACAACAGCAACAACAGCAACAACAGCAGGGACGAGGACAAGGACAAAGACGACGACAAAGACGACCACAACAGCAGCAACAGCAACAACAAAACGAACAACATCACTAACAATCAATTATTATTATTATTATTATTATTATTATTATTATAATTTTTATTTTTATTATAATTAATATTATTATTATTATCATTATTATCATTGTTATTATCATCATTATTATTGTCATCATTACTATTATTATCATCATCATTATTAGTATTATTATTATCATTGTTATTATCATCATTGTTATTATCATCATTATTATTATCATCATTATTATTATTATCATCGTTAGTATCATCATTATATATATACAGGACGCATAAAAATATAATATTTCAAACTATATATATGATTGTATTTTTCATCTTATCCCGCATACTACTTTTCATTTCATATCGCTATATATTATATCCTGTGTTCAATAACTTTTTTCTATTACGAGGTTATTGTCACGTATCAACATTCCGTGATTCAGAGCTTTGCTCATAGATCGATGTACTCAAGTGGAAGTAAATTTCAAGTAACAGTATAGAAATTGTCATAGAACGATATTAACTAGTTTTCTATGTATTGGGCGGATGGTTTTATCCAAAAATTCAGTACCTGTCAAAAAAATTGGACGATTCCTCAATAATGATTCAAACTCTTATAGAACTTATACTAAATGAGATAAATGGATAGATTAAATCAGTCGCTGGAACCTAGATTTTCGTATTTCTTCACACAGCTGGGAAGTTTTAAAATAGATTACGAAAAATATCGAAGCTGATGCATGCATAAGTTATCCTAATCTGCTTCATATGTGAGTATTGTTATTATTATTACTTATATTATTTCTAAATAAAAGCACGTCATGCTGCGGGACGAGAGATCGTCATCAGAGAACCTGCATGCAATTCAATTCAGAATTAGTATTTTGGCTAGTCCGTTGGCGTAAATCATAATTTCGATTGACGCTGTCTCATATAAATCTTGAGACGTCTGAACGCCTCAAGGTATCACACTCAGATTCAACTGTGATGTCAGAATGATTCATATCAGTTTTACACAGTTATCTAAAATTATAAATGTAATTGGAATGAAAATTCAGTGTTATGCAAGTTCTCTGCTGCTTCTGTCATTCCGGAAGCTACAACAGCATTGTAAACGGCACTTTTAGAGTGCCTAAGGAACACCCACCCACTCTTACCCACTCGCACTACAGTGCGAGTGCGTTCCCTTATGTTAGAGCGCTCAAATCGAGCTATTTTGTGTATCCGCATGGACTTATATGCGTGTGCGAACAGTAAAGTCGCAGCACTGTGATTCATTCACAGGGGAATGGCGTCAACTTTCGAGATTTTAATATCACTATTAAATGATCTCTCATTAATTTCGCATCTCGCGAATAGACTTGCCTCGCAGGGTCGCCACCCAGTGCGATTGTCGTTGCGTAAGCCGCAGCGTATACTCCACAACTGTAGGAGTCGGGTTGCCTTGTAACAGGTTGGAGAACTATACTTCCAGTATCGATATGCGGATATCGCTTGGAAATGTATCGCTTCTCTTCCCTGCTCAAGAACTCGTATTCACTGCGCACAAGACCGTCGTAAACGTAAACGTTACAAGTGTCGTAATAAACGCAACACCAGTGTCGGCAGACGTTACCGCCAATTATGTGTATATCCCTTCGAAGAGGGCTGCATGGCTTGATGCAGTTATAACATGCTGTATAAGAAGCAGGATTGCAACGAAAATCGGTATTTTCTTGTAATATATTCTGAAACAAGTCGATGCTTGAGTCAGTCAATAAATTTCTAGGCGAGGCTACGTTCGCCTCGACTTGTTCGACCGTAATATCTCGGCGTACAATTTCGAGCATCTCGATAGTTTCGTCAGAAGCCTCATTGTCACCGTCAATTTCGATTGCTACCCAATCAGCAATGACGGTGTCCGCATGAGTCTTCGAACTTGGACGGGCTCGATCCATGAGATCGACCGATGCAACTTTCATCTTTGCAGAAGGTTGCGAGGAGATCTCTGAAGATCTCGTACAGTTTTGTACATAGTCAAGCTCGTCAGTGGAACGAGCACGTTTTTTTCGATGCTCTGCAGCTTCTTGGGCTTGAAGAATATATGTAGGATCGCGGATCCGCATATTTCTATTCCGACGACTGTCTATAATTTCAGGAAGCAAACATTCCATGTAAAATCGACAGAGAAAGGGTTTCATTTTCGATTCCCAGAATCCATCGTCTCTGGTGACTGTGACGAGTTTCATATACTCCTTAGACCAAAGCGCAAATTGGCAATAATCACGCTTGGTTACGTGTAACTGACCTTGTATTTGGTAATAATACTGGTGATTTTTATTCAGAAGCTTCTTGTCTTCCTTGTCGAAAATAGTCCGAATAGTCGGGTTTTCGGTTATGGCCTTTTTCAAGGCGGTCCGAGCTGAAAATGGACATTTTATTTCGACGATTCCATCGTCGTCTATCAGACCGTCTGGAGACGCTCCTAGATAAGGGATCTGTTCATCAATGAAAAGACCACAAGCAACGATTTTCTTCCCTATTTTTGCTTCAACGTCTCGTACGGCGTTTTTTTCACTTCCAAGCCCATATCGAGTGGCAGAAAGGTCGACTACCTTCGGGTACCGAATGCTCGCAACCATTTTCGCGCACGAAGTGTCTCGCCTCGCACGACATATCGGCCCGAATTTCGACGCTGTGATAATCTCAGTACGCAATTGATGCCACAGCTCAGAATCGCTCTGCGATATCGTATCTCGCTCGATCTGTCTCGCGTTGTTCTGGTACGACTTCAATTTTTCAATGTGTCGTTCAGCAAGAACATCGAATACCTCCTTGTCGATATCCGGCTTTTTGGCAGACGGACCATAGTCTTTGTCAACGCCACGATGACTTCGCACCCTGCGACTGCGTTTTTCCAACCTGCATAGGCGAGTACCGTAATTATTACGATGCCTATCCCGTTCCATTTTCGCCACTGCGACAGGAGTATAGTGTGTCACATGGCGATGTAACCGAGACAAAACCGAGTGGGTGTTGTATTGCACAACCGCTCCGTAACATCTCATTTGGTACGAGTTTTTCATACAATGATTAATTCTTTTTCCAGAATTTAATTTGTTCACTATAGAATTGCACGCCTCTGCCGCATTGTTGGTAACATTCCTCAATAAGCTCTTGGCGTGACAACTCAAATAGCGCACTGCATCGTAAACGCAGGGATAAAGTCCGGTTCGGTGAAGTTCCGCCAGCACATTCTTACCATTAGGCTCAGGTACACAGTCGAATGGCAGTGTGTGGCAATTGGAGTGGTCACCGTACGCATGTGAAAATATATTTAATATATCTATACAGAGTTTCGTTGTTTTTTCGTCCTCTGATATGTTCTCCGCATTGCGGAGATCTCTCGCTTTCTCTACGTCGAGACGAATTTTCAAACCGCTCGAAAGTACGTACGGTCGGAATTGAGTGACGTTCTGTACTTCTTTCTGCGGGAGTTTCGCAAGCTTCGTTAAGGAAGCAGCTCTTAACTTGCGGCACAAGTTCCGAAACAAGTGATTATTACACTCGATTTTATCGACGACAACTCCGTATTCAGCGTACGGATTATTATCTCGTATAGCTTGATATACGCTGCTGTCTCCGTCCGCAATTAGCGTTTTATATATTAAACCGTTGCACTCAACGCTATTCCGGAAACCTTCGACAATAATGTCAGTTTCCATTGCGTTGGAGCTGCGGTCGAGCCCCCAATTTTTGAAACACGTATGAGGGGGAGGCTCCTTATTTAGCTGCTCTGCTCTCGCGTGGGTTGCACAATACTTGTTGCGTACACCAACGAATAGGGCTAACTTGGTCTCACGACCAATGATCATAGCTGCACCTGATAGTGCATCATGTTTACCACCCGCATAGGAGCGTTTCGCCCAACAACCATCCGCAATGACGTCGATGTACGGGACACCGTTTATAACATGCCCCTTACTTATGGCAATCTCTTTCTCCATGGCCACAGCCCTTTCCCTTTCAGCTTCGACAACTTCATGGAAGTTGTCAAACAGCGTATCCCGATAATGTCGGTAGGTGGGCGCGGACATTGCCGGGATTGCCATCGCGGCAAGTTGTTCTTGCAGCGTACTATGCCCGGTACCCGAAGTGATTGTACCGCACACGGCACTTTGATTTATCCCCATAATATTTTTGAGGTCGGGATCAGTCCAAATGCTGAACTTGTACAGACATTTCTGACACAGGAAATGCAGGTGGGTCCGCAAACCTTGATCCCATGATTTGACCAATTTCAGATCGCGAAAAGAACATTCCGAAGAAACGGAATGGTTGTCGAATTTTTCGTGCAGTTGTTTAAGTAAATAACTTATATCGACAATGCGCCGACCTTCGATGGTGATCTCACGGACGTACTCGTTATCCGTGCTATCGTTTTCACCGGCTGGCGCATGGTCGTCACTTACCGATACCGGCAAACTATTTGTTTCCGCGACAATCGCGGTCTCTGAGGTCGCAACCGCGACGCTGGCTTGGCCATCATGTTCGTCAAGCGAAACGATGCTCTTCTTCTGGCGCCTGAAACAGATCGTGAATCCATAAATATTCGCAGCAGGTTTACGACGGGGTGTGTCAAAACGCGTAGCCACCGAAAAAATTCGGATTTATATGATAAATTTGAATTTCTTGATTGCGGATGGATGAGTGGGAAGGTTGAACCAACCCTTGTTGAATTTGAGAAAAAAAAATTCTGAATTCCGAATAGAGCAGATTTCCCGACTTGAAGACCGTTTACGTTATCCTATTAGCACTGATTTATTACCTTCGCAGTTGAATAAATGTAACTCAACTATTTATGCCAGCTCATTCCGGATTCCGACCAATTCACGGTTTTCCAAACGGGTGTAGATTACGGAGAATAATGATATCGTGCACGTAAAAATAGTAACGAAATCGTGATTGGATTTGCGCCCGCTTCATAAATGGAATGCTACAATGTATTAGACGTGGTAGGTATATAGTATGGAACGCTCGACTTGCACTGTAGCACGGTATTGATGGGGATTCTCAGTAAGTATATGAGATGTGGAAAATTGAACGAGAATTTGTGAATTTAGAGAAAGTATAGAAACAATCGTACTTACCTAGAAACAACAAAAATTCGCTTTCGCGATTTTTTGTTTCTTTTGTTGTGACTGTTCGCCATAGTTATCGCAACCACACAGGTTGACTTCTATATATATATATATATATATATTATATAAAATATGTATATGTATATACACTAAATTATACTAATTTTATCGTCCACACGCACATATACTAGTATTCACGAGGTAAAAGTCAATCACATTCACTAAGCACTGTCACTATATCACTTAGCACTGTCACATGAACGGAGACGCGTTGCGCGGCTGAGGTCACGTGTGCTCTCGACTGTTATTCTCTTTCTCCTTCACTTCTGCTATCGGCGTTGCTGTCAACTATGAATATGTAGTTAGCAGAAAATCGCAAGCAAAAGATGGGTCAACACACGGTAGGTCCTCACGCCCTCGCATGAATTAGGTTCTTCCAAATGTTGAACGACTGCTGAACTAATTTTTGGGGGGTGAGCAAACGCGCGTGCCGTTTATTACACGTAATACCCATAATTTAACAGTCTTTCTGAATGTTGTTCGAAAAATAAACTATGGTTTACTGCAGTTTTTGTAATTTGATCAAACGGACCGTAATTTTCTGTTTGAGAGTGAGCAAACGACCAAACTTTACAGTTTGTAATATTTGACCACTGTCTACTGTATCCGCGTGAAATGAATTGTTTAAACAATACGTACCTTGTACTTCGCGCGTGCGCGGGGCGGTTATATTCGGTTGTTACGTTGTTCAGAGGGTGAGAAAACGACGAAACTCAGCGGGATTGTTCGGAAAACTCCTTCGGGTGCATTTCGTATCATTTCGGCATTTGCTCAATCTCGATCAAAAACGTACTGTCCGTTTGATAAGATTATAAGAGCTGCAGTCAACTAAAGTGTATTATTCAAACAGAATTCCGAAAGATTGTTAATTTATGGGTATGGCGTGTAACGAACAGCAGTCGTGTTAGCTAACCCTTCAAAAATTAATTCATTAGTCGTGCAACGCTCGTGAGAACCTTATTCATGTCGGCGCGGGAAAACCTCCGAGCGCGGAGCGCGCGGCAAGCCTCCGCTTACAATTTTCTACAAACTACATCTTCATCTCTCGACTACCGAGCAGCGTCGGACAGTGGTCGGAAACGACCCGATACGCGCGCATGCTGTTAAAAATTCTTACCAATCCTGAGGTGTATCTTCTCTTTGGAATGTCACCATTATGAATTCAAATGATAATATCTCTGCGATTGAACATGCTGAAAAAATTTCGGACAACAGAAATTTAAACTAATAGAGACTATAAGCTTGACGTTCAGATCTTGACGTAGTCACATACGAGACTTCGTGAGTCATGCATTCAGATTTTCAAAGAGACCCAACATAGATGTTTTCACCATTTTATAATCATACATATGAACGAAATGTTATAAATAATAAAGAATGAGAAAAAAAAATCTCCTACCCCACCGTAAAAAGTTGTAGGTTTGAGCTGAAAACAAGTCCTGGTGAAAAAATGGGCGGCACGCTCGAAGATGTAGAGGGTGGAAGATGAAATTTTATGCTTTACATTGGATTAACGGAGGAATATATCCTCGTTTGTGTTAATCTATGCCACTTATGCATAGATTCGATATTATGAACTACATCTTATGTACTACAGACATCTGCGGTACACCATCTTATCCGGAATTTCAACCGCTAGAAAGAGATTCAAAAACCCGACATCCTCATGCCAACGGTTTAAAAATTGCAGGTGATTGAAGTACCCTCTGGAATTCCCCTAACCTGATTTTATTGATTTTAATTATTCGAGGATCTCTCCTTTTCATTCATAGATTATTGGAATTCATTTTCTTTATTTTGATTCTTGTCCAACGAATCAAATACTTCATAACCGCAACTCTGAAGCTGCCGTCCCATGTAGGCCCGGACGAAAAACGGAACGGAATCTAGTGACTTTCTCCATGTATTGCGTGTATGTATACACCGACGCATATAACGTTCCGTTCCGTGATTCCGGATTCCGGGGAACCGGGCCTACATGGGACGGCAGCCAGAGAGGAGATCCTATGCTAGGCTAGCCGTCAGTCAAGTGCTGTTATGTCGTCTGCTTGTATTATGTGGATTTTTGTCCAACGAATCGAACTTTTCGTAACCTCGAATCTGAAATGAACTCCTATGCTAGGCTAGCTGTCAGAAGTGTGAGGTTATGTCGTCTGCTTGTATTGTGTGGATTTTTGTCCAACGAATCGAACTTTTCGTAACCTCAAATCTGAAATGAACTCCTATGTTAGGCTAACTGTCAAAAGTGTGAGGTTATGTCGTCTGCTTGTATTATGTGGATTTTTGTCCAACGAATCGAACTTTTCGTAACCTCGAATCTGAAATGAACTCCTATGCTAGGCTAGCTGTCAGAAGTGTGAGGTTATGTCGTCTGCTTGTATTATGTGGATTTTTGTCCAACGAATCGAACTTTTCGTAACCTCGAATCTGAAATGAACTCCTATGCTAGGCTAGCTGTCAGAAGTGTGAGGTTATGTCGTCTGCTTGTATTATGTGGATTTTTGTCCAACGAATCGAACTTTTCGTAACCTCGAATCTGAAATGAACTCCTATGCTAGGCTAGCTGTCAGAAGTGTGAGGTTATGTCGTCTGCTTGTATTATGTGGATTTTTGTCCAACGAATCGAACTTTTCGTAACCTCGAATCTGAAATGAACTCCTATGCTAGGCTAGCTGTCAGAAGTGTGAGGTTATGTCGTCTGCTTGTATTATGTGGATTTTTGTCCAACGAATCAAACTTTTCATAACCTCCAATCTGAAATGAACTCCTATGTTAGGCTAACTGTCAAAAGTGTGAGGTTATGTCGTCTGCTTGTATTATTTGGATTCTTGTCCACCGAATCGATCTCTCAGTCAACCTCAAATCTGAAATAGAGTCCTATGTTTGGCTAACTGTCAGTCGAGCGAGCTTATGTCGCCTGCTAGTTGTGTTTGTTATTCGAATCTATTTTTATTATTCGGATTGTTGTTCAACAGATCCATCTCTCCATAACCGCTACTCTGTATTAGGAAGGAACTAGGGCTCGAAATTCGAATAAAAACGAAAGCGGGAAACGAACTTGAAAGAGTGACGACAATGAAGTACCTAGGAGCCGTATCGGATGACAGATTGAAATTTGAAGAACGCTGTGACCATGTACTGAAAAAAGTTGGAACAAAAACTAGCTTCCCCAATAAGTAAATAGATATGCAAAGATTAGGGATATGCTAGAAGCGCTAAGTTTTATGACGATACAGGAAAGATTAGAGTTTAAAATGAATGTTTCCATAACATAATGCCGGACGAACTGAGCAACAGATCAGAATTAGTTGGGGGAAACAAAGGTATGGGAACAAGACAGGCACAGCACATACGGATAAGTACAAGGAAAACAGCGAGTGCCCAACAAAGCATAATATATACTTGGGCAAAAATATACAAAAATCTACCAAGGGAAGTCAAAAATTCCGCAGATCCCAATGGCTTTAAAAAAAGTGTAAACGGATACAAATTATAGAAAAGTTAATGTAGATATGGATATAAATGAGAAATTATTTAACAGATACTGTACATTATTATAGGAGATAATTTAGATGTAAAAGAGAAAGTACCAAATATTGTATATTACTATACGTTAGCCGAGAAGGCTGAATAAACCTGTATCTATCAATTAATGAAACAAAATCTTATCCCCTATGTTCGGCTTTCAGGCTAGCTACCAGAAATGTGAGATGACGACGTCTGGGATCTTGTATCGATTATTCGAATTTATTTTCATCATATGCCTGTTTCGAAAAAATCTAGGGGAATGAAATATACGCATGATATAAATAAACGAGCTGAATGAATCCTGACTTTCTCATACAATTTTATTTATCCTACATTCGAGTCTCAGGTTAGCTGTCGGACGAGTTAGATTATAACATCTGGGATCCGATATTGATCGTTTACATACGTTATTCACTTTCGAAACATTGGGATCAAAGATAGGAGTAAAAGAAATTGAAGAGCAATCGTCTCGTTGTAACGTCAATCCCAAATACGATTTCAGGCATCCTACGTTCGTTTTTCAGGTTAGCTGTCAATGATTATTCGAACTTTCTTTCTTCCAGTCAGGAGATTTGGGTAATATGAATAAACGAGCAATGATGTTATCTCGTAACGTAAATTCCGAACACGATTCTACCCATCCTTTGTTCGTATTTCAGGTTAGCTGTTAGTCGGGTGAGGTTAGCCCTTTGCGATCCGATGTTGAATATTTGTATTTCTTGTCAAGCGGGAGCAGCAGAAACATCTCACGTGAAGTGACAGAAGAAACCTTCACTAGCGCCGCCGCTCGGTTGACAAGTATACTGATCGCGATGTCGGTACAGGCTCTCACCTCAACTAAATGTCGGTTTTTTAGTTATGACTGACGGAGAATTGTCAATTCTCAGTCATTTCTCTATCAAATGACGCGGGAATAGACTCAAAGTGTGTGGTTTTTCATCGCGGAGTGGCTGATTGTCGGGGAAATGCGATTATCTGCGGCAACAGTGAATAATCTTGCGATTTATGTGGTCGGTACGTCAATCTGTGAAAATTTTTGTCAAATTTTGAAAAAGTGAAATAATCAGCCACTTTCTGCCACAATTATGTGTAACCCCTCAAAGTTTCATCGCGATTGATTCAGTAGTTTCGGAGAATTCACGATTCCCGTTTTCGAGGTTCTGACAAACGTTTCACTTCACCTTAACATCTTGGAGTAATGCGTTGATCTCAGGCTGTGTTATAAAATAACTTTGCATTTGGGTACGAAGTATCGCTCTGTGATACCAAGTCTGGAGTCTAAATAAATCGTTTTATATCGAGTCAACTCTGACACACGCCTCTGATTAAATTGTATCGTAAAAGAGTAAATTCTGTCCTGAACAGTTAGGTAATCTCTCGTAACAAACTAAGTAAAATCTCGCCAATTCTGTACCGATTCTGTCTAATTATTCGATTTCGTTAATAAATAATTGATTGATGTGACCTTATTATTTTCAAAGAGCTGATATCTTTTATGTGGTGTACCCTGCCCCTCTATTTAAGGCTTTTGTTATCTGAGCAAGTCGAGTTGTCGCTCGTCGCATTTCCGTAAGTTTTTGGTTTATCGTAATTTGTTGTATGGTATCGTAATTTAGTATGGAAACGATGCAGTAGCGTCTGGCGCCCAACATTCAGTAAGTTAATATCGCAATTATCACGGGAAAGCGTCGAATTGTGACGAAGCAAGAGGTTTTCCTCTCCTCAGTAAAAAACTGCGTTACAATATATATATATATATCGTTAGATCCCTTCAGTAAAAAAGAGATTGTAACGGAAGTGACGCAATTATGTCGAAACTCTCGCACTTCCGTCATCGCTTTTCCGCAACCTCTATTGGCTGCTCGCGCCGAATATTATTTTCTGTTCTTCGCCGGAATTTGTTTGATTTGACTCCACAGCGATGTGTCATTCTGCGACTATAATATTAATATTATAACGACTGGTGTAATCTCACGCATTTGAGGCACAAAGGGGAATCCACAAAGCGGTAAGTCTCTTTGAAATGTTATGAATCGTACGTTCATAGAATCGAAACTAAATATTAATTCATATTTACAGAAAAGAACTGACCACCTTCTTACGCTCCGCCAACGATTAGCGTCATCAGCAAACTTGCTCTATATATTTTTCCGACGGCTGAAATTTCGCGCATTCGAATCATAAAGAATTCTACATGTAGGTAAGGCTCTTTGAATCATTTGTACCCTTATACATCGACCAAATCAGAAAAAGTCTCTTTGAAATGTTATGAATCGTACGTTCATAGAATCGGAACTGAAGATTAATTCATATTTACAGAAAAGAACTGACCGTATCACCTTCTTACGCTCCGCCAACGATTAGCGTCATCAGCAAACTTGCTCTCTATATTTTTCCGACAGCTGAAATTTCGCGCATTCGAATCATAAAGAATTCTACATGTAGGTAAGGCTCTTTGAATCATTTGTACCCTCATACATCGACCAAATCAGAAATCAATCTGAGTCGCAATGCAAGGTCGGTAATCTGTATAGCAGTATTCATTTTTACTTCACTGTGCACCATTTATTTCATACGTTTTTATTTTCATTTATTGAACTTGAATGATTTCATGTTATAGTTAGTAAAATCTTAGTCATCATTCGATTACATATGCATCACAGAAGAGGCAGATCCTCTATATTCACTTATTGCTCTTATTTTCAGGTGTGCAGAAGAAGAATGTTCTGCAAGGTCAACAGGCTTTCAACTTTTAGAAGACTGACCATATTTATGCATTGTAATTTATTAAATCTCTAATAACAATCAATTTATTCACGAGTACTTTCATGAAAGCCACGAGTACCTCCTACTGAGATATGTCTAACGAGTACCCTTACTGATTCATGAGTACCTTTATAAAGGAATTGAACCACAAGACCACATTCAACCGATTAACAGCATGATGCATACGAATACTTGATCACATTGTAATCTGAATTGTTTAAATAATGCCACGTCGAAAAATCTATCGTACCGTTGAACAAGAAGAGGAGTTTCAACGATTGCGCAGGGAAAGAAATAACGAAAATCAACGTCAACGGCGTTCTAATCAAAGTATTATTAATGAAGCAAGTTGTAGTCGTGTTGTAGACAGGGAGGTCACTGTCATTCGTTCGGACGTGAGATATCACTCCGATGATATTTTAAATTCCACTCATAATCAGCATCAACATGCTGCGACGAGAATCGATAATCCTACACAAAATCCGAGAATGACAGCGTTCAGTAATGTTGAACGTCAACGTATGTATCGAACTGTACGAAGTGAAGCGTCAAGTGTATACCACTTTACTCATGGCCATTTACATGAGATGTCCGAGCATTACATCGGAATGATGGATGTATCATGTATTCATTGCGGTGCAAAACACTTTTTGAATGAAAAGGTTGCTAATAGAGGAAATTCTTTCAATGATTGTTGTAGTCATGGGAGTGTTGTTCTTGATGCGTTGCCTGATTTTCCAGATGAACTGCGCGCTCTGTTTGAGACAACACATCCGAAATCAAACGATTTTTTTAAACGGATACGATGCTATAATAGCTCATTTTCGTTTGCATCTTTTAACGCTAATCTCGTAAATTTTGGCGCGAGACGACCTGGGCCGTATTGTTTTAAAATCCACGGTCAGATTTATTATCAGGTCAACACGTCATTATATTCTGCTCCGAATGAACCTCCGTGTTATGGTCAGCTCTTCATACTTGATTCGAACGAAGCGACGGAACATCGCTTGAATCATAATTCTGACATCGACGCTGAGATTGCGTTTACGCTTGATCGAATAATGCGAGAGTACAACATATTCGCGCAATCGTACGAAATGATGGGCGAAGAAATTTCAAATCAACAGCGCTTAGCAGTGGAAAATAATGAGCCCGTCTCTGAGCTCACTCTGCTATTTACCTTGAAACCCGGTGTGGACCGACGTAGATATAACTTTCAGAGGACTAACGAAGTGGCTGCTGTGTTTTCTACTACTGCTGATGGAGAAATCCCCGAATCCTATGTATGTATACGAAATAGAAGTGATAAAGTCTTGAAACAGGTCAGCAGTATGAACCCAAATGTGGAGCCTTGGATCTATCCATTATTTTACCCATGTGGTTCTCGGGGTTGGCATCGCAATTTAATGCGTTTTAACAGTAATCGACGTAAGTAGAAGATGACAGCCATGGCGAGTCATAACAAATGACGTCACCGGGCAGGAGTGGGGATCTGGCGCCAGTGACGTAGACGGCCGGCAGCCTGATCCAAGATGGCGCCGCCCATACGAACCAATATGGCGCCTGTTTTGAGAATCCAAGATGGCGCCTGTTTTTTCAAAATCCAAGATGGCGCCTGTTTTTTCAAATATCCAAGATGGCGATTGTTTTTCGAAATTCTCTCTCTCATACTTATTAAATACTAAAGGCTGATCTTATATATACCGAAATTCAAGATGGCGACCGTCTTCTCTCTCTCCCTCTCATTATACTTATTAAAGGCTAATCTTATATACCGAGCGATCCGATTTCAGCAGACAAAGACGGCTGCAGCTCTGAAATAATGAATTCTTAACCTCTATATATATATACTAGCTGAAATGTTGGAAGAATGAAAGGGTATATGCAGGGATCGACACGAATTATCGTTAAACATTCGTTTATTCAATATTACAATCGTTTAGCTGAAATTAATGAAGTATGACAGGGTATAACGCAAGGATCGACACAAATCATTTTTCAAAAATTCGATATTATATTATACTTTTAAGATTTTACACACCTACAGTCTAATCTAAAGCTATATATCCGAATCGCGCAGGGATGAAACCCCAGAGCCAACGCGGTCTGACAGTTTATTACTCTCTCTCTCTTTCTCTCTCACACCTACCGACTACACACTTGAAACACCGAGTACCAACTTAGCACATATCACTTATCAATTAGAACGCTCTGACATATGTCGGCAATGATATAGGGTAAAAACAAACGGGTCAACTCGTGAAACACAACGTTTAAATGGGTCTTGGAGAAATCTGTGTCCATCATCATCCTGTAGACTGCGTCCCTCGCTGCATCGGCCTCCTCGCACACCACGACACCGATCTGCTGCAGAGTCGGAGCCTTCATCTTTCTGGATCGCAGCACGGTGGCAAAGTGGCGAACCAGCAACTCCTTGCATTCGTTGACATCCTCTACCAGTTGCTTCAGCTGAATAATATACTCGTCTATACAGCAGGCGATATGTCGCAGGCCGTCAAACGTAACTTTTTGCATCAGAATTACGGGCGAATAATTCTTTCGCTTCTTGAATTTAGGCTCGCCAGCGTTATCACCATCATCCTCCTCCTCGTACCCCTGCTGACTTCCAACCTCTTCAGGATTGCTCGAATAGAACGCAATCACTTTCGAGCCGTGTGCCGATGTGAAGCGCAGGGTACACCCTCCGGGTAGCGAGATTGTGTCGTTTAACAAAGAACTCACTCCGCCGGGAGGACGCTCGCTTTTCTCAAAATACTTCTCGATATCTTCGAGCCTTTCTACCAGGTCCTCCCATGCTTCGGCGTTGAGGGATACACCGCTTGAGTAATTGTTGACGAATTTCCATCCAAACGAAGACGAAGACCGATATTCACTTTTTAGACCACGAGCCGTTGAGCCCGTACGTCCTCGACAGCACCAGGTTACGTTCGGATTTCTTGAGAGCTATGTCAAAAGTTTTGAACAGCCTACTACACCCCTCCTTCAACAGGCCTGTTTTCGGTGCTGCCATAGTTCTCGACTGTTTAATTGCGACTGAATGCTCCGCATCTACTCCAAGACCGAGGAGACTTACCGTTTTCCACACATCAGCAAAAACTTGCATCGCCGCGCGACAGCGATACCCCATCGCTTCTTGCCTTCCGTAAGACGCTGATGCCGCATCACGCGACTCTAGGCGCCAGCGATGAACCCCCCACACACACACACACACACGCACACACACATTTCTCATAATTATTCACATACGCGAATCCTACACGTTACATTTTACTAAAATTGTTTTAATATTATAATTAATAGTTAAGAATTTCTCTGAAGGGTAGTAATTTGTTTCGAAAATTATTTCTAGGTGAGGATTCATCGTGTTGTATTACTTTTATTCCATAATAATCTGTAACATTAATATAGGTTCTCCTCAATTTGAGATTGGTATGTGTAAGTGGGTGTTTTATTTCTTCTACATGTGTTCGTATTCATGAATTCGTAGTCAGGTAAGTGTGTTTGTATTTTGTATTGTGGTGTATGATGTTTGTGAATATGCATACTACTGAAGAGCTGCATATTGGCACCGTTGCATACTGCAGGTCTCATTCGTGCTTAAGATTTCGACGAAGAAAGTTGTAAGAAAATAATTAATTTTAATTTAAAATAATACTATCAATTTTGAATGGGTGTAGAATTTTGAAATCTTTTGTGTTTTAGTAATTACAGTGAGTTTAGGTTATTTAATTCAGATTTTGATTTTTATTTGTTTTTAGTTTTTAATATATTTGAAAAAAAGAATAGAAAGGATGCCAGATCTATTTACTTCGGTTTTTCTGGATTTGCCAAAAAATTTTAGAGTAAGTATTAAGTTTTTGAATTGATTATAGATTCTCTTTTTGCCTCATGTATCGTCATAATTTATTGGACCAGTTTTAATTTTAATAATAACAATTTATTTTACTAATGCATTTGAATCTGTTTGTTATAGATTCAATTTGTGAAGGACTTGGACAAAAATTATGTATCAATTGAAAAAATGAAAGAGCAGAGGGAGGAAAGGAAATATAATAGTTGGCTCCAATCAATGTGGGAGAAGGAGCAGGAGGTGGTCCTTTCTTCCCATGACTTCACTGATTTTGACTTATTTAAAATCCGTTGGTTGGTGGAAGGCCGCCTGGGGGTGGAGGTCCACCCCGACGATGATTGGGGTCACCCCGCTTGGGGATCCCCCCAGGGGATCCTTTCTGCCTACGACGCTTAATCTCTGAACCCTCCATTTAATTTTAATTTTAATTCTAGTTCCAACCTTGTTACTTTCGAATATATATCAATTTCAATTCTAGTTCCAATTTTGCTATTCTTGAGTATATATTAATTTTAATTTTAGTTCCAATTTTGTTATTTTTAAATATATATTAATTTTAATTTTAGTTCCAATCTTGTTATTTTAAATATATATATATATATATATATATATATATATATATATATATATATATATATATATATATATATATATATATATATGTCAATTGTTGAGTACCGAGACATTTCACAACAGGTATATACAATGATTAAATTATGATAAAAATTCGATTTCCTATTCAACCCCGTGAATAGAATTTGAAACAAACCAACCGTTCCAAACTCGGTCATATATTGTATACTATGGGGACAGTAATTTTTTCAAAAATCATGACCCGGAACTTTATAATATTTGAATAATGTCCCAGAAGTTTGTAATGCGAATTGTATATAATGTTCCCGGTAATGTACAATATATGGCCGTTATGTCCTGGAAATATTCAATATGTCCTGGAAAAGTCCCTGAACTATACAATATCTGATGATTTATTCTGGATGATCACTATATATCAATGGAAAGTCCCGGGAATGTACAATACATAGCCGTAATGTCCTGGCAACATTCAATACGTGATTGAAAAGTCCCTGAACTATACAATATTTGATGATTGTTCTGGATGTTTACTATACCTCAGTGTAAAGTCCCGGAAATTCACAATACATGGCCGTGATGCCCTGGAAATATTCAGTACGTACTTGAGAAGTCCCGGAATTATACAATACTTTATTATTGTTCTGGATGTTCACAATATATCGATGAAATTATACAATACTTTATTAAGGCCTGTTCAGACCAGCCGGAACGGAAGAGAACAGAAAAGAACGGAACAGAAGTAATCGGAAGCGTGTAGTGGAAGTCCGTGGAAGCAAACAGAAGTTTTCAATCGTACGCGTCAGGGGCGAACGATATTCATTTAGTCACTGCAGCAGTCAGTTTTGTAGAATATACGATAAATGACTAAATGAATATCGTTCGCCCCTGACGTGTACGGTTAAAAACTTCTGATTGCTTCTACGGACTTCCACACGCTTCCGATCACTTCTGTTCTGTTTTTTTCCGTTCTCTTCTATTCCGGTAGGTTCCGGCTGGTCTGAACAGGCCTTTATTGTTCTGGATGTTCACAATATATCGATGAAATGTCCCAGAAATGTATAATGCTTCATGAAAATGTACCGGCAATTTGCAATACGCGTTCCGAAAATCTTGCTCATTTTTACGCTTGCACACGAATTCAATTGTACAGTGGATTTACAGGTGTGCTTTTGAAAATGTAGGCCTTGACCTGGAAGTACAGTAGGATCTCGATTATCCGAACCAATTGGGATCAAGCCTAGTTCGAATAGCGAAAGTTCGATATTTATTCAAAGTTCGATATTTGTTCAGTCAAAGTTCGATATTTATTCACTCAAAGTTCTCCTGTATACAATACGTCCTTGAAAAGTCTCGGAACTATACAGTACCTATGACCATAACAGAATTTTTAGGTTCCCGCCGCGCTGTATGAAAGCGTGCGTTCCTTACGTCGAGTTTCTTGTCCCGAATGAAGAACGGTTCAACCTAACACAGAATTTACATTGGTTCTGATTAGGACAAATCGTGTCAACTACCAATAAGGAACGCCGCTGCGTTGCTCCTGCGTTTCCGTTTGCGTTTGAGCGAGACACTGTAGCACGATCTTGTACTCAGGAATTCCCGGTTCAGAGCACACGTCGTACGTGCAGTGTGATACCGGTTCGGATGTCGAAACATAAGAAGACCCTAATTACAGAAAAGTAAGTCACAAGATTATATTCATACATCTATTAAGCATAACACACATTGAAATCTCTGGTTTATTCAGCAACTTGTTGCCAGTTGTTTAGTCAACTTGTAAGTAGCGGCAATTTCTCACCCCTTCATTACTCACTCGTCCTACAACGTAAAACACGTGTTCGACGAATTCTGCCGCATATGTATCTAACAAATTTTCAGGATTATAATTTCTGATTCTGATAATTGCATTACTAGTAATGACATACCAGCGTACTAAAACTATTAAATTTATGCTATGAACATGACGGGTGATTCCGAGAAATCTTGTTACTCAACTCAAGCTTTACAATATTCTAGTCCTAACTTAGTAAATTTCATTCCTAATTCAGATATGTTGTGTTAACGTTGTGGACTTCAACCACATAATGGTATCACATCTTGTAAATCAGGCTCAGTGACTTATCAAACTAAGGTGAACTACCTTTTGTACCATTTATTTCTATATGCTTGTTGAATTTTTTCATAGAATGTGGAACCAATGTCTGCGGTAGTTGCAAGAAAATTAGATCACAATGTTTGCTCTAGTCAAATTCAACGATGAATCACATTCCATATATCATATGAAAAATATTAAGGTGCATGGTGAGAAAGCTTGCATAGTTAAACATAATGGATGCAAATATGAGGCTCAGCTCTTGGCGTCAAATGGTAAGATAACCAGAAGAGCATCGATTTATTTCTAATTCTCTATTTCTGAGTTCAATTTATTGTGACATTTATGGTCATCAAGATGGCTGATATGTTAAATAATTACATAGAAATGACTTACCTGACTTATAATACTGTATGAGTATTTAATGATTCATTTAGTCCGTGCTGCAATGAAAATATTTTCTAGCTACCAGATTGAAAAACAGCAATCGTTGACAAGTATTACTTTTTTTTGGGCTCATTGATATCCGAATTCCATCAATTTGATTTATTGATGTACATCATATCAATTGCAGAGACGCGGACACACCTCCAAGCCCTCAGAAACCGTCTAGAAAAACAGCCAGCTGTTCAAAAACCACGAATAATTAGCATAGAAAAATTTCCTCCAGTCCATCCAAAAAATGAAAAATATTCTGGTGTTCAACTGCCAGATAAGATCTCCGTAACACAAGAAAATTCTTCATTCAATGAGTCGGTTGACAAAATCAATAACAGTGATATCGCTGGTACTATTATCGAAGAAACGCCTGAATCAATCGATAAAGATGAAACTTATACCTTGACCAACAGTGGGGCACTACTAAACGAAACCGTCTTGAATAAGATCGATGTAGAAGCACTGAACAATCCTCAAGGTGCGATCACGTACAACATAAGATCGAGGAGTTCTGAGGCTTTGTCGTTGGAATCAGCAAATTTACAAAGTCCAGACATTGACTTATCTCGCTATTTGTTAGACTCAGTACTGCCCGATGCAAATGCATTATTCCCATCCGGGGTACTATTAACAAGTACACCAGAAAATTTTACATTTGACGAACAGGCCAATTTACCATCACAGAATAATTCAGTCAATCTTGAAACTAAATCTACGTCTACGGAATATCCATGTGATACAGGTATTCATTAATTTTTTTCTCGTTATTTATTTATTCATTTATTCGTTCCAATGTTGAGGGAAATGGACTTAACATACGAGTTACTTGGCTACGAGACGATCAAACCTCCATTTCTAGATTCAGCTCAAAGTACTAGAGGTGTTTACTTAGAATAGAAGATGATACCAATGTTGTTTAGTTCAACCTAATAGGCCATCCTTCTCGAGATGAGCCCGTATTCAAGGTGCTGCCAAGTAATCATTTATCATCATCTAGAATGAACTCATTTACAATACAAACATACTTTTTGTGTTGAAAATAATATATTTATTACACGTAAGTACTCTCGTATTTATCATTCCTAGCAAGAGAAGTATTGCTTGCCCGCAAATATATAACGAGTATTTTTTTCCGAACAGAACGACCCACTCCCTGCGGCAACACCTACACAGGCGTGTGCTGCGTACGTGAGGCTCGGCTAAGTGCTATCCACCTCCCAGACGAGTCCCACGCACGCGGTACGAGCGTGCGTTAGCGTTACCGCAGGGAGGGGTCGATTTGTTTGAACAAAAACACTCAGTATAACCTGGGTTTCACTTTACATTTTAATATCTGCCACCTGTAAAACGTATTCAGAGGGAATCGTCGAATATTCTATAAATATTTCTCAATAAAGATAAGGGATGATTGATAAGTCGTTCGACGAGTCTGATGATACGAAGCAATCATGTGTGCTGAACAGAGAATTGTCTTTTGCTAGGTTTGATGACTTTTGGATTCCTTACTTGTAATAATTGTTATATCAGAAACACAAATATATATTTTTCTTGTGAATGGGTATTTTCTGTATGAAAATAAGTAATTAAGTTCAGTCCGAATGCAATTTACTGAATCACTAGAAGTATGACCAGAATGTTGGCTTATCTCATTGTTGGCATCTTAAAATCAACAATTCTACAGTAATTTTGCTATGTTCAACTGAGGCAGGACACCTCAGAATTCCGACATTCAAAGATTACTCAGGATCCGAACTTCCAACTATCCTATCCTACCATTAATATCCTTAAACTGGTTTTCTGTATTTCAGATTCCAACAAGCTAGAGTCGAATAATATTGAAGACACCGATCCTGACTATGACCCACATTGTGAAAATACATCTGATTCTCTATCAAATGCTGAAAGTGCGATTGATCAAAGTGATAACCGAGGCCCTACCAAGAATTTGTCGAATATAAGCCATAATATTTCAAATGGATTGAATGTATCTATTGCGAAAAATCTTGTAGGTTCAAGCAGGTGTAATGACGAAGACCTAGACGTAGAAAAGTCTCGTGGTCGCAACGGTGATAAGAAATATAATTTCTGTTTGTATTGCCACACAAAACAGAAAAAAATTGCCCGTCACTTATAACTGAAACATAATAATGAACAAGATGTACGAAAATTTACTGATCTACCCAAAAATAGTAGTGAGAGACGGAAAATAATAGGAGTAATCCGTAAACAAGGAAATTTTCTGTTTAACACACAAACTAAATTTAACGATGGTGAATTAATCGTATCAAGAAGGCCTAATATCAAATTCACTAGATCATCTTCTGACTTCCGAGCGTGCGCAATTTGCAAGGCATTCTTTTCAAAAAATAGTCTGAGAATGCATTTTGCGAAATGTTCCGGTCGACAGAACAAAAAGACAAGGGTTGTCATGGTGATGAGCAAACAAGTTACGGCTCGAGTACATTCACGAGCTTCTGAAACAGTATTAAATCAAATTTTTCCCATGCTCAGGGAGGATCACATCGTCCGAGCTATCCGGTATGACGAATTGGTTGTAGTTTACGCCAATAAAATGGGGGAAAAATATCGAGAAGCTCGTGATTATGAAATGATACGTCAACGTATTCGACTTCTTGGTAGGTTCTTGGTAACTATCCGAAAATTGAACGAGGATGTCACAGATCTTACTTCCATTTTTGATCCAAAATTTTGCGATGACGCAATAACAGCTATTACTATCGAAGCAAAGCTAGTGTCATCTTCGGAAAGGCCTGCAACACCAGCTGTAGCGTCCAGCTTAGGTACTCTACTCAAATTACTCGGATCAATTCTCATCACCGAAAGCATTAAGAAGCATGACCACGATAAGAAGAAAAATACAAAGGACTTTTTAAAATTATTCACCCAAGAATTAGCATTAAACATCAATCGAAGAGTTACGGAACTACAAGCCCAACAACACAGAAAGAAAAAAGTGGAGTTGCCATCGATGGCAGATGTGAAGATATTATGCAGATATTTAGAAGAAAAAAGGAATACAGCGTTTCAAGAACTAAGGTACAACTTTTCGGAGGCAGGTTGGATGACCTTAGCTGAAACTACTCTGACGTCAATACAATTATTCAATCGTCGACGAGCCGGAGAAATTGAACGAACGCTGATCGAAGATTTTGAAAATTATCAAAGTCTTGATGAGAACACAGACAAAGATTTATTCAATAAACTATCGAAAGAAAGCCAATCCCTGGCTAAGAGATATGTTCGCTTTGTCATCAGAGGTAAATTAAATCGAACAGTTCCTGTTCTTCTAAGTAAAGAGCTGTTGGAATGTATCAAACTACTTCTTCATCATCGTAAAAATATCAAAGTCAGTGAGAACAATCCATATATCTTCGGCATAAAAGGAGAAATTAAATCGAAACATAAACACTTGCGAGCTTGTGCTCTACTGCGAAAGTTTTCAACTGAATCTGGCGCTACACATCCGGAGAGATTACGTGGTACCAAATTACGTAAACACATTGCGACGATGTGTGTTTCATTGAACCTAACAGAGCATCAAGTTACCGATTTAGCAAATTATATGGGCCACGCCGAGAAAATTCACAAAGATATTTATCGCCAACCGTTAGTAAATCGAGAAATCCTTGGAGTATCCAAACTTTTAGAAGTCGCACAAGGTGTAAACGAAGAGGACGATGATGAAGATGATGATTCTGATGACGAAGACGAACGGCCCGAATGTGACGATCGAGAAAATCTCAATCATCTCAACAAAGAAAATCGACAGCTAGGAAATTACAGCTCTGGAAAGTCCAAAATATTTAAAACACCACATCAGGAAAATTTGGGATGTACAGCGAAAAAAATACGATTCAGTAAGTAGTTCAATTGAAAAAACCTATAAGCTATAACAACATTCAAATTCTATCTAGTAACGCACATTCGTGATTCACATTTCGACAACCTTTCACGGTCCTTTTCAGAAATCCTGTTCAAAACAGAAGGCCACTGCAAATATTATAAATATCATTGATAAGTCTAATAGCATTACTTCAATTTTATGATAGCCACGTGATGGTGGTCAGAATGAAGGGTTGAAATAAGGAGTTGATTTTTTAAATTTTCCAGTGGTTATGTGTCTTCAGCCGTATTTTGTTTTAATTAATGCTTTTGAAAATAATACTGAAATGCTGTCGAAACATTGAACACAAAATTGTGTTACCAGTTAACTTTATTTTATCGCTACCTTGCATCCAGCATGACACCGAATGCTTTGCTGATATTTTTCTGATCCTCTGTTGATTTTGACACGATATGATTTCTTAGTTCATTCGAATGATTTGTCCACCATTAAACATATAGTAAAACTCCTTATTTTCATTTGAATTTCATTACGATAGCATGAAAATGTATTTCTTGCAGGTTCTCCATACGGTTCAGTAACACGCACCCCTTGGAATGACGCCGAAAAACAAAAAGCGCTCGAATTGTTCGGTGAACATTTAAGAAAGAATAAGTTACCTTCATTGAAAGAAATTCATTCAGCGATAATGGAGAATCCATGTCTTCAAGCTAGAACTTCGCCACAAATCAAGACCTGGCTCCACAATCAGACTAGATCCAAGATTAAAAAGAGGAAACTTTGTGAAGGAGAACTGTAATAATATGGCATCATTCCTCTAGCTGAAGTCGGCAGTGTCAAACTTTAAATATTGGTTGGCCAACTTGAGCTCGGGCTCTATAAGTAATTAATAGCGTTTTCGACTGGGACTACACCAAGCTACACTGGTGTAGTTCAGCCATCGTCATCTCTTTCTTTTCTTCGAAGAAGAGAGAGACAAAGATGGTTACACTACACTAGTGTAGCCCCAGTCGAAAACGCTATAACATTTTCCAGTGTCCAAGGATATTTTCATAGTTTTACAGATAGTAAATACGGTATATTTATTTATACGTTTTTGCGGTTAAGGCATATCGCGTGACTAATAAAAAAAAGGTCGTAAGCGACACTCACGCTCTTTTGCAATTCCTAAAAGCAAAAAGGCGTATTGCTTTTTCGTCATTCAACTAGAAAACCCTCAAAACGAAAGAAAACGTCGATATTCAAAGCTGAAAAAAATTCAAAGCTACAGAGCGTGAACGCAGAAGGTACCCCTAGCTGTTCAGAAGAATCAAATCAAGTAATGCCAAAAGCGCGTATCCGCCAAACATTTTTAATTTCATATTAAACTTTAATTTCGTCGGATACGCCCTTTTGCCATTTGAATAGCGCTGTTCGTCGTTTACAATCTTTTTCTATTAGTCACGCGATATTTATTTTTTACGAAATATACCTGTGCAATATTACTCTCAGTCACTTTGAATATGAATGCAGTGTTACCTTTAAGCGTAGTGGTCTAGTCTACGCTACGAAGTATCTATTCTCAGTCGCAAAGGTTCATAATTTTATATAGAAAAAGATTGTTTCCGGTCATACTTTAAATATTGCCATGGGCTGTATCGTCTCACAGAATTGTGAAAATTGGCCCATACAGCACACATATCCGATAGATGTTCATACCCTACTGAAAATGATTATGTGATAAATCACATGATGTTATGAAAGAAATTAGTATGTATTTTATCATGTAATTTAACATGTAATTACGACTTAATACATAACAAATCACATGACAAATCATAAAGTACAGATCATAAAATAAAATACATAACAATTCATATGTCAAATGATAAGTTTCAGTATGTGATTTGTAATGTATTTTACCTTATAAGTCGTATTTTATAATTTATCTTGTGATTTGTTATGTATTGAGTCGTAGAAACATGTTAAATTATATGATAAAATACATACTAATTTCTTTCATGACATCATATGATTTATCACATAATCATTTTCAGTAGGGTAGGATATCCTATGAACATCTATCGGACATGTGTGCTGTGTGGGAGTGATTGCATTTCCCACATAATATTAGAGTTAATGTTCGTTTTTTATTTTTATCCTTATATAATTTCAATGAAAATTATAAGATGCTCGATTTCGATAATCCGATTACCTTTAGTCATAGTGATCTAGTCTATTGTTATAGTGTCTATTCTTAGTCGCAAAGTTTTATAATTTTATATACTTTGAACATTGCCATGGGCTGTATGGTCTCACAGAATCGTGAAGGTCAGGAATTGCATTTCCCACATGATATTACAGTTATTGTTTGTTTTTTATCTTTATTCTTATATAATTTCAATGAAAATTACAAAATATTCGAAGTCGATGATCCGACTTTGATATTTCAGTATTTCATACAGCCACTTACAACCCAGACAACACAAAAGTAAAAGTGGTCCCCAAGACGTCATATAGACGTCAAATACGTCGATTTATGACGTCTTAAAGACGTCTTAAAGATTTCTTTTATTTTTGTGTTGTCTGGAAAGGCCAGTGAAAAGATCTCTTCCAGCTGATTGATAACGATCTCAGTACAACACTCGTACTCCAAAATATTATAAGAAAATAATATATATCATCCAATGTTACAAATACTCGATGGTGTGCTTAGATGATATATTCTTACATAAAAACCATAATTAATATACTGTGCATCTGTTCACTTGGTTGCAGGATGGCACTTTAATTAAACTTCAATAAAATTGACTTTGCTAAGTACTGTGTATTTCCAGAACTTTTCAATGGCGTATCCCAATCTTCCAGGTCATTGATTGAGTATTGTGTATTTCCAGGATTTTTTAACGGTGTATTGCAATCTTCCGGCACATTGAGCACGTGATATACACGGTGACCCAGAATTCGTGACGAGGAATTAACAGGGTAAATCTTGATCAAAAACGGGATCGAAAATTCCTTAGCCATTTTTCCCGGAAAGGCTTAGATTTCTCCGTATAATTATTTCAAATCCAGCCAATGACGCGTGGCTTATGAACGGCCGTTCGTCGATGTGATTACCGCTCGGTTGTATACACCCGGTTGTACACCGACAAGCGCCCGTTCATAAATCGCGTGTTATTGACTGAAATTAAAATAATTATAACGAGAAATCTAAGCATATCCGGAAAAAATGGCTAAGGAAATTTCGATCTCGTTTTTGATCAAGATTTACCCTGTAAATCTCCTTGTCATGAATATACGTCTGGGTCACCCTGTATATTTTTAGCATGAAGTTTCATGAAACCACAACAATAATGATATCATATATGTATTCCCTATTCCAATCTTCATCACAGACGTCAAATACAATTCTGTGGTAACGATTTTCGGATAAAGTCTTCTGCAATTCCAAAAATTCTTGGGCGGGGGTTGGGAGATGTCTGTGCAGTATTCATAATCGGTAATGTTAGTACCATATTCCGATATACTGATGCATGTATGCACACAGATTTATACCGTGAAGAACTCTTGTTTTTGAACAAGAATTTCTAATTATTTTTGCAGTTTTCCGTGAATCCGCTTATTATAGGCCCCGCACACTTGGTAATGACAACGTTCAACGCCATAATCCTATATATACTATAACTTTGCTAAGTATTGTATATTTTCCGGACTTTTCAATTGCGTATCGCAATCTTCCGATACATTGACGAGTCTCGTATATTTCCAGGACATTTCATTCACGTACTGCAAACTGCCAAGACATTTTTCAAAATGCAAAAAGTCCAGCCAATTCTATTGCCACTGAAATTTTTATATGCAGTTGTGATGAAGCGATGAATTAATATTGAGTTTCTAGATCTGAGATCACCGTTCTCTATTTCCTGACGCAGAGAAAACTGGCGATATCCCATTATTAGCTGAGGGGCGTGGAGAGAAGGGTCAGTTTCCAAGGTTTCGTCGTGAAATTTCATATTTGCAAAGAACTGTTGGTTTTTAGCACAAGACTTGATTTTCCGGTGAATCATTGGAAAATCATAATTTTTATACATTGATCATAACTTCCGGAACTGTCCCGGAACATATCATTCGACATAAAAAAGTTCCGGAACCGTCCTGGAATTGCACAAGTGTCTTGGAAATTGTCAATGGGGCACCGAAATGGTCTCGGAAGTGATCGAATTATATATATATATATATATATATTTATATATATATATATTTTATATATTAATTTTAATTTTCAATTTTCTTATTTTTTAAATAAAAAAATATTTGGTTTTCATTCATGTTCATACATTTTGTGGTTCTTATTATTTACTAATCCCTAATTAAGATTTTGACAACCTTTTACTTGTATATTTTTAGTTTATTTACATGGACAATTTTTCCTTTAACTCCGATTTTTAATTTGACATTATGATTTTCCAACATTTCTATTATCTCATGTGGTCCTGAATATTGATCTCCGAATTTTCCTTTTCGTTGTTCTTTTAATAAAAATACGAGGTCTCCTATTTTTAGTTTAATTGGATTTATCCGTCGGTCATAGTACATTTTTGATTTTTCTTCTGCTTGAGTTAAGTTTAATTTTGCCCTTTCTTGGATAGTTTTAATTTTTGTATATAGGTCAATTAAGTAGTCTTGGTATGTTCTATCATTTAATTCTTCTATTATTTCATGTTCTGATGGTAATCTAGCGAGTTTTCCGTAAACTAATTCGTATGGTGTGTATTTTGTTCCTTCATGAACACTTGTATTGTAAGAAAACATTGCAAAGTCTAGCCATTCGTCCCAATTATTTCCGTTTTTGACGTATTGTTTTAGGTATTCAATTAGTACATGGTGTGATCTTTCTATTGATCCGTTAGATTGGGGATGGAATGCAGTTGTTCGACATTGTTTGATCCTAAATTTCTTTGCTATTGCTTTCATCAGAGAACTAGTCAAATTTGCATCTTGGTCTGTTAGAATTTGTTTAGGTGCACCGAATTTGCAAATAAATTCTTTTATTAGGGCATCTGCAATGTTAGTCGACGTCGTTGAATCTAATGGTATTGCTAATGAATATTTCGTCAGTTGGTCTTGTATGGTAAGTATGTGTTCGTTTCCTTGCCTTGTTATAGGTAGCGGTCCTACAATATCTATTGCTATTTTGTCAAAACTTGAACCGGGTGTGTCAGTTAATATCATTGGTTGTTTTGTTTTTACTCGTGTTAATTTTTTGTTTGGCACTCTATGCATTCTGACACGTATTGTTCGACTTGTGATTTTATGTTTTCCCAAAAGTAATTTCGCCTGATACGATTGTATGTTTTCGTAATTCCTTTATGTCCACCTAAAACTGAAGCATGGTATTCCCGGATTATTTCTACTCGTTCTTCGATCGGTGGGAATCTTATCAAGTTTTTACAAATATTTATTTGACATTCAGTGTCATTGAAAACTGATTTTATTATTTTGATTATTTCCCTCCATTCTATATTGTTGATTTGCGTGGTCTTTGATAATGATATATTTTTTATGTCGAATTCATGCACGACGTTGAACAATGATTTAATACATTCGATTAGTATTTCTTTATCAGTTGATACGTTTATCCTTTCTTTGATCGGTAAACCTATATATCGTTTATTATTGATTTGCACTACTTTTGCTCGGCCTAAAGTTGTTTCGTTGAATTTTGGTAGTTTATTCGCGTTCTGTAGATCTCTTGAGCCTTCATCGGGAGGATCTCCCTGCATTGTTATGAAGATTACGTAATCTCCCTTTTGCATTGATAATCTGTCCTTTGTTTCAATAAGTTCTAATTTTGTTTGTACTCTCTGTTTATTGATTGTTATTATTTCTATATCGTCAGTCGTGTTTGATTTTAAGTCTTCATATGTTTCTTCATTTGATTCGTCTTCACTTGACTGGACTGTACTTGCGGGAGTAATTTCATCGTTTTGTTTGTGAATTTCTTCAATGATAGTGTCGAAAGTGGAGTCTTGTTGCGTTCTTATTTCGTTACCTGTATTTTGGTCGGTTGACGATGCGTCTTGTGTTTCATTATTCTTATCTATTTGCCCTTCACGTACCGGGTTGGTGTTTTCAATTACATTTTTATATTTATCTAACGGGTTTTTATTTCTTTTATTTTTAGAGGTCTTTCCTAAAACGTATTGTGTGTATTTTGCGGGTATTTGAGTTTTTCGTTTTTCACGAGTTGGTTTATTTTCTGTACTTTTATTTTCTTGATTTCTATTCTCTTCCTCATTGACTTTTGAAACTTCTAATTTGTAAATTTTTAATTTGAACGGGTTTGGAAAAATTTCTTTCAGTATCGGTTTTACCTTTTCCCAAGACAGTTGATCTAGACCGCAACCGATTTTGGGCATAGCTATTTTGTAAATTTCTAATTCTGTACAAATGTCTTTTGAATTTTGTAATGATTGCCTCAAGGTATCATAAGTAGGTTTACCTTCGCTTGTTTCTTTTGTTATTAAATAAAACACCCATCTTTCTTCGTTGTATAGACTGGCTACTCCGCCTGTTTTCTCATCTTGCATTCTCAGTTCTCGTATTCGTCCTATCTTTTCTCTAAATGTAAGCGCTATCCCTGCCCCCATGCGTAAGTCTTCGGCTACGCAATGTGCTAAAGAATATTCTATCGGGGCGTCAAATAATTCTCCTATAATTTCAATTATATTTTCGTCTTTTAGTGTTTCTAAATTTTCGCGTGTTATTTGTAGACCCTTGCTATTTTCAACTACTGGATTTCGAGACAAAGCATCAGCATTGAGATTAATTTTCCCAGCTTTGTATATTACTTCGTATTCGTATTCTGCTAGTTTGAGTCTCCACCTCACCAACCGTGAAGTCGGGTCTTTGACTGAGTGTAACCAAACGAGAGGTCTATGATCCGTTATTAATGTAAACCTTTTTCCATAGAGATAAGCTCTAAAATGGTTTATTGCGTATACTATTGCTAAAAGTTCCTTTTCGATAGTTGAATAATTTTGTTCCGCTGAATTTAATAATCTGGATGTATATGCAATGGGTAAATCTTTCCCTATTGTTCCTTGACTCAAAATGGCTCCTATTGCGTAACCTGATGCGTCCGTCGTTACTAAAAAGGGTTTAGTAAAATCTGGATATTGGAGTATCGGTTTGTCGCAAAGTTTGTTACACAATTCCTTGAACGCTTGTTCCTGTGAGTCTTTCCAATTAAAATGTGATTCCTTTTTTAACAAATTGGTGAGGGGTTTTGCTATTTTAGAGAAATCGAGAATGAACCTGTGGTAATATCCTGCCAACCCTAAGAATTGTTTAATGTTTTTTGCATTTTTAGGTCGTGGAAAGTTTTTTACTGCTTCTATCTTTTTCGGATCTGGTTTTACTCCGTTTTCGCTAATAATATGTCTCAAATACATTACTTTTTTTAAAAAATTCACATTTATCTGGTTATAGTTTTAGTTTAGCAGTTGAGACTTTCTTCAGTAATATTTCTGGCAGTTGACACCTCAAACTTAACTCCCAACCGAGGTGTCAACTGCCAGAAATATTACTGAAGAAAGTCTCAACTGCTAAACTAAAACTATAACCAGATAAATGTGAATTTTTTAAAAAAAGTAATGTATTTGAGACATATTATTAGCGAAAACGGAGTAAAACCAGATCCGAAAAAGATAGAAGCAGTAAAAAACTTTCCACGACCTAAAAATGCAAAAAACATTAAACAATTCTTAGGGTTGGCAGGATATTACCACAGGTTCATTCTCGATTTCTCTAAAATAGCAAAACCCCTCACCAATTTGTTAAAAAAGGAATCACATTTTAATTGGAAAGACTCACAGGAACAAGCGTTCAAGGAATTGTGTAACAAACTTTGCGACAAACCGATACTCCAATATCCAGATTTTACTAAACCCTTTTTAGTAACGACGGACGCATCAGGTTACGCAATAGGAGCCATTTTGAGTCAAGGAACAATAGGGAAAGATTTACCCATTGCATATACATCCAGATTATTAAATTCAGCGGAACAAAATTATTCAACTATCGAAAAGGAACTTTTAGCAATAGTATACGCAATAAACCATTTTAGAGCTTATCTCTATGGAAAAAGGTTTACATTAATAACGGATCATAGACCTCTCGTTTGGTTACACTCAGTCAAAGACCCGACTTCACGGTTGGTGAGGTGGAGACTCAAACTAGCAGAATACGAATACGAAGTAATATACAAAGCTGGGAAAATTAATCTCAATGCTGATGCTTTGTCTCGAAATCCAGTAGTTGAAAATAGCAAGGGTCTACAAATAACACGCGAAAATTTAGAAACACTAAAAGACGAAAATATAATTGAAATTATAGGAGAATTATTTGACGCCCCGATAGAATATTCTTTAGCACATTGCGTAGCCGAAGACTTACGCATGGGGGCAGGGATAGCGCTTACATTTAGAGAAAAGATAGGACGAATACGAGAACTGAGAATGCAAGATGAGAAAACAGGCGGAGTAGCCAGTCTATACAACGAAGAAAGATGGGTGTTTTATTTAATAACAAAAGAAACAAGCGAAGGTAAACCTACTTATGATACCTTGAGGCAATCATTACAAAATTCAAAAGACATTTGTACAGAATTAGAAATTTACAAAATAGCTATGCCCAAAATCGGTTGCGGTCTAGATCAACTGTCTTGGGAAAAGGTAAAACCGATACTGAAAGAAATTTTTCCAAACCCGTTCAAATTAAAAATTTACAAATTAGAAGTTTCAAAAGTCAATGAGGAAGAGAATAGAAATCAAGAAAATAAAAGTACAGAAAATAAACCAACTCGTGAAAAACGAAAAACTCAAATACCCGCAAAATACACACAATACGTTTTAGGAAAGACCTCTAAAAATAAAAGAAATAAAAACCCGTTAGATAAATATAAAAATGTAATTGAAAACACCAACCCGGTACGTGAAGGGCAAATAGATAAGAATAATGAAACACAAGACGCATCGTCAACCGACCAAAATACAGGTAACGAAATAAGAACGCAACAAGACTCCACTTTCGACACTATCATTGAAGAAATTCACAAACAAAACGATGAAATTACTCCCGCAAGTACAGTCCAGTCAAGTGAAGACGAATCAAATGAAGAAACATATGAAGACTTAAAATCAAACACGACTGACGATATAGAAATAATAACAATCAATAAACAGAGAGTACAAACAAAATTAGAACTTATTGAAACAAAGGACAGATTATCAATGCAAAAGGGAGATTACGTAATCTTCATAACAATGCAGGGAGATCCTCCCGATGAAGGCTCAAGAGATCTACAGAACGCGAATAAACTACCAAAATTCAACGAAACAACTTTAGGCCGAGCAAAAGTAGTGCAAATCAATAATAAACGATATATAGGTTTACCGATCAAAGAAAGGATAAACGTATCAACTGATAAAGAAATACTAATCGAATGTATTAAATCATTGTTCAACGTCGTGCATGAATTCGACATAAAAAATATATCATTATCAAAGACCACGCAAATCAACAATATAGAATGGAGGGAAATAATCAAAATAATAAAATCAGTTTTCAATGACACTGAATGTCAAATAAATATTTGTAAAAACTTGATAAGATTCCCACCGATCGAAGAACGAGTAGAAATAATCCGGGAATACCATGCTTCAGTTTTAGGTGGACATAAAGGAATTACGAAAACATACAATCGTATCAGGCGAAATTACTTTTGGGAAAACATAAAATCACAAGTCGAACAATACGTGTCAGAATGCATAGAGTGCCAAACAAAAAATTAACACGAGTAAAAACAAAACAACCAATGATATTAACTGACACACCCGGTTCAAGTTTTGACAAAATAGCAATAGATATTGTAGGACCGCTACCTATAACAAGGCAAGGAAACGAACACATACTTACCATACAAGACCAACTGACGAAATATTCATTAGCAATACCATTAGATTCAACGACGTCGACTAACATTGCAGATGCCCTAATAAAAGAATTTATTTGCAAATTCGGTGCACCTAAACAAATTCTAACAGACCAAGATGCAAATTTGACTAGTTCTCTGATGAAAGCAATAGCAAAGAAATTTAGGATCAAACAATGTCGAACAACTGCATTCCATCCCCAATCTAACGGATCAATAGAAAGATCACACCATGTACTAATTGAATACCTAAAACAATACGTCAAAAACGGAAATAATTGGGACGAATGGCTAGACTTTGCAATGTTTTCTTACAATACAAGTGTTCATGAAGGAACAAAATACACACCATACGAATTAGTTTACGGAAAACTCGCTAGATTACCATCAGAACATGAAATAATAGAAGAATTAAATGATAGAACATACCAAGACTACTTAATTGACCTATATACAAAAATTAAAACTATCCAAGAAAGGGCAAAATTAAACTTAACTCAAGCAGAAGAAAAATCAAAAATGTACTATGACCGACGGATAAATCCAATTAAACTAAAAATAGGAGACCTCGTATTTTTATTAAAAGAACAACGAAAAGGAAAATTCGGAGATCAATATTCAGGACCACATGAGATAATAGAAATGTTGGAAAATCATAATGTCAAATTAAAAATCGGAGTTAAAGGAAAAATTGTCCATGTAAATAAACTAAAAATATACAAGTAAAAGGTTGTCAAAATCTTAATTAGGGATTAGTAAATAATAAGAACCACAAAATGTATGAACATGAATGAAAACCAAATATTTTTTTATTTAAAAAATAAGAAAATTGAAAATTAAAATTAATATATAAAATATATATATATATATATATATATATTTAAAATAACAAGATTGGAACTAAAATTAAAATTAATATATATTTAAAAATAACAAAATTGGAACTAAAATTAAAATTAATATATACTCAAGAATAGCAAAATTGGAACTACAATTGAAATTGATATATATTCGAAAGTAACAAGGTTGGAACTAGAATTAAAATTAAAATTAAATGGAGGGTTCAGAGATTAAGCGTCGTAGGCAGAAAGGATCCCCTGGGGGGATCCCCAAGCGGGGTGACCCCAATCATCGTCGGGGTGGACCTCCACCCCCAGGCGGCCTTCCACCAACCAACGGATTTTAAATAAGTCAAAATCAGTGAAGTCATGGGAAGAAAGGACCACCTCCTGCTCCTTCTCCCACATTGATTGGAGCCAACTATTATATTTCCTTTCCTCCCTCTGCTCTTTCATTTTTTCAATTGATACATAATTTTTGTCCAAGTCCTTCACAAATTGAATCTATAACAAACAGATTCAAATGCATTAGTAAAATAAATTGTTATTATTAAAATTAAAACTGGTCCAATAAATTATGACGATACATGAGGCAAAAGGAGAATCTATAATCAATTCAAAAACTTAATACTTACTCTAAAATTTTTTGGCAAATCCAGAAAAACCGAAGTAAATAGATCTGGCATCCTTTCTATTCTTTTTTTCAAATATATTAAAAACTAAAAACAAATAAAAATCAAAATCTGAATTAAATAACCTAAACTCACTGTAATTACTAAAACACAAAAGATTTCAAAATTCTACACCCATTCAAAATTGATAGTATTATTTTAAATTAAAATTAATTATTTTCTTACAACTTTCTTCGTCGAAATCTTAAGCACGAATGAGACCTGCAGTATGCAACGGTGCCAATATGCAGCTCTTCAGTAGTATGCATATTCACAAACATCATACACCACAATACAAAATACAAACACACTTACCTGACTACGAATTCATGAATACGAACACATGTAGAAGAAATAAAACACCCACTTACACATACCAATCTCAAATTGAGGAGAACCTATATTAATGTTACAGATTATTATGGAATAAAAGTAATACAACACGATGAATCCTCACCTAGAAATAATTTTCGAAACAAATTACTACCCTTCAGAGAAATTCTTAACTATTAATTATAATATTAAAACAATTTTAGTAAAATGTAACGTGTAGGATTCGCGTATGTGAATAATTATGAGAAATGTGTGTGTGCGTGTGTGTGTGTGTGTGTGGGGGGTTCATCGCTGGCGCCTAGAGTCGCGTGATGCGGCATCAGCGTCTTACGGAAGGCAAGAAGCGATGGGGTATCGCTGTCGCGCGGCGATGCAAGTTTTTGCTGATGTGTGGAAAACGGTAAGTCTCCTCGGTCTTGGAGTAGATGCGGAGCATTCAGTCGCAATTAAACAGTCGAGAACTATGGCAGCACCGAAAACAGGCCTGTTGAAGGAGGGGTGTAGTAGGCTGTTCAAAACTTTTGACATAGCTCTCAAGAAATCCGAACGTAACCTGGTGCTGTCGAGGACGTACGGGCTCAACGGCTCGTGGTCTAAAAAGTGAATATCGGTCTTCGTCTTCGTTTGGATGGAAATTCGTCAACAATTACTCAAGCGGTGTATCCCTCAACGCCGAAGCATGGGAGGACCTGGTAGAAAGGCTCGAAGATATCGAGAAGTATTTTGAGAAAAGCGAGCGTCCTCCCGGCGGAGTGAGTTCTTTGTTAAACGACACAATCTCGCTACCCGGAGGGTGTACCCTGCGCTTCACATCGGCACACGGCTCGAAAGTGATTGCGTTCTATTCGAGCAATCCTGAAGAGGTTGGAAGTCAGCAGGGGTACGAGGAGGAGGATGATGGTGATAACGCTGGCGAGCCTAAATTCAAGAAGCGAAAGAATTATTCGCCCGTAATTCTGATGCAAAAAGTTACGTTTGACGGCCTGCGACATATCGCCTGCTGTATAGACGAGTATATTATTCAGCTGAAGCAACTGGTAGAGGATGTCAACGAATGCAAGGAGTTGCTGGTTCGCCACTTTGCCACCGTGCTGCGATCCAGAAAGATGAAGGCTCCGACTCTGCAGCAGATCGGTGTCGTGGTGTGCGAGGAGGCCGATGCAGCGAGGGACGCAGTCTACAGGATGATGATGGACACAGATTTCTCCAAGACCCATTTAAACGTTGTGTTTCACGAGTTGACCCGTTTGTTTTTACCCTATATCATTGCCGACATATGTCAGAGCGTTCTAATTGATAAGTGATATGTGCTAAGTTGGTACTCGGTGTTTCAAGTGTGTAGTCGGTAGGTGTGAGAGAGAAAGAGAGAGAGAGTAATAAACTGTCAGACCGCGTTGGCTCTGGGGTTTCATCCCTGCGCGATTCGGATATATAGCTTTAGATTAGACTGTAGGTGTGTAAAATCTTAAAAGTATAATATAATATCGAATTTTTGAAAAATGATTTGTGTCGATCCTTGCGTTATACCCTGTCATACTTCATTAATTTCAGCTAAACGATTGTAATATTGAATAAACGAATGTTTAACGATAATTCGTGTCGATCCCTGCATATACCCTTTCATTCTTCCAACATTTCAGCTAGTATATATATATAGAGGTTAAGAATTCATTATTTCAGAGCTGCAGCCGTCTTTGTCTGCTGAAATCGGATCGCTCGGTATATAAGATTAGCCTTTAATAAGTATAATGAGAGGGAGAGAGAGAAGACGGTCGCCATCTTGAATTTCGGTATATATAAGATCAGCCTTTAGTATTTAATAAGTATGAGAGAGAGAATTTCGAAAAACAATCGCCATCTTGGATATTTGAAAAAACAGGCGCCATCTTGGATTTTGAAAAAACAGGCGCCATCTTGGATTCTCAAAACAGGCGCCATATTGGTTCGTATGGGCGGCGCCATCTTGGATCAGGCTGCCGGCCGTCTACGTCACTGGCGCCAGATCCCCACTCCTGCCCGGTGACGTCATTTGTTATGACTCGCCATGGCTGTCATCTTCTACTGACGTATATCCAGGTTAGCGTATGTTAAATACCGGATGGCCATACGTAACGACTTTAATGCTTTTATTATGGGTCGTCGATTGTTCCAGCAATGGTCCGTGGACAATTACGTCAAAATTGAGAAAGATCGAATAGAGTACTGTAAAGGACACCAGAAAGAACTGCGTGCTGAGTCCTATAACGGACTTGTTGATTACTTGCAAAATGCTGCGGATGAGGTGAATGGTCGTGTTGGAAAAATGGTTATACTACCTTCAACATTCATAGGTTCACCGCGCAATATGATGCAAAATTACCAAGATGCAATGGCTATCGTTCGAAAATATGGTAAACCAGATCTATTCGTCACAATGACATGTAATCCAAATTGGAGAAAAATACGCGAAAATCTTCTCCAAGGCCAGCAAGCAGCTGACAGACCGGATATTTGTGCACGAGTATTTAGTATCAAGAAAAATTTCTTAATTGACCTCATAGTTAAGCAAAAGTGCTTCGGGGAAGTAGCAGCGTACGTGTATGTTGTTGAGTTTCAAAAGAGAGGTTTACCACATATACATATGCTGGTAACGTTGATGCAAAACTACAAAATAACAACTCCCAGAATCGTTGATCGGTATATTTCTGCTGAAATTCCCGACCCTTCAGAGAATCAAGTTTTGCATGACATTGTCATGAAGAATATGATACATGGACCGTGCGGCGATTGGTGTTTGGTAGATGGTAAATGTTCGAAACACTATCCTAGATCATTCAATGAGGAAACAACCATGGATGTAGATGGGTATCCGTATTATCGCCGCAGAGATACTGGTGATCTATTTTTCGAACGCCCAGGTGGATACAGCGTTAATAATCGATATGTTGTACCCTATTGTCCAATGCTATTGCATCTACTCAATTGTCATATTAACGTTGAAGTTATTTCGAGTATTAGATCCGTGAAATATCTTTACAAATATATATACAAAGGCCACGATGCGGCTACGATAACTGTCGGAGAAGCTTCTGACAATACCGTTATAAATCATGACGAAATACGTGATTACATTGAAACTCGTTATGTTGGTCCTGTAGAGGCAATCTGGCGTATTCTCAGCAAAACTCTCCATGATAAGAGTCATACTATCGTGCGTTTACCTGTGCACTTACCAAACGAACAAAGCTTGACCATAAATGCTACTGCAAATGAAAATGAGATAATGACTGCATTGAATCAGGCAACGATGCTTATAGACTATTTCGCTTTGAATTCACGTGACGAGTTAGCCAGACGATATTTGTACATTGATATTCCGTGTTACTATATATTCAAAAAGCAAAAAGATGTGAACGGAGTGAAGGTCTCTCATTGGGAAAAACGCAAGTCTCATTACAACTGCATTGGACGCATGTACGCTGTAAGTCCGACGCAGGTAGAACTATTTCATTGGCGGTTGTTGTTATTAACAATCAGAGGAGCTACAAGTTTCAATGATCTCAGAACGGTCAATGGAGAACTTCAACAAACGTTTTCAGCTACTTGCTTGAAATTAGGCCTCATAGAAGACGATGAAGAATGGAGCCGAGCAATGCACGAAGCGGAAGTTTGGATGATGCCACGACAATTGCGCCGGTTATTTGTTCGTATTTTGATAAACTGTCAGCCAATTCATCCTGAACATCTTTGGGAAGAATTTAAAGTTGCAATGTCTGAAGATTATGCAAAACACTCAGGTGCGCTAGAAGGGCAGAATGAATCATATGCGCAGATAAATGCAATGCTACACGTCGAAGGTCGAAGTTTCGCTGATTTTCCTGAAATGACACAATTGGCAAATATAGTGGAAATGGACGATGGTATATCACTCCAACAAGCATCGGAAAATGGAATGCAGCAATACACGAGATTGAATGAGAAACAAAAAGAAATTGTTGATATTATTTTGAATGTAATTGACGATAAAAATCAAAATGCAAATACGTGCTATTACGTCGATGGACCAGGTGGATCTGGTAAGACTTTCCTCTACACCACTCTCTGGAATCTAGTGAAAGGTAGAAATAAACGTGTCATCACAATGGCCTTCACTGGTATTGCAGCGGTACTGCTTCCCGATGGGAAGACAATACACAAGACGTTTGGATTGCCAGTTCCTCTCTATTCTGATTCTTCATCTAATATTAAATTGCAGTCTAAAGAAGCAAAATTTCTCGCAGAAACGGACATTTTCATTATAGATGAAGCTCCAATGGCACCACGATATGCTTTGGAAGTCATAGACCGAACCCTGCGTGATATAATGTATAATAATTTACCATTTGGGAGAAAAATTGTAATACTTGGCGGGGATTACAGGCAACTTCTGCCAATCAAAATGCATGGTACGCGTAGTGAAACTGTTAATCTGTCAATTAAATTCAGTTCAGTATGGCAACATTTTGTAAAATATTCTTTAACTCAAAACATGCGGACACTACCACAAGAAGTAGAATTTATGAAGTTTTTGATAGATTTAGGTGACGGAGTATTGAATGACATTAACGACAATATGTGCATTCCACAGTGTTGTATAGCGAACGTAGACGCTGATATATTAGAAGACACATTTGGTGCTCTTATTCGGAATAAAAGATTTAGAGAAGCTGCAAAATGTGGAATTCTATCTGCACGAAATGTCGACGTTGATGAAATTAATGAAAGAGTTGTCAAACTTTTGGATATTGAAAGCGTGAAGGTCTATACCAGTGTCGATAGTACTGACAACTGCGAGGATAATGGCGATGTAGTCGAGATTCTTCTACCAGAATATTTGAACACTTTGAACCCACCGTCTCTTCCTCCTCACGAACTGCGATTAAGGGTGAATAGCGTAGTTATGCTAATTAGAAACCTGAGTATCCACGAAGGTCTTTGTAACGGTACTAGATTATTGATTTTAGATCTTAGAAATAATCTGCTTCGGTGTGAAATTCTTACGGGTGACAGGGTGGGAGAAATTGTATTCTTGAATCGTATCACGTTGTACTGTGAAAACAATTATCCGTTCACTTTGAAAAGAAGACAATTTCCGATAAAACTAGCTTTCGCAATGACTATCAATAAGTCTCAAGGTCAGACTTTTAATAAAATTGGACTCGATCTTCGCAAAGATGTATTTAATCATGGACAATTATACGTTGCATGTTCGCGGGTCCGTTCATGGGATTCGTTGAGAATTTATCTGGGTAGCCAACGTGATGGTTCGTTCGTTAAGAATTATGTTTACAAAGAATTGTACTAATTTGGTACGTTTAAATCTTTAATCGGCATCAGAAACTTAAAAAAAAAAACATTTTTCATTTTCTTAAGGTGCTTGCCTACTCAATTCTACCGGACCTGAAAACATTGGGAAAAAAGGTGCTATTAAACGGAATATCTCGGCCTAGGCACCGAAATCAATGAAACAAAATACGTCGCGCAATTCTATGTACGACTCCGAACACGTACGGCCCAAAAAATGTCTTTTTCACGCAAAAATAGAGAAGATATCCATGTAAAACAGTTTCAAAACGTAAAAGGTAAAATGATACGTCTTGTCTTCAATATCCAATAAAGAAAAGTTCGAATTACATGAAATATTTACTGAAATCTGGAACAATCTCAACGAAAAATGCTGTTATCAATTTAATTAGTTAAACTACCAGGCCACTTTCCAGCTCGAGTATAGTACTACGATGAGAAACTACCCCATGTATGGATTTTCAAGATCTGCGTCCAAAGCTCAAAGTCATCTTCGAGGCCACTTGTCAGTTCGAGTCTGATCTGACGATGAGAACTGTGTGTCGATTTTCAAGAGCTTTGCTCCTAGCGTAGAATGAACTTTGCTGCAACTTCTGTCCTATAAATTGTGGGAATTCGTTTGCATCATATCGTCGAGGGATCGAAATAAACCCAATCGGCATAAATGCCAGATGGATGGATGATGAGTATACGAATAGTGAAATGACATGATTGATAATAATTTGTTGATGAGAATCAGAATAAATTCATTTTTTTTACTGCGTGTTGTTGTTATAATATCATTTTATACGAAATAAGCTTATACCATTACAGATTCGTTGCAGTGAATCGAAGAACAGTTGAAATCACTGCACATAGATTAACCTCATCAGCGGCGTCTTGTTCCTGCATTATATTTATCGGTTATGAAAAGCTCTGGGCATTGGGCTCTCCGTAATATGATAAACTATATTAAATATTCAATATCCATCGAGTATTACATTCACGGCTCATACATTCTATGGAAAAAATTATTCGTGCTCTCGCGAACTTAGAGGTTATGCGAATGACAGCGGTGGGAGGCTGCAGTCGTGGTTTTTTTTTTAAATGCCGTATCCCATTTGGTAAGCGAAGCATACTTGATGCACACTTACCCTCGGTTCAACCATTGATCTATATCTATATGTATATAAAGATAATATATCTCTGTTGTAAGGGCAAGTGTACGAGGGTGTACCTTTTTTTAAAGACCTAATTGGCTTATCTCCTAAGGGTGTACCTTTATCAATTGAGACCTTAATATAGGTATATTCTCCTGAAATGATAACTATAGTATCGTGGTGAAATTAATATTATGTGGTAATTTACAGGATTTGTAAGCTACCAGTATCAGTCTTGAAACTGGCCATACATTCAATATCTTTCAATTTTTAAGAAGTCTTCAAATTTACCAAATGAATACTTTACGAATGATGAACGACGAGAAGTAATGTGTTAATAAACGCATAATAGAGTGATTCCCTATAGCTAGGATGTTGAATTTCAACAATCTGATCTACAATAATGACTGTATTCAATCTTTAAATATTGAGTTCAATCTAGAATCTCATAACGCAGCATCAAAACTGGTCATTTCACTGCAATTTAAAAAACCTAGGTTACGCTGATTTCTATTGTACATTTAGGTAAATTGATAGAGTAAAGGCCCAATCTGGAGAGTTATTCAGCAGGTACTTCATATTTTGGCTCAAGGAAACACCTCTATAAGTTTGGTCAAGACACATGACCCGGAAGTGCGATACTTTCCTGGTTAGAAGAAATAAAGTTAATGTAAATAGAATCAAGTGTTAGGACATTTTTAGAGATGGTTCTGAATAAAAATGTAGATATCATCCACTATCGACTTCGCAGCGTTATATATCAGAAGGAATGAATTTGAGCTATCTCAACAAGGAACAATTACATAATAAAAATGCACAATAATTAGAAGACGAAAGTTAAGCCAACGTGATATAGATACAACATTCAATTTATTGAATAAAATAATAATGTGAAACATAAAATGATAATATAAGGCATATTCTTTTGACTTTGTGATCACTTATCAAACTGATCATGATCACTTCAATCAATTATTATTCAATTACGTCTCCTGAGTCTAAAGTGATCAGTGATAAGTAATCACAAAGTCAAAAGAATACACCTATGAATGCAGATCGAAACGCAGATAAAAAAAATTACTGCAGTCTCTGTTTCTTCGTGGGAGCTTCAACGTCCGCATTCAAATGAGAAACTAATTCCAGTGGCTTATTTGCTTTAAGCAATTTTATTACTGTCATTTTTTGATTGTCGACCAATTTCACGCTGCTCAGCTTACTTGATAGTAGATACACCGGATTTGCTACGGAGAAGTACATATAACAATTAATTAAACATGGATATTCTGATCTAATGCCCGGTTGCATAAATTAGGGTTACCGGAAGGTTTAAATAACCCGTAGGTTACCCCACAGATACTACCCGTTCAACCATCACGGACTGCTGGAGGTTAACAGCGATTCATGACAGCTGTCAGATGGAAAAACGATTGAACGAGTAGTATCTGTGGGCTAACCTGCGGGTTATTTAAACCTTCGGGTAACCCACGTTTATGCAACCGGGCATAAGAAATAGATGATCAATTCTTTAATCAAATACGATCATAAAGATTCTTGGGAAACACCTCGTCCAAGAATCGGAGGTAGAATCCAAACTTGTAATTCTAGCGGGTGCATTGAATTATTATAAGAATAGAAAGAAAAAAAAAAATGAGAAAAAAATATGGAAATAATTTTGTAATAATAAACAATGCTGGAGATTATTAAATAACAAAAGATGTTGAATAAAACGAGTAAAGGTCTGTTCAGACTAGGCGGAACGTACCAGAATGGTAGAGAACAGAAGAGAACTGAACAGAAGTGATCGGAAGCGCGTGGAAGTCCATGGAAGCAATCAGAAGTTTTCAATCGTATGCGTCAGGGGCGAACGATATTCATTTAGTCATTTATCGTATCTCAGTTTTGTAGAATATACGATAAATGACTAAATGAATATCGTTCGCCCCTGACGCATACGATTGAAAACTTCTGATTGCTTCCAAGGACTTCCACACGCTTCCGATCACTTTTGTTGCGTTCTCTTCCGTTCCGGTAGGTTCTACCTGGTCTGAACAGACCTTAAAACTGATTTGGCTATATTGATAACATAAGCAATAAAAATATCATGATCCATGAAAGTGATAATTAATAGCTTACCATTAGATTGGACATATCTTTTCACTTCGACATGGTCGCCTTTATTGAATAAATTATCCACATCCATGTCGGGGATCCTCACCTCTAATTTTATTTCTCCATCAGTTATGGATCCACACCCGTAATCACTTGATTTTGAATTTTGATTTTTAATCAAATAAAAATTTGATTTTATGTAACCCTGCGTACCTGTAAAATACACATGCTTACTCATTAAAATAATCATTAACTAAAATTAACTGTTCAAGCATCATCAATGGAAAACAAAATTTTTATTAATTTGTTGAGATTTATTTCAATTAAGATTTCTATTATTATTTTTATTATTTTTTTCAGTTTTTTCATCAGTCTATGTAAATATAAACGTTTTCAATTTAATTATAATTGTTACTAAAATCAATATATGATTCGTTATTAGTTATTTAAGATGTGTACGTATTGTAATGAATTTATTATAATTATATTGATTTATTTGCTATTATCTCACGGGTATTTAATTAAGATACAATATAATTAATTCTGAATCTAGAATCTTTGAATGTGATTTATATAAAATAATGTGATGGATGAAACAATGAAACACAGGTGGGATAATATATCAATAAGAAAATATAAATGAACATATACTTACGAATTAAATTCTTATACTTCAATACATCCGCTAGAGTTACAAGTTGGGATTCTACCTCCGATTCTTGGACGAGGTGTTTCCCAAGAATATTTATAATTGTATTTGATTGAATAATTAATTCATAATTCACTGTGCCCTTATTGAAGTTATTTACCAGGCTTGGTTTGGCATATGCCCCATCTATGTGTGCTATCTGAAATGTGTCATATAAATGTGTGACAAGCTATAAGACAAATTAATATTGTTGTTTCCTAATTAAATCGATGAATTCAAAAATGTTAATTGATTTTGAAAATCAAAATGCAATTGAATATTTGAATAGTCTTACAAAGTTCGATCTCAATAAGGGTTCGATCCTATCGCTTTCTGCATTCCAGGATGTGACTTGAATCCTCTCGCCTTTGCCATTGTTAAGAAAGAATTTGAAAATTTTATTATTTTTCGCACCCACCAGTCTGGGTGCCTCAATGCTGTCAATGTAGCCAACAAGTTCTCTGAATCATAAAATTTGTTCAGTTATTCATGTATAATTATTTATACATGATAATTATATATCATATAATTGTATATATATCATAATAATTATTTTGAATTCTACGAACAAACATCACTGTAATCGAATTATGCAAATAAAATTGTTTTCGAAGAATATTTCGATGAAGAACATGGTATAAAACATAAATTTTAATTACACAGTATTATCATAAGGCTTTATTGATTTGACATCCTCCGAAGAGCTGAGCTCTATGTCCTCCGTATTTTCACGTAATTCCTTTTCGAATATGGATAGGTCACCAAGATCACCTGATAGAATTACAAAAAGTATGAAAATGGAATTGTATCTTATTCATATTTTTCAGATGACAAACTATATGTGTAAGGTCATGCCATAGTCTTATTCGCCCATTGACTTTAACAAATCAGGCCCCGTGAAGAATATCTATCACAACGAATTTTCCTTCCAGGAATTGTTTTGATTCGGATGAACAAAGAACGGTTGGGAACACAATTAAAGAAAAACCAAATTTTTTTTCCAAAATTAGTCAAGACCCGGAAGAGATTCTAATAATTATGATTCAAGTCTGTTTCGTCGTATAATGTAGATGAGACATGATCATCCCTGAGTTCGTTCGTCATAGCTAAGGAAGTTGTAAAACATATGACAGCTAACACATCAGCGGATGAAAGTTGCTCGATTATGACGGTTAATTCATCAGCTGATGAGTTAGCTGGCAGAATCGGGCAATTTCCTTGGCTATGATAAACGAACTCAGGGAAAATCATGTCTCGTCTACATTATACGACGAAACAGACTTGAATCACAATTATTAGAATCTCTAATCTCTTTTATTGAGCGGTTCACTCCGTTTTCACCGGGATAATAAAACAGTATTCGACAGGAGCTGAAATTATATCATTCGCTCCGATTTCGGGTTCGGATCTCAACTAATTTTCGAAACAAATTTGGTTTTTTCTACAATTTTGTTCCAGACCGCTCTTCGTTTATCCAAATCAAAACGAATCCCGGAAGGAAAATTCGTTCTGATGGATATTCTTAAGGGAGTATACCCACCTTGAAAATAATCTTTTTCAAACCACTGCTACGCTCTGAGAAAACATTTTAGTACGACACAGTTTTTTTTACAGTTGATTAATGCTATTTCGATAGATAGTTCATGATTTTTCAAGATTTTGTGTCCTCCGCTGAACATAAATTTAGTCCATCGAAGAAAAAGTAGTTGTCGTAGGGTACAGGTTGCTACGTTGCATGAAATTTCTTCAAATTTGGAGGAAATGTTCTGTATGGACGTAATTTAGGGCCAAATAATATTCCATGAATTTAAGTTTTAGACAGAGAAATTTTTGATTGTGAGACTTTTTTTTCCATCGTTTTCGAAGAACTTATGTTCAGCGAAGGACACAAAATCTTGAAAAATCATGAACTATGTGTCAAAATAGCACTTATAAACTATAGAGAAACTGAGTCACGAGAATGTTTTCTCAGAACGTAACAGTGATTTGAAAAAAAATAATTTTCAAGGTGGGTATAGCCTCTTGAGGGGAAGGCCACTGTGACGGCCGAAAAAGTAACCGATATTCAACATTTTTTTTCACAGGTATCACTTATTGATAAAGGGATCGGATTGTTGTTATTCCATTGAGTGTATATTCATCTTGTTTTAGATAAACTTTTATTTAAAAATTTTCAAAATTAATAAAGACATGGGCCTTGACTTGACGACTGAAAAAAATATTTCCCCTCCATTGTGGCATTGATATCTCGGTGAAGGGTTACTTGAAAATGAAAAACAACATTTTATCAATATCCCTACGAATGTAGCTATCGTTATGCGTAGCCGTTTTTCTTTTTTCATTATTTACAAAATGGCGATGGATTGAAATAAAGAAAGAGACCTTGAAAATAATCAAAAGAAAAAAAAATGGCTACGCATAACGATAGCTAGGTCCGTATAGATATAAAATTTTGTTTTTTGATTTTCAAATAACCCTTCACCGAGATATCAATGCCACAATGGTAGGGAAATATTTTTTTCAGTAGTTAAGTCGAGGCCCATATCTTTGTTAATTTTTAAAAATTTTCAATAAAAATTTATATACAGCAGAACCTCGTTTATCCAGCCTTCGATTAACCGAGTCTCCGCGTTATCCGAGGCAGCGAACCTATCCAAGCACTCCGCATTAATCGAGGTGTATGCTCGGATAATACGGAAAAACTCGGATAAAACGGATGCAGCCGCTATGCCTATGCTGTACGTGCGAAGTATTTTGCGATTGCTACTCGGTGGCTTATATACATATATGTATATACTTTTGTGATTGAATTTCATCCTATCGTTTCGAATACATAAAAAATGAGTAAAATTTTCGAATTTCCTATTTTTTCCGTGTTATCCGAGTTTTCGCTTATCCGAGGTACCTCCTCCCCACATTACCTCGAATAAACGAGGTTCTACTGTATGGCGTGGCCTTAATTGAATTTTGAGTGTTCTTATTTGAAAAAATATATACGGTGCAAAAAAAAAGGAGACCGTGTAAGAATTTCAGAGTATAAAATTCAGATGATACATGAATTATCAGAAAACGGTGTCGTTCGTCAGTGTAAAGTTACAATAGCAAATCATCAATGAGTACTTACCAATAGTATCCACTTTTGCAAGCTCCATGGTGGTATAATATTAATCAATCACTAACGAATATTTTTTTGTAAACGCAACCTCTTCGTTTCCGACTTGTTTGACGAATGAAACCGTAGTAACTAACAAGAATTGTTAATCCAGTCACTTTTTATCTAACAAAAAATAGTGTTGAGGTGTCTGCGATGTACAGCTATATTCGTTGGCATCTTGAAAAACTATGCGAATTCCTTATACAGGGTGTAACAGAACTCGCGACCACCATTTCACAGGGTGAATCTTGATGATGATCAAGATTGATCATGATTGATCAAAAATGGGATCCTGCGTGGATTTTGAGGAAACTTTGGCAATCCCTTCGCAATCGAATGAGAATCAAAGTTTACCACTTGAAAACACTTGTTTTTTTTTTTTTCTAATTTCACGCAGAAAAATGTGCATATTTCAGAATCACAAAATCTGAAATAATTCACAGCTGTGGAATAGATTAAAACTGATGAAAAACTCTAATAACTTTCCATCCGGTCACGAACTTTTCGCGAGATAAATGCCGATGTACAAAATACGAACAAAATATTGAAATAATTTTTTTGGAATCTAAAAATCTGAAATAATTCAGGGCTGTAGGGTACATTAAGACGAATTAAGAACTATGATAACTTTTATGATTAATTCCAGATTTTTAGATTTCGAAAAAATTATTTCTCTCTCGAAAATTATATATCTCTCGAAGGAAACGTGGCGGAGAGAAAAGTTATCATAGTTTTTCGGTCGTCTTAATTTCAGTGCTTCGCTATGCCAGTGGCCATTATTTATTTGAAAACGTGGCCATAATCCAGGAAATCATCGGAATTTTTCCAAATCTGATATACTTACGTTTTTGGGATCGCTGATTACGAATCTGGTATCCAAATTTGGCAAAATAGAATGGCGGACTTAATATGGCCGAATCAGACATGAATTTCGTAAATAACACGATTGATTATACACTTCACCGATGTTTTCGGGTTCGCTGATTACGAATCTGATATCCAAATTTGGAATAACAAAATGGTGAACTCAAAATATATTTGTTAAGCGGCTGCTATACTAGATTAGAAAATAGATTCGGGAATTTCGGGAAAAATAACTATTCTCTTGCAATATAGTAAACAAAGTCTTTATTGCCATAAATTAGGAGTAATACAGTAGAACCTCGTTCATTCGAGGTAATAATGTGGGGAGGAGGTACGTCGGATAAGCGAAAACTCTGATAACACGGAAAAAATAGAAAATTCGACAATTTTACTCATTTTTTATGTATTTGAAAGGGTAGAATGAAATTTAATCACAATAGTATATATACATATGTATACGCCAACAAGTAGCAATCGCAAAATACTTCGCACGTACAGCATAGGCATAGCGGCTCCATCCGTTTTATTCGAGTTTTTCCGTATTATCCGAGCATACACCTCGATTAATGCGGAGTGCTCGGATAAGTCCGCTGCCTCGGATAACGCGGGGTTCTACTGTAAGTCAATCCGAATCCAGATAGAGATCTTCATTTGTGATAGTTGGGCTCGCTAATAGTGGAATGGCTTCTGACGAGAACTGCTTCCATTTTTTAATTTAATACGATAACAAATTTCGAATAAATCCCTTCGCCTATGGAAAACAAATTGTACGTATGTCAATCAGGTACCGGAATTTTTATGAACAATATATTGATATTCAGAATACACGCATACGTTCACCAAATATGCTCTGGAACAGGCTGCGCACGCTTGCGCACTCCCATCCACACTTCATCCGTAAGCTGATATTCTAAGCTACAATTTGAAGAAAAAAAAAGAAGGCGGGATGTCGTGGGACTCTAAACTAAAAGTCTACGCAAAGTCAATATTTATTTCCGATGGATGGCACTTTTCAGGATTATCGTTAGACTACGTAAACATGGACGATGAATAGTATTTTTTCATTGTAAAATGGGTAAAATTTTCTACATACCTTGAGAAAGATCATCCATTTTGTTGAAATTGATTACCACTTTACACTGCTGAATTATAAGTCTTCAAAGTTAAGAGCGGATATGAGAGCGAAATTCAGGCACGCAACCATCAGGGACAAAGGTCAATTTTTAACTGAAATATCTAAGAAACTATAAAGGTTAAAGGGTCGGGACAACCGGGAGGTTACGCAGGAATTAGTTCTTAACCAATCCCCCCGGTCGTTATACATGCATGGGAAAGTTCGTTTTTTGAATTTTGGCCACATTTCCGTGAAAATTCCCGACTGTGCGGTATTAAGCTAGCTCCACAATATTCTGTCTCCTTCCTTCTTTCAAAGAATACGCGATGTTTTATTGGCCGATTTGAAATTGAATAGCCCTATTTTCCCTAAATAAGATACTTTCCACCATACCATACCATTTCAGCAATTGACTGTTCAAGTTTGAATCGATTCCGTTCATTAGTTTGTCAATGAAACGAAAAACTGTACATAAAAATCCGGTGAAGCAGGACTGTTGCATGCCTTTATGTTGCTATATTCTTAAAAAAACATTGCACAAATCTACAAATGCAGGTATATCGATGAATCTTGTAATAAAAACTTTGTGCTTCGGCACCAAGATCTAGCTCAATGAAGTCGACTGGTATGTAAATTTAGATAGAACGAAATATTTGAGAGTGCTTTATTTGACGTCGATTTGCACAATGCAGATACGGAAATTTCGATTCGGACGCGCGCGTAGCGCGCGCAGTGAGCTAGTTTGGTAAAATCACCCTTATATCATGAATTCTATATGTGATTAACATCTAGTAGCCTATATGATAAAAGATATCTTTTAAAATATAAGAACCTCGGTTGATGAGTCAACAAACATTTTTGTAAAACAAATCAGTCTGTTTCTAGCTCACTACTAGTACAGACCTATATTGCAGAATATATAACCCTTTTTCCCAATTTCTATAATTCCACTTGATTCACTTTATTTCCCTCGGGAACCCATTATAAATAACTTATTACATATCGCAAACCACATTTTGCAACATTGGTGTCAGAATCGGGATCTTTCCGGGATCGATAGAGTGAATATTTTGTTTAATCAAAGATAATTATTAAAAAAAGAAAAGAAGGAAAATGTCTCGACGACGGGCTATCACACCTATTCAACTAGCTGGTAACCAGCTAATACCACCACCTCAAGTCGATATGATGGAGCGACTGTTTCAAGCTCTGGCCGCACAACAACAGGCAAGCTTAGTTGCACAAGCAGCACAACAAGAGGCCAATTTAACGGCACAGAGGGAACAACAAGAGAGAGAAGCTCAACTCCGACGTGAAGAACGAGAGGAACGCCGAGCAGAACGCGAGGCAAATTTACTGGCTCAACGCGATCGCGAAAAGCGGGAAACTCTACGGTTTAGAGAAGAAAGAGAAGCAAACCTGGCAGCTCAACAAGTCACCTGTTGCGTGCCATGTCACGCGTCATGCAATAGATTAGGATTGATTTAGTTTAATTCTAGTTTATAATTAATATTATTTTTCATATACGGGCAAAATAATCATAAAACAGCGAGTAACGGCAAATAATAGACAGTCAGTCGACCGAACAACAGAGCCATAAAGCAATTTAAACCTTTGTATCAATTCTGCGCGCGTCGGTCAACATTTGGCGACCAAATGTGAATCTGTCAAGTCAAATTTCCCCGTCCTTTTTTTTTTTATGATCATGTATACCTGGGGTGCGATTCTGTAACGTTTGCGCTAACTTATCGCATGTGCTAACTTTTTTCCCGATTGTACGCCAATGTGCTTCCCCGCTAGCACCCGTTCACCCCCGGTAGCGCCTATATGCTCGGTTTTCGGGTGTCAACAAGCGGAGGTCGCCATGCAACTGCGCGAGAATCAACAATTGAACCCAAGGAAAACCCGGCTCTATGATGAAGCTCTCGCGATCGAGTGCTATTTTAACGAATTTTTATCACCTGCCGTAACGACACTGTCACAGGCCTCGCTAACTGTACTGATCGCGTGTTATCTAAACGAATTTTCAGAGCCTGCCGTTAACGAGACTCTATAATACATTCCTTATTTTTTATCGAATATGTATACTATGAAAATATTATAATTTCTTATTAAATCAATGTTTCAACTACTTTTCCGATAACTTTCGACCCGGCAATGTGGATGAGAATCGAAATTAAAAATAACGAATATCGAGCTTACGTGTATCCTGAAACTCCCCACATAGATAACGTACTCTTCAAATTAATGTTTGTGTAAGGTATGAGCATACGTATGAGGCATTCTACGCTCAATCTTCTATGGTGGTAGATATACTACCGCAAAAACAATCTCATGATTTTGATGAAGTGGTTTTTTGAACAATTTTTGCGTTATACATATTTTTTATTCGAATACCCTTTCGGTACGCGCGTCGCGCAACTAGACACGTATTGTCATTCTTTATGCTGAGTGTTTTGCTCTTTGAATAATTTGGTGCACCGCTTTTGAAGATATATATTGCTGACAAGTAATGACCAAACCTTTTGGGGTAAGTGTCGATTTTTCATTACCTACAAATGATTTAACGGGCATTTAGCAAATAAACGTAGATTCTACGTACAGGGGAAACCGGCCTAAAACGAGACCCCGGTGTGAAATAAGTAATCGACTAAATAAATGCCTTTAGATATTAAAAAACTGCTTCTATATTCAAAAAAATAGTGTCTCATTCGGCCCCGTAGCTGCAGTTCTTGCGTGGCTCTTTTTGCCTCGATCTCCCCGACATTCAACATGTATAATCCTACTCAAATAATAACGGACTAAAACATAATCGGTATAAGGCTCAGTCCATGTCAACTCGACCAGCGATTGACCCTGCTTGCATTTTTCTTTTAGTTCAACGTTGACTCACGTATGATAGTTGCAATTGAAAAACTCCGAGTTTTCCATTTTTTTTTGATAATTTTACAGCAAATACCTACTCCAAAAGTTATGATGGTCCATAACTTAAAAAATTTCTGCCCCTTTGTAAGATTTAAAAAATTTCTAAGAGATTCTGTGTGAAATTTTGAATTTTTTTATGCAAGTCCCATGATGGGAGGATTTCGCCTTCTAGGCTTCTCGTACACTAGAAATTTCTGTGATTCAATCAAACTGTGTGGACATCTTTGATTTGCTTTTCGATCATCGTTTATCGTTAAAGGATTATGTTCTATTCGGTGAACAAAAAATGTTCCAAAATGAAATTTTCACTGATTCAAGAAAAGTGACACATCTGCAAAGATTATAACTTGATGTATCGTGGATTTCATTTTGTACTTTAAATAAAAACGGGTAGAAGTAAGAAATAAATTCCAAATATTAATAAATAGGGCATTTTTTATTACTATTTGGAGCCGATTTGACGGGCTTAAACAGGAAAACTGTCGAATACCCGATATAGGGACAAATTTAATATACGTACTAATAACGATGAAAAAAGTTTAATATTCAAATAAAAATATAACAGTAAGTGAGGGTGAAACGCAAGAATTATAAAAAGTTCTGTGTGAAATTTATAATTTTTTAATTTTTTAATTTTCAATTATGTGTAATTCTGTATAATTCTAATTTTGTGTTTTACCAATCTATAAGGAATGTGAAAATGATAGTTTAATAAATATATTATATATTAGATATTCCATACCAACTCGACCAATGATTTTCCATCACCATTTTTTATTTGATTCGTAATTTTTTATACGGTTACCCCAACTCTAATACCCACTCATGAATTTTTTAACAAAATTTCGCGAACCGTTATCTCTTCAAGAATTTCAAAAACTTCGAACAGCGGTGCACCAAATTATTCAAAGAGCAAAACACTCAGCATAAAGAATGACAATACGTGTCTAGTTGCGCGACGCGCGTACCGAAAGGGTATTCGAATGAAAAATATGTATCACGCAAAAATTGTTCAAAAAACCACTTCATCAAAATCATGAGATTGTTTTGGCGGTAGTATATCTACCACCATAGAAGATTGAGCGTAGAATGCCCCATACGTATGCTCATAACTTACACGAACATTAATTTAAAAAGTACGTTATCTATGTGGGGAGTTACAGAAGACACGTAAGCTCGATATTCGTTATTTGTAATTTCGATTATCATCTACATTGCCGGGTCGAAAGTTATCGGAAAAGTAGTTGAAACATTGATTTAATAAGAAATTATAACATTTTCATAGTATACATATTCGATAAAAAATAAGGAATATATTATAGAGTCTCGTTGACGGCAGGCGCTGAAAATTCGTTTAGATAACACGCGATCGGTACAGTTAGCGAGGCCTGTGACAGTGTCGTTACGGCAGGTGATAAAAATTCGTTAAAATAGCACTCGATCGCGAGAGCTTCATCATAGAGCCGGGTTTTCCTTGGGTTCAATTGTTGATTCTCGCGCAGTTGCATGGCGACCTCCGCTTGTTGACACCCGAAAACCGAGCATATTGGCGCTACCGGGGGTAAACGGGTGCTAGCGGGGAAGCACATTGGCGTACAATCGGGAAAAAAGTTAGCACATGCGATAAGTTAGCGCAAAAGTTACAGAATCGCACCCCTGGATTTCTACAGACTTTCTTTCTAAGAAAAGCTTAAGTTCAAATTGTCGACCAAAATAACCTTGTGGGTTTTCCGCCATCTTGAAAAAAGGGTTAAATCCAGTTTTTCCATCATAACTCGGTTCCCCGTTGAAATACGAAAATTTTTATACAATACTTTTTTGTTGCTCTTCGTACGATCTACAATTAAAATTCGATACATTTTTTACGTATCGATCATCGTTATCGAGATATCGATCAAAAAAACCATAAATTTGGGCAGAAAAAATTGTTTTCGCTATTTCCTTTTTTCTCGTGGAAGATATCGAAAAATGTCCAGTATAAAACTTGTAGAGCGTGTTCAGACCTACAAATTCGTTTTTTTATTTTTTATTTTCGACAAGAATTACGACCCCTATGGCGCCACAAAGTCGGCCCGAGCGCGCCCGACGCTGCAATGTGCGTCTCGCCATAGAGCGCGCCTATGAGAAAGTTTTCCTTGCAAGCTCGGGGTAGATGGCAGCAGTACGCGTTGGCGCTGTCATGGCTGCCGCACTAACACGGACATACTGTTCCATTGTATTGAGTACGTACGTGTTAAGTCGGTGTGATATACTTGAAAGCGCTATATTTGAAATGGGTAAGGAAGATTATTATGGTAGTTTAAAAGCAGAAGAATTAAAAAAGTTGTTAAAACAGAAAGGTGCAAAAGTCAGTGGAAGAAAAGCAGAGCTCGTAAACAGGTGAATTAAAATTATAGGTTGTATGATATATTTTTATGATTCACATTTATGAAATTATTTTCCAATCAATCTGTTGTTTTCAGACTAATATTGTACGATAAGAATGATAATTTTGGTTATGAAAAAGTTGAACTGGACGACATAATCAGAACTCCACCTGCAATTAATTATAAAGACATTAACTCATCAAGTCCAGCACCCACTTTTACTCAGTCTCATTTGAAAATATTTTTGAATAGATATGATCAATCACTAGGAAAAGCTGATGCAATGTACAATAATGGATTTCTCAAATATATGCGATACTGTCTTTAAGGTATGATTACATTTCAAGAAAACGATGAATTCTTTGTCAATATAATATTTTCGTTACAGATAATTCGTACTCTGTCGAAGCTGCATGTAAAGCAGAAATGAAGAAACATATGCAATATGTTGTTGATGTAAGTTTTTGTATGGATGGAGAAATCCAAGATAGTAGCTGTGATTGTCCTGTTGGGCATTCAAGAGAAGCCCATTGTAAACATGTTTTAACATGTCTTCTAGGTGTTATAGATTTTATTACAAAAAAGTCAACAATGCTGGAAGAAACATGTACACAAGTATTACAGACTTTTCATCGTCCACAAAAAAAGTATACAGGTTCACCCATGAAAGCAGAAACGTTTCGACGAAGAACACCAGCACCCGTCTGTGATGATGAAGATGACGACGATTACAAGATATGGTATCAAAACTATTTCAGAAATGTAATTGTTTCAAGAGGATGCAGTTGTAATATGTCTATTAGGCAGATAGTGGAACCTACTAATACTTATGCTGTAGAATGGGACCACTCTTTCTATACTAAAAAGTGGAATGTTGATCGTCTCTTAGAATCATTACATTTACTCAATGCATCACAAGAAATTCTAAATAAAATAGAACTTGAGACACACGATCAAAGTAAGAGTAAAGCATGGGAGTCAGAACGAAGCATAAGATTGACTGCAAGTCTATTTCATTTATGCTGCGAAAAGTATATGAATACAGAAGGTGCCAAGTCATTGGTAAAAAAAATCATGGATCCTGTTCCGTTTACTTCAAAATCAACCGAACATGAGAAAATTTATGGGCAGACTGCTGTTACTAAACTTCAAGAAAGGCATGAAAATACATTAGAAATCTATACTTGTGGATTGTTGATCCCTTTTGATCGTCCGTACCTCGGGGCTACACCAGACAGATTACTTTGTCAAAAAGGAATCGTAGAAGTTAAGTGCCCATATGCGAGTAGATTCATGAAAATAAGTGAAAAGACTGTTCCATACCTTGAAAGAGACGCGAACAATAATTTGAATCTCAAAACTCGACATCCATATTATTATCAAATCCAAGGCCAATTATATGTCACTGGACGACAGTTTTGTGACTTCATAGTTTATACATTTGTTGATATTTGTATAATTCCAATACAAAGAGATAATGAATTCATCACAAACATGATTTTCAAATTAGATTATTTTTATATAAATTACCTGAAACCAGCTATTCTGGAAAAATATCTTTACAAAAACTATGGAACAGTATTTTTTCATTAATACATGTTCACAAATTCCAATAACAAGCTTGATTTAATACTTTTATAATTCAGTATTCATATAATTGTTCTGTAGCATTGAAAAATGAAAATATTTATTTATTGGCTTAAAGTTAAAAAGAAAAACAATGATGAATTGTAAACGTTATCTACTTTTAGGATTTTCAGGGTTTATTGAAAAATAGATGCCTATGAATATGTTTACAAATGTGATTATTAATGTACATCTTTACGTCAATTACAGATTTTTGTTTCTAGCCTTCATTATATTTTCTTCATGATCCCAATAAGCACCCATTCGTATAAAAAACGTCTAAAAAAGTCATATACTCTACGTTTATTCAGCGGAAAAATGTTCCTCAGTTAAACGCATAAGTAGCGTCTATTGAAAACGTTACGTCGATACGTTCATTATTACGCAATAAACAACGTTGAATACACGTGTACCACTTGAATATTTGGCCAAATTATTGTTGCGCGGAAAAAAAAATTAAGATACCTAAAACAAATTAATTACAATACAGCGTGATTCTCAAGTCGCGGAAAAGATTTCACATGCAGATTCCTTATCAAAATCTAAGAATAAAGTTCCTTATCAAGAACTTTAAGGGACCGCTCGTTCTTGAGTTATAGAAGGTTTAGTCAACCCTATCAGACGGCCGTAATGTGACGTGCTCAGTCTTGTAGCAATCCTGAAAAATTGATAGTACCCGCGTCGCATGAACTTTCCCTGAAATTTAGTTTTTTATTCCGTAATTTTTAGTCCTTACGTCGTCCGGTCGGTCATTCTCGTGCCCTGCGTCGTTCGCCCCGTAGTTGACGTTGTCCAGGTGGTCAAACTGTTGACTTACGTTCCCCAGGTCGTCCGCTACGGGTCGAAAGTCCTGGATCGCGGAAATCAACAACCCGAAGACCACGAGAGTAAAAACTACGAAGCGGACGACCTGGGGATCGGAAGTCATTAATTCGAACACCTGGACAACGTCAAAAACGTAGTGAAAATTTCGCTGGTCGAAAGTCACCTGCCTGACGACAACTAGAATGAAAACTACGAAGCAAAAGACCTGGGAGACGTAAGTCACCAGTTTGATCACCTGGACAACGTCAACTACGGGGTGAAAGTTCTGGATGACGATAATCAACAACCCGAAGACAACGAGAGTGAGCACTACAAAGCGGACGACCTGGGGAACGTAAGTCACCAGTTTGACCACCTGGACAACGTCAACTACGGGGCGAACGACGTAGGGCACGAGAATGACCGACCGGACGACGTAAAGACTAAAAATTACGAAATAAAAAAACCGAAATTTTAGGCAAAGTTCATGCGACGCGGGCACTATCAATTTTTCGAGATTGCTACGAGACTGAGCACGTCACGTTACGGCCGTCTAATTGGGTTGACTAAACCTTCTATAACTCAAGAACGAGCGGTCCCTCGAAATTTTTGATAAGGAACTTTATTCTTAGATTTTGATAAGAAATCTGCATGTAAAATCTTTTCCGCGACTTGAGAATCACGCTGTATATGAGGCGTTGATTAACAACTACTAATCGCAAACAATCGCACTCTCTTTCTAATTAAGAATTTTAAGATTAGAAAAACTTCGCATTATTGTTGTGGCCGGGATTTGATCCGGGGACGCTCGCATTCGCTTGTATTACTATTCGCACGCTCTATCAACTACGCCAAACTACCTATTGACGAAGTCAGTCACTTTCTCGTAATTGTCTTGGACTTTGCATCTGTCTCAATGATATCAGCGTTTTAATGCAACTGAGATATGTTAACTAAACATCCGAGTTGCAAATATGTTATCAATTTAATTTCTTGCCTAGAGTTCCACACGTTCTCGCTCGATTCAATTATATTGCACATTCATTATTATATCAGGAAAACGTATAAATGACGTTAAATCGAGTGCATATTATTCTAAAATCGAAACGCTTGATAGACATTCACAAAATAGACGTTGCCATTACATCTTAGGAACGTGTAATACATTGGAACAACGTAGAAATTGCGTGTCATATGTGCGTATCATCATCTGTTTAATAAACGTGCATGATTGAGATATTGTTAATGGTATACACATCGTTGTTCGGATACCATCAATATACGTGTGCATTTGCAATCGATTAAACCTATAGGTCGAGTACATATTCTCAAATCGAAACGTTTAATAGACATTCACAAAATAGACGTTGCCATTACATCTGTTAGGAACGTATAATACGCGGATATGAAGTGATTGGAACAACGTAGAAATTGCGTGTCACATGTACGTATCATCAGCTGTTTAGTAAACGTGCATAATTAGGATATTGTTAACGGTATGCACATCGTTGTTTAGATACCGTCAATATACGTGTACATTTGCGAGTGATTAAACCTATAAATCGAGTGCATATTATACGTTATAATTATCCTTTATAAGAACGTGTAATATACATGAATAGAAGAATTTATTCGTAGAAAAATCGTGTATTATAAACGTAGTTGCATGGTTTCCTAATAAACGTATTTCCGAAACGTGCAATATTAGTATTGTCATATACTGATACCAAAAATCAACTGAATATTTATTTAATATTCGTGAAATATACGAATGGGTGCTTATTGGGCGACACACACTCCAACTATTTCAGATGAGAGCGGAATATAATAATGATTTAATTTTTTACTGAGAATTGTGAAAGTTTTGAGCAGTCCGATCAACCTTTCTATATGTACTCTGTGTTTTGACAGTTTACGGTCTCTCATTACAGTTTTATGTGGTATCGTACCTGATACCAATGGAGTAGGAGTAGCTACTGTCACATTGTATGGAGCAAATAGATCTTGTACCAGGAAACCTTTATCACCAATGATCATATCTCCAGATTGGCATTTTTTACATAAATCACTTCGTTCAACAATCTGACGATCACTCGCTGAACCCCCATACGCAGGAGAAGCATATGAAATTAATCCACCTGGACTTCTACCTATGAGTATCTTCATAGTTGTTGTATTCTTATAAGAGTGCTGAATGATGATTGTTTCTGTCGAGGATTACTTGGGGCTTCCGTTTTTATTTCAGTTCCGTCGACTATTACTCTTGCAGTGGGATAATTCCTTTTGAACGTTTCTGGCATGTAAAAATCTATTAATTGTCGACTGGGCCATAGATCAACAAGAGACCAAGTTTTAGACATGAAGGTTATCCATGTAATGAATATGTTTCCTACAGCGATTTCTGATGTGTTGAAATGCTCAGAAAGTTCAATATCGTTTGGATATCGCCTCAACTTCCACAACACTAGAAACAGTTGATCGGGTATGTCCAGGTTTCCAACAGTAGTTCTTGCATATTTCAAGTTATAAACACGTGGTCCTAGTGAATATAAAACTGTTAAAAACTTTTCGTAATTTTCTAAACCAGTGAAGTGAAGTAATGATTTTGGTTTGTTCTTGAAATCAGTAATAGTATAACAAGGAGCTGCCACTGTTTGTGATGATATTAATCGCATATCTTTCTTGTCGTTATTCTGTTGAATACTTTTGGAGCAATCTCTTAGCTCACTAGTCTCTGTACACGCCCCATCACTATGAATTTCCTCTTCATAAACATCAAGATCACATTGAATATTCGAATTCATATTGTCAGGTAGTATAATTTCAATGTCATCATCATCAGCGGTTTCAGCGCTATTATTTAGAAATTCTGAAGGGGACGGAGATTGCTCATCCGATGTTTTTGTTGCATACACCTGTGCAAAATCATTTAAATACTGATCCTCGTCAGCAACTTCTATTCCTTCATGCAGAAAAAAATAATCATGAAAAAATCAAATAAATCTTCGAAAGGAAATATTTGTACATCGATATTACTGATCACACTATATTACCTTTTTTTGTTGTTCCTCTTCTACTCCAGTGTTTGATTGTAGCTTAGACTCATCTGAAGAATGCTCCTCTGCAATTTCAATTTCAATATTTTCTGCAATATTTTCCTTTTTCCGAGAAAATATTTTCGGCAGCGCCGACGCGTACTGCTGCCATCTACATCGAGCTTGCAAGGAAAACTTACTCATACGGCGACCGTTAGAGTTATGTGAAAAAAAAGAAAAAAACCAAAAAAAAACAAAAATGACCACCTGTAATTATTATTTTTTGCTGCATAAAAATTCTTTGATCAATAAATTTCATGTGTTTGATTTATAATTTGGCTGGTTTAGTAATTTATTTTGTATTGCAATAATTCCCTGAACAACCATTCATCCATTTTGACGTGTGGATACAACCGTGCGAGCGGCTAAATCAAAACCGGGCACAGTCTTACTGACTTTGCGGCGCGCTAGAGGTCGTAATTCTTGTCGAAAATGAAAAATAAAAAAACGAATTTGTAGGCCTAAACACGCTCTACAAGTTTTATACTGGACATTTTTCGATATCTTACACGAGAAAAAAGGAAATAGCGAAAACAATTTTTTCTCCCCAAATTTATGGTTTTTTTTTATCGATATCTCGATAACGATGATCGATACGTGAAAAATGTATGGGACCTTAATTGTAGATCGTACAAAGAGCAACAAAAAGTATTCCATAAAAATTTTCGTATCACAACGGGGAACCGAGTTATGATGAAAAAACTGAATTTAACCCTTTTTTCAAGATGGCGGAAAACCCACAAGGTTATTTTGGTCGACAATTTGAACCTAAGCTTTTCTAGCCCCCCCCCCCCCCCCATGTAATATCCAAAATTTGGCTTTCTCGGTTCATTTGCATTTCCAAATGTATATAATGACTGGACTAAAATATTATCTAGACTTTCAATATCAAAAACAATCGAGAGTGAAACAAGTGACGTGTTCGTGCCTACCTCGTCGACGCTGCAAACATCGACGTCTTCACCAAACCGAGACGAAAACAAATTCGGAAGGGAACTTGGAAAATTCAACGAAGACCTCAGTAAGGTAAACTCGTTTTGTCAATAGCCATTCCTACTTGAGCTCCCTTTTACCACAAACTATCCAACATGACAAGAGACGCTATCATAACTCTAAAACGCAGACGCAGCGAAATAAAGGCTAGGGTCACAAAACATAAGAATTTTCTCGTAACGCAAATAGAAAATCCAGATGCGGACGTAATCGAAATAAAGGTAGAAGCAATTTCCGACATTTTCAAAACAATATACGTCATCCACGAGGAACTGATGGATATCAATGTAACGGCCGCACAAGTATCACACACCAAGGAACTAGAATCTATCGAAGAAGAATATCATCTAGTACTAGCGGAATCGCGTAAATTAATCCGAAAAACAAAACAAACTATTCCCGGCAATCACCAAATCACTGCTCATATAAAATTACCCGAGATCACGCTACCACGGTTCGATGGTAGTATCGAGCAGTGGCAATCATTCCATAATAAATTCGAATCCAGAATCGATAACAATTCCAATATATCAACCATCGACAAAATTCAATACCTACAATCGTCATTAACGGGAAAAGCGGCTCGTGCAATCTAATCTATCGAGGCTACGGAAGACAATTACGAGATTGCATGGGATATACTTAAAAACAAGTATGATAACAATCGGAAGGCAATTTTGCGACACTGGTCCCTCATTGACGGCATTCCGAAACTACAAAAAGATACACCACAAGCGCTCGACGAATTCGTTGACACATTTCGACAACATCTTCGCGCGTTAAAGGGCTTAAACGAACCAGTCGAAAACTGGAACAGTGTCATAATTTATCTCTTGCTATCCAAAATCGGTGACACGACAAAATATTATTGGGAAACTACGCTACCAGATAGTAAAATGCCGGCTTACACGTCTCTATTAGAATTTTTGGAAAAACGTGGAAGCTGCTCGGAATATTCGACTTCCCCCATGTCGAAGGGAAAATGGAATAAACCTTCTCACCAACAACTAACAACAAAAAACGCAAAAAATCAGGGACAATCACGCAGTCAATCGCTGCTAATCGCTAGCAATCAGAAAACTACGCAAGCAACGCCAAAATCAACTAATTAACATCAACCTGTACCATCGACTTCAGCTAGTTCTACATCTACGAACGTGATATACAAGTATCCATGTCCGATCTGCCAGGGAGATCACTCGGTATATAGATGTCAAAAATTTCTCTCTTCATCCATCGAACAAAGGGTTCAATTGGCGAAGGATGCATCCTTATGCCCGAATTGTCTCGGCAAGGGTCATCTACCTGCTAATTGCAAGGGGGGTGCCTGCAGGTCATGCGGTCAAAAGCATCACACTTTCCTGCACCCGGAATCTATACCTGCCTCGACTTCCGAATCAACCTGACTACACTCGATTCTATTCAAATCTTTATCGCTCGATACACCAACCGACGACATTATCCCGACCGCGCAATTCCATATAGTACATCGAAACGAATCAAAGGTTCTCTGTCGCGCAATCCTCGACACGGGTTCCACAACGAATTTTATCACCAACGATCTAGTAACCTCATTAAACCTTCAGAGAAAGGATTGCCATATCCCTATCGGAGCTTTGAATGAACTAACAACAGTGGCTAACCAGCGGGTTACCGCGACTATCAAATCTGTCAAGAACAATTATCAACAACTTCTCGATTTTCTAGTCGTACCCAGGATTACAACGACTCCTGACCAACAAATCAATCTTTAATTTATCAATATCCCATCAAATCTTCAACTAGCTGATCCAGACTTTCATAAACCCGCACCTGTTCAGGTTTTGTTAGGCGCAGGGGTGTCTCTGTCCCTGTTCTGCGTCGGCCAAATCAAAATATCAAATCAACAAGAACCTCATTTATACCTGCAAAAGACCCTTGTCGGTTGGGTCGTCGGTGGTAGCCTACCTCCGCTAGGTAGACAATGGGAAGCTAAATGCCATCTACTCAACCTGCTTGACGACATCACTAGATTCTGGGAAATTGAAGATGGCATGAGCAAAAAACATTTATCAAAGGAAGAACATGCGTGTGAAGAACACTTCAAGGAACATACGATTCGCAATTCCGAAGGGAAATACGTCGTCGCGCTACCGTTCAATGAGAAAAAGAATCAAATCGGCGTAACATTGCTCTCAAACGTCTACTAGGTCTCGAAAAACGTTTCACAAGAGATCCTGAATTTCAACGTCAATATCAGTCTATCGTCAACGAGTATATCGAACTTGGACATATGGTCAAGGTACAGGGTGAGCCAGAAGACGGTTTCTATCTTCCCCACCATGCCGTTGTCAAGGAATCAAGTCTGACGACTAAGGTCCGCGTAGTCTTCGACGGATCTGCAACATCCAGCACGGGTGTATCCCTCAACGATGCACTCATGGTCGGACCCATCATCCAAGAGGATCTTTTTTCTATGGTACTCTGGTTCCGTATGCCTAATTACATGGTAACCGGAGACATCGAGAAGATGTTAAGACAAGTACTGGTACGAGAAGAAGACCGAAAATATCCGCGAATTCTATGGAAAGAAGGGGATGGATCCATCTCCACGTACGAGCTAACCACGGACACGTTCGGACTTGGTCCAGCTTCATTCCTTGCAATTCGAAGCGTACATCAATTATCCGACGACGAACGACATCGATATCCAATGGCCGCCAAGAGTCTGAAACGACGTTTGTACGTTGACGACTTTTTGGACGGTACCCAGACAATTGAGGAAGCTGTACAATTGCGAGATGAGGCTATCGCCCTACTGAAATCCGGTGGATTCAATCTTCGCGAATGTGCTTCCAACGCACCACAAGTTCTGCAAGGTCTACCTGACTGTAGCATCAATCGACAACTCCAAGATAAAAACGATCCTACTCTAAAAACGCTTGGGATGTACTGGAACTCGCACCGAGATCAAATCATCTACACCGTCAAACCCATCATCACTTCGTCAACAATTACTGAACGCATCATTTTTTCCGAAATAGCCAAAATCTTCGATCCTCTTGGTCTATTGAACCCGGTCATTGTCACAGTTAAACTTCTGATGCAAGAACTCTGGAAACTCAAACTAGACTGGGACGAATCCTTACCGTTGGATATAACCACTCAATGGAGCACCTTTGTATCGCAACTCTCCACGTTAAACGATATTTCGTTCGAGAGAAAAATGTTGCACGACCAACCGGTCAACGTACAGCTCGATGGCTTCTGTGATGCAAGTGAAAGGGCGTATGGTGCATGTATGTATCTACGATCCACAGACCAATCTGGCTGCGTTTGCGTCCGTCTTTTCTGTGCAAAGTCGCGAGTTGCACCGATAAAAACACTTCAAACCATTCCACGATTAGAGTTATGCGCCGCGGTACTTCTCGCTAATCTTTATGCAACCGTAACAAAGGCCATAGACTCTAATATCAATCAAACTTATTTCTGGACCGATTCTATGATCACGCTTCACTGGATGAAAAAGTCTCCGCATCTTCTCAAGACGTTCGTTGCCAACCGTGTAGCTGAGATACAATCGATCACAGATCCATCAGATTGGCGACATGTCCGTACTCAAGACAATCCTGCTGACCTGCTCTTGCGCGGTTTATTGCCCAACGACCTCAAGAAAACGATGTTCTGGAGGGAAAGACCGGTCTGGTTAGCCGGGGGAGAGCATGGTTGGCCCGAACAACGATTGCAGAGTAACTATGCCGATCTACCTGACGTCCGTAAGGTATCCTGCCTAACGGCGACCATCATCGACGACAATATACTCAAACGGTATTCGTCTTCCAGCAAATTACAACGGGTCATAGCCTTTTGTCTACGTTTCAAGAAATCTAACCGGACTCAAAGACGATCTTTGACTGTTGCGGAACTTCGAGTAGCTTCTAAGAAAATAATCAAACTAGCACAACGATCCGTGTTCCAAGCCGAGATCAGATGTTTACAACGAGGTGAACCCGTATCGAGCAAAAGTGGTTTACTAAGCTTAAATCCATTTATTGATAACGACGGGATATTACGCGTTGGAGGCAGACTTCGGCGATCCAACTATTCATATCAACAAAAATATCCAGCAATTCTACCGAAATCTCACCACATCACCAGACTTCTCATCAAACAGGAACACAACAATAATTTACACAGTGGCGCACAAGCAACACTGTGCGCTATGCGACAAAATTATTGGCCCATGGACGGAAGAAATCAGGTACACAGGGTCATCCGCACTTGTGTCCGGTGCGCTAGGGTAAATCCGCCGCCAGTGGATTACATAATGGGCGACTTACCCAAAGTAGGCATAACCGAAGCTCGACCATTCCTCAACGCTGGAGTGGACTACTGTGAACCCTTCTACATAAAGGAAAAAAGATTTCGAAACCGGAACAAGATCAAGGTCTACGTAGCCGTCTTTGTCTGCCTTGCAGTTAAAGCGGTTCACCTCGAAGTCATCAGCGATTTGACAACCGAAGGATTCCTAGCGGCTCTACGACGGTTCATATCAAGAAGAAAGAGATGCGTTTCTATATACTCGGACAACGGAACCAACTTTGTCGGCGCCAACAACGAGTTGAAGGAATTACAAACGCTCCTCAACGATCAACAACATAACGATAAGGTTCACGGCTGCCTCGTGGAAAAGGGCATTGCTTGGCATTTCATCCCTCCTCAATCTCCACACGTCGGTCGGATATGGGAAGCTGCGGTGAAGTCCTTCAAACATCACCTGAAGCGAGTAGTTGGCTCTGAACTCTTCACTTTCGAACATTTAAATACGTTAACCACCGAAATCGAAGCCGTTCTAAACTCACGACCGTTGACAGCATTATCTTCCGATCCTAACGACTCAACTGCCCTTACTCCCTCTCATTTCCTTATTGGCGATTCGCTTACGAGTTTACCCCAACAGGATCTTTCAGCTACTCCAGCCAATCGCTTGTCCACCTGGCAACATATCCAGAAGGTCAAGCAAGACTTTTGGACCAGGTGGCACAAAGAATATATCAACGAGCTGAACATACGACGGAAGTGGACGAGAGGGGAACATCCTATCATAAAGGGCTCCATCGTCATCATACGTGATGATAACGCACTGCCACTGCAATGGCGTCTCGGACGGGTCATAGAAACACATCCCGGTCCAGATGGTGTGATCCGGACTGTACGGGTCAAAACGTCAACGGGTATGCTAGATTGTAACGTGAAGAGACTAGCACCGTTGCCAGTGAACAACGCGGACAATTAATAAAGGACTCTTATGAGATATACATGTTTATATATAATTATTAGGATTAATCATATATATCAACTTCATATTCATATCTAAACAAATCTCCATCTGTAACTATTACTATTCATCCGTTAATATGTAATTTAACATAATCAAGTATCTAGACTCCATTTCTATCATTTGATCGCACATCTCTCAACCGGGGGAGTATGTTGCGTGCCATGTCACGCGTCATCCAATAGATTAATTGATTTAGTTTAATTCTAGTTTATAATTAATATTATTTTTCATATACGAGCAAAATAATCATAAAACAGCGAGTAACGGCAAAGAATAGACAGTCAGTCGACCGAACAACAGAGTCATAAAGCAATTTAAACCTTTGTATCAATTCTGCGCGCGTCCGTCAACATTTGGCGACCAAATGTGAATCTGTCGAGTCAAATTTCCCCGTCCTTTTTTTTTTATGATCATGTATACCTGGATTTCTACAGACTTTCTTTCTATTGTTTAACCGAAACTATGTACTGACATACCTATTTCTAGAAATCCCATGTACCAGAACCCCACTCTACGACCAGTATTTCCGGTACCTTTCCACCAATGACAAATTTCCAGCGATATTAATTTTCCGCCAATCACAAAAATCCACCAATTAGCAAACTCCTACACCCTCCACCTTTCCAAAAAATCTCCCAAATTTCTTCCTGATCAACTACCAAAAAGTCAGTACACATCGAGTCCACAACCTAGCAACATCTATCTAATTGAGAGAACACGTCAAGTTCTCAAAACCTTCAACCATCCATCTTAATAATTCAAACTATCAACTCCAACTTATCTAAAAAATACCATAATTCAATTCTAAAATACTTGAGGATAACTCTCTTTAACAAACAAATATGACCAGTCTTTGTGAATAATTAAGTAGCAAATCTCCAAGTTGTAAATACAGTGCGCAGAGGCAACTAGGGATTAGGAAGCAAGCCAAGGATGAAGGTCTTGCCTCCCTAGGTTTAGAGATAGAAAGACTTGCTCGAGTAGCTTCACCCCTTTGTGACGAATCTACTAGAGATTTGCTAGCATGTGACAAATTCATAAATGCCATTACAGATCCTGAGCTTAAACATGCTCTTAGTTTGGCAGGACCTTCTTCTTTGCAAGAAGCAGTAATAAAAGGTTTAGAAATTGACGCACTAAACAAACAATATTTAGGAGTAGGAAAACTACGACAAATTAAAACAGACAACACCGTTACTCCCACCAAGACTGACGAAAATAAGAAAACTACTCCCTGGCAGCAAATTAAAAATAATAATAATAATAAAAATAATAATAATGATAGGAAACCCTATTCGAGAAATTTCGGAGACAGACCCCGGTTGAAGTGTAGATTTTGTGGAAAATTAGGTCATGATGCAAATCATTGTTTCGCGTTGGAACAAAGAAGCCAAACATGTAACGGGAATTCTTCGAATTCCCGAACTTCATGGAGAAAAAAGAACGATTTGAATAATTTAGAAGGGCGGAAGTCATCATGTGTTCGACCCAACAGTAGCCCTATTTTAACACAATTTTTAATTCGAAGCCTAAGACAAACAGGCTTATATGCGCGAGGGACTGTCAACGGAATTAAGTGCCTCTGGGTCATAGACGTTGGGGCAGAAGTTACAGTGGTCCGCTCGGATCTCTTAAAATTTATTAATCCAATCCAGCCTTCTTCTTCCCTACGTACTGCTACAGGAGAAATAACTCCAGTTTTAAAAGAAGTTTTAGTTGAGATTAGTGTGTCAGGGTGTATTGATTCTTCGCACAATGTTTATGTAGCAGACATAGAGGATGAAAGGATTTTAGGGATTGATTTTCTTACCGCGCATAATTGTGTAATTTCAACTGAAGGGAATTTATTAATTTCGGGTCGACACAAGGTAACTCTTTTAACAACCAGAAGTAAAACTTCTAGTATTCCCCACGTACGAATAGTAGATCTTTCTGAAGAAAAGTTAGATTCATTTCCTGGTCATTTACAGAATCTATATGAAAACTCGTCGACTTGTTCAGATTCTTCTCAGGAAGAAAAATTTAGAACTTTGGTTAAAGATTTTCAAGACACCTTTGCGAAGAACAGCAATGACAAAGGAAGAAGTACATTGACAACTCATACAATCGACGTGGGAGAACATACACCTATAAAACAAGTGGCAAGGAGATTACCACTAAATGGACGAGAAGAAGTGGACAAATTGGTCAAGGAAATGCTCGCCATCGATGTAATAGAACCATCCTCCAGTCCCTGGGCATCGCCTATTGTTTTAGTAACAAAGAAAGATGGGACAAAGAGATTTTGTGTCGATTAGAGGAGGTTGAATGATATAACCAAGAAAGTTTCCTATCCCTTGCCAAGGATTGAAGAAACCCTCGATTTAATAGCTGGAGCAGAATGGTTCAGCACTATAGACTTACAGACTGGTTATTAGCAAGTTGAAATGCATGAAAAGGATAAAGAGAAGACCTCTTTTGTAACTGGTCTAGGAGGATTATGGCATTTCAAAGTAATGCCTTTTGGGTTATGCAACGCTCCTGCGACTTTTGAAAGAACGATGGAAACCATTCTACGAGGGATTACAGATAAGAAATGCCTGGTATACCTGGAGGATATAATTGTTTTTGGAAAGACTTCCGAACAACAGATAAAAATCTGAAAGAAGTTTTTTTTCGTTTGAGACAAGCAGGACTCAAAATGAGTCCGAAGAAATGTCATCTTTTTCAACGAGAAGTTCACTTTCTTGGACATGTAGTCTCCGCGGAAGGAGTGAAGACGGACCTTGCGAAGATAGAAAAAGTGTCAAATTGGCATGTGTGTGAACTTGGCCCAGCACTTTTCGAAATTAATATTATCAAAAATTGTGCTGAATTGTGCTCAACTTGTGCTTACTTGTGCCGTATTCAGTTTCAAAAAAAAAAAAAAAAATCCGAAAAAAAATTGGAAAAAAAATTAAAAAAAAAAAAAATAATATATCACTTGTGCTGAGTTGTGCTGGAGGAGGGCTCAAACATTTCCTCATTACAAAACGCGCTCCGACCTACCCTTGACCCTGTAAAAAGGAAGAATTCTCGAGAAATTACGAAAATTATGAGAATTTCGAAAATTGCGAGAATTTCGAAAATCTGCTACTTGTGCTGAGTTGTGCTCAACTTGTGCTTACTTGTGCCGTATTCAGTTTCAAAAAAAAAAAAAAAAAAAATTGGAAAAAAATTTAAAAAAAAAAAAAAAATAATATATCACTTGTGCTGAGTTGTGCTCGATCTGTGCTAACTTGTGCCGTGTTTAGTTTGGAACAAAAAAAAAAAAAACAATTAAAAAAAAAAGTAGTCTTTCGCCTGTACTGAGTTGTGTTGGGTAAGGCCTCACTTTTCTCATCGACAAGACTCGCTCTGACCTACCCTCACAGTAAAAAATTATAAATAGTCGTCCATAAACTAATCCCAGGTAACTCAGTCTGGTTACAGACATGCAGCAAGTATATAACACTTGATCTGTCGAAAGTCACAAACATGTCTCAAGCAACGCAAAAGAGGTGGTGCAGGAACTTCAAAATGTCCGCCGTATTTTATTTGGCAGCTACATAACAATTATTACAATGTGACATCACATGAACATCTACATAAAAATCAAAACAACAAGACATCACATGAAGGTCAACAGATTAAATTGTTTTGGGAAGATTATAATGACTGATCTTCGTTCGGCTCACTATTTAATAAAGGATCTAGTAGCACTCAAGTCTTTCCACCGCGGCAAGGTGTCAGTCGTCGAAAAGGTTTTTTTTTTGTATTTTTTTCAAATTTTTTGTATTTTTTTTGTATTTTTTTTTTATTTTTTTGTATTTTTTTTGTATTTTTTTTCATTTTTTTGTATTTTTTTTGTATTTTTTTTTGTATTTTTTTGTATTTTTTTTTTTTTCTTTGAATTTTTTTATCTTTTTGTTATTCATTTGTTACTGTTTTCTTTCGATCTAATTATTTTCTATTTCTATTTATTTTTCTTACATTTGGGCGATTCAACGTTGAAAAGTAGAATGAAAATCACGAGTTTTGAATATTTGTCGCATTTTATGTTTTTCTGTGTACGACGTCAAGGGACTGTATCCGTCAAAAAACGCAATATTATACGATCATACCGAAACATATACGATCAAGTATGGGTCAAGCGCAAATGCATCGGACTTGTTTCGAACTTTTTTTTGTGTATCATTAAATTCAACCCATTTTGTGCCCTGATATGAATATCCGATATAATGACCGGATCTTTTACCGCATCCTCCATAACGAACTACCACTCCAGCGAAAGAGAAGGACTTTCCTCGTAGTTGTAATCTTTTCGGAAAGTCTTCGAGCTTACACTTTTTTTTCAACCGGATCTCGGCAGGGTCACATTCGACTATGATTTGTGAACCGTAAATCAGATTCCTTTCTTTTTTTTGACCACAGCAAATAGCTTCTTTTGACGGCATACCGTCTTCTATCGCATCGACGAGTCCAATCATACCGTGTTTTTCTATTACGTGTACATTGATAGGCACGATGATAGATCTCCGAATAGTTTTTTTAGAGCAAATGTTACACATTGTTGTTTCCGTGTAGCTTGGGTCGTCAACCAGCAAGTATTGCGCGACGTTACCAATACTTGCATAGCAATCGATAGTCAACACCTTGTTACTCAAATTGGATTTAAACTGGTTCACATTTTTCAACAGAAGGGCTCGTTCTTTGTAAATTTTGGCGGAGCAACCGTTTTTCAAGAAGTTCTGCAAGAAACGCATAAACGCTGAGCTGGAATTACATATTTCTTTTCTGTATGTATCGTTTATGCATGCACCAATCAGAACGGACGTTAGACTATCAGGGCCGCACGTGTTCCGAACAACAATTCGTGTCCCCTTGTCCAGTACCGATGGGCATGTATTGCCATTTTCTAAAAGACCCACGCCTACATATTTTTTCGCAAAACTGGTTAACTCAAAGTCAGGACACGCATCTAAGTAGTTTTTTTTTTTTTTGTAGAACATGACGGATTCTTATTCCTCCAGTTAAGTTCGACGTTCAGTTCCGTTTCATCCGTGCTCATATCACCTTCATGATCTTCACCGGCAAGGAGAAGAGCGGAATCGTCTTTGCTCGTTTTGGGTCCCGTCAACACGTTGCTCACTACCTTTTGGTGAATATCGACCGAATCATGAATCTGATATAGAAAGTCATCACAGGGAATAGATTCTACAGAAGTCGAAGGAAGATCAGCAGTCGGAGAAACAACAGCAGCTGGTGAAAGAACAGTAGTCGGAGAAAGTACAACAGTCGGAGTCGCTGGTATTGTATTTTCGTTATTTTCGACCGTGGTATCGAGAGGAGTCATAATCAAGCCAGATGAGGCTACTGTCGGGCTACTTTCTTCGGCCATTGCCCAGTCTTGCGACGCAACGGCTAGTTTTGCTCTTCTTCGAAGGAACGCAAATGCGTAGCGACAAATTTGTCCGCTCTCATCGGTCGAGAAGAGTTTTTCAACATGACATGCTTGATGTCTTTCATCTCCGATTCGACAGATGCCGAATTAATATTTATTTACCCATAGCCGAAAACTGATATCATAACACCTGTAAACAGTGGAAAATAGTACAGAAAATTTTTGAGTTTGTTGCATAGCTCCGGAACGTAATACGGGTTCACTCGATGGCCTGCATTTGACGATGCTACCGTTTCACGACATTCGTCGATCAAATTGTGAGCCCACGTTACGACATTACAACCATCTAAAGATATGGTCATGTCATCTTCGAAAGAATCGTTTTCCTCCGGAATTTCCGCCTGTACTTCTACATCGACGATACCCTTGATCGCACCTGTAATGATGGAGCGTGCTCGCTCAGATGGCACCGTACTTCCTTGGCTGTCATTCCCTATGTCTTCGCTAAGAGAAAGGATAACAATGCGTTTGGCTAAGTCTCCGAATAGAGTGAAGTTCGTTTGTTTCGTTAGCAATGCCATAGCATAAAGATAAAATTTTTTGACTTTAGGATTCAATCCCGCAAAAAACTTCCAACGCGATAAAAAATGCATGTAATGGCATATGTCCAAGCGTATAAAGCACTTAGGGATTTGAACTCCAGGCTCATTCAAAATCAAGGAGTAACAAGTTGACAAGTAAGCCTTGAGATTTGCACTTTGGCCGAATGCTTTAGCAATACCATTCAGCAATGCTTTATCAAAATCACACACCACTGTTCGTGGTATCGGAAACCCAGATTTATGTTTTTCACCAATTCTCAAAATCTCGAATAGCCAATATTGGATGGCGTTCACATTTCGGACAGAGTACAACGCTTGAAAGACCGGCATTTTGTAGATCCGTGTTTTCGCAACTGCCTGATACAAGTAAATATGTGGACAATTATCGCCGTTTGGTAATTTTACTTTTTTTACCAACGAGCCTGTGGCATCGATATAGAGAACGTCGTGGTTATCGAGGTACACCGCTATTTGCGAAGAAGTCCAGTAATGTACAAAAAACGGATCATGACCAATACTATGAATGGATCCCGCATAGTCGGTGTATTTCATATTTTGTAAACTCAATATTGGATCTGTGTCTTTTACTTTCAAAATTTTATCGCGCCTCTGCTGTAGAACTTTTCTCGTCGCTGCTGCACTAGGTATGTCCGGAGGCTCAGCGTCGTACAAATCCATATTTTCGTCGGCTTGTTTTCGGCGCCATGTAGTAGCCGTAAAAGCTCCGGAAGCAAGTGCTTCCGAAACTTTAACTCGCTCATCACGATTCAGAGGTCGTTTTGTCACATGTTTGACTGAAGGATTGAATCGCGAGACACAGCACTCCAATCGCACTGCCGAATTTTTAGGAGGCTGGTTGGCGATGGTCCCTTTGAAAGATGCTTTGCAGTCTGAGCATACGGCATCAATGGTCACATAAATTCCTGTCCCTGAAATTGTACACCTTTTGAACATGAAAGCGCAAGGTAGTTTTGTTTTTTCGCGGATAAGTGCATACATCTTGGTCGTCCATCTTTTACGTCGCAGAGTGCTATAATTTCTTTGGACCTTTGTTGTTGATTGGTAAATTACTTTCTCACAATCAATATCGTGCCATGTTTTTAGCGGTATTTTAATATCAAAATTGATATCTGTGCCATCATTTGATTCGTCAAGAGATTCATCATTGCCGACCGAAGACGATGTTGTGTTCATGGGACATTTTATATCATGGTAAGAAAGAAGTGCCTTGTGAATATCATATCTATTTAGCAATATAACTGTATATATATACTTTGGGGACATTGCGCCCTCTATACAATTACTGAGTTCTTGATAAATATCAGAACTTGGAGCGACGGGCCGTCCGCATTCATCTAGGACGTGACGGTAATTCGAGCTCATCAAGTGTTCTTTGAAAGCCTCTATGGGAGGCATTGTTGCCGTAAAAATAATTATCTGATAATGATCTTAATTATATATAATTTATTATTTATATATATATATATATATTGTAACATTGCATGTTATTAGGCGCTCCTTCCCCTTTGGACGACCTTAGCGGAGTGCAAGAAAATGAATGCATGAATAGGATGGCCCCGAGGCCGGGCCATAATTCCGAGAGGTGACCGTGACCGACTTAGACCTATGGGACATATTATTTATTCTTTTGTTTTTCTTTCCGACTTTTCTCTGACATGTGGGAGACGAGGTCCAGCTGACGGCCAACACACTCCGACAGAAACGCACCCCGACGGACGCACGAGATGTAATATCGACTGTGGAGATCCCTCTCGACGACCGCTAGCTCCAACATCGACCATAAGGACACGAGGGAGTGCCTAGGGCACTCTGCAGCGAGGGAAATCGGTGGTGGAAGAGATTCCCGCCACCAAGAAGAGCCTGCAACCCGTGGTCCTCCGATTCAACGAGCGAATAACACTGTGGGGGACTTCAAAATTGCGCGCGTAGCGACAACAGGTCGCCATAGTTAAGGGATCTCGCACTCGATGCGAAAATCGATATTTCGCCGTAACACGAGGGCTCTGATGACCGGCGCCATGCGGTCTCGTCACTCTGCGTTAGACTAGCGTACCGAACACTCGTGTGTTATCCAAAACGAATATCGTTCTGTTGGTTGCTTTTGCTTTCGAACCCCGTGGGTGTTGCTTTCGTTTAATTTTTTGTGGTGCACTCGTGAAACCGAGAGTGAGTGAAGAATGGACTACGGAAGGGAGAAGGTCCTTTTCGTAAGATGGCTGGAAGACGGTAAGCGTTAGCTATTCTCACCCATGCTAATTTGAATCCGGCAACGGCCGTCTGCCATATTGCCTAAGTGCAGCCACGAGGCTAATTAGAATTTTTGGGATCGAATTAAGCCGATCTCCGAGAGGTAGGCCGTCACCAGTGTCCCCATGTATTAGAGTTCGAGTTCGAGTCTTTGTTATACGTCAATTTATTGCATATTTTAGTAGTTTCGTTGAGTCAATACCTGTCGTACACGGGTGCGACAGAGATAATGATAGTCGGTCACTGTCGCTCTCCCTTCCTCCTGCGGGGAGAGACGAAGCTCGAGGCTTAGTCCAGAGCCTTTATTTATTTCGAGTTCGAGGTTTAGTTCGCGATTCGAGTCATTAGTATTACTTAAATTATTAATCGCGCAAGCCGCAGAGTTAGATTAAGCTAGAATTAGGTAAATTTAAAAGAATTGTAGATAATTATATTCGTCTTTCACCGTGAGGTTTCGCCTCACGGGGGCGTACCGATCGCCTATACACGATCGGGAACGTCTTTTGTTCAAGTCAAATTTTTGAGCCGCGAGGAATTTATTTTTTTTTGTAAATTTAATGTAGGTCGAGCCGTAGGCTCTAGCTTTGTTAGCTGTTAAGTTATTGTGATTTCCTCCTCGTGGAGAGTATTTAGTGTTTTAGCTAATTTATTGTCTCCCGAGGACCCGATTTGTCGAATTCTTCAATTTTGTCATATTTTTCCTTGTTATTGCTCTCCCACGTGGAAGCTCGTAGTTCGTTTGTTATTGTAAAACTCGGCAAACGCGGCCAGGTCGCCTTTACACGGCCTGCAGCCGATTTATACCCGAGGGGAAGTACCCCCGGGTACATGATTTGTTAATTCTTTTTTTTTATTCAATAAATTCCATTTTGTTATTAAATTCAAAATTTCGAGTCGTTTGTTAACGCCCCGCTAATCCTTCATTTGATCCCGACCCCTCTCCGCGGTACTGCAGGTAGCCGACGCTTCAGTACGTTAGGTTATATTCTTTTGGTTTAGATTTTTGTAAACGGCGGTTATCCGCCTGGCGCCCAACTTTCCAGATTCTCAGTTTCGGCCAATTGTAGAGTGGAGGGACCTCGGAGTCTAGCTATCTGGTCTAGCTCCGAGGACCAATAAAAATCCACGTCGCAATATATACAGCGTGATTCTCAAGTCGCGGAAAAGATTTCACATGCAGATTCCTGATCGAAATCTAAGATTAAAGTTCCTTATCAAAAACTTCGAGGGTGCGCTCGTTCTTGAGTTATAGAAGGTTTAGTCCACCCAATCAGGCGGCCGTAACGTGACGTGCTCAGTCTCGTAGCAATCCTGCAAAATTGATAGTGCCCGCTCCGCATGAACTTTGCCTGAAATTTCGGTTTTTTATTTCGTAATTTTGAGTCTTTACGTCGTCCGGTCGGTCATTCTCGTGTCCTACGTCGTTCGCCCCGTAGTTGACGTTGTCCAGGTGGTCAAACTGGTGACTCTCGATCTCCAGGTCGTCCGCTTCATAGTTTTCACTCTCGTTGTCGATTTCCGTCCTCCAGGACTTTCGCCCCGTAGTTTACGTTGTCCAGGTGGTCAAATTGATGACTCCCGATGTCCAGGTCGTCCGCTTCGTAGTTTTCACTCTCGTTGTCCTCGAGGTGTTGATTTCCGTGATCTCGGACTTCCGCCCCGTAGTTTACGTTGTCCAGGTGGTCAAACTGGTGATTTACGTTCCCCGGGTCTTTTGCTTCGTATAGTTTTCATTCTGGATGTCGTCAGGCAGGTGATTTTTGATCACCAGAATTCTCACTACGTTCTTGACGTTGTCCAGGTGTTAGAATTGATGACTTTCGATCCCCAGGTCGTCCGCTCCGTAGTCTTCACTCTCGTTGTCTTCGAGATGTTGATTTCCGTGATCCAGGACTTCCGCCCCGTAGTTTACGTTGTCCAGGTGGTCAAACTGGTGACTCTCGATCTCCAGGTCGTCCGCTTCATAGTTTTCACTCTCGTTGTTGATTTCCGTCCTCCAGGACTTTCGCCCCGTAGTTTACGTTGTCCAGGTGGTCAAATTGATGACTCCCGATCCCCAGGTCGTCCGCTCCGTAGTTTTCACTCTCGTTGTCCTCGAGGTGTTGATTTCCGTGATCCAGGACTTCCGCCCCGTAGTTTACGTTGTCCAGGTGGTCAAACTGGTGCCTTACGTTCCCCGGGTCTTTTGCTTCGTATAGTTTTCATTCTGGATGTCGTCAGGCAGGTGATTTTTGATCACCAGAATTCTCACTACGTTCTTGACGTTGTCCAGGTGTTCGAATTGATGACTTTCGATCCCCAGGTCGTCCGCTCCGTAGTCTTCACTCTCGTTGTCTTCGAGATGTTGATTTCCGTGATCCAGGACTTTCGCCCCATAGTTTACGTTGTCCAGGTAGTCAAACTGGTGACTTACATTGATAGAATCAAACGAGTAGACGTTGGATGATATGGTTGAATTTGATTAGATTTGTAGTTAGCTTTACTTTTGAGTTAATATTTCAATTTAATTCAAGTATCCTCATGACAATAATTATAACTTGAAGTTATTCAAACCTAATTGTACACATATTCAAAAAAATGATGTAGAGTTATGATCTATTACATTGCAGAATACAAATTTATTCGTCAATTTTATTCAGTAATTGTATAATCTACAATGGCGAATATCATTAGTAACAGAAATAAAAATGCTGAAGCAATAATAACGTAGAATTGGGTATGAAATAATTCGAACTTAGATGTGTTGGTAAGTAACGCAATGATAATGAAATATTATTGAAATTAATAATCACATGTACACCTAATTGCAAACCTCAATGAGGCAGCGCATTCTAGTCCGAAGCAGTTCTGGCGAGCCTGTGAAATTGAGAACACATAACATTAATTTGAGGTGAATATAAAAATAAGCCATCTACTTATAAGAGTTGTTCGAAGTGCCCTCGTCGCTTATGGACGCAGCGCTACGCCTGACGTTTCAAGCTATGCTGCGCTCGCTCAAACACTAGTGGGCTTTCAACTAACGCAATTGCCTCGTGAATTTTTCCATAAAGTTTTTCGATATTATTAATTATCGTTTCTCTGTACACGTGGGCTTTGATATGTCCCCATCGAAAGATATCCAGTATTGTAATATTTGTAGATCTTGGTGGCCAATTTATCGTCACACCGCAACTAATCCGCGCATCAGCCTGCGTGGTATAACGAACGAGCACACCTGTCACAACGCTACCGTAGTTATTTCTTTTGAATGAATGGCTCTTTTTCACTCATCAATTTCGACGTTCATTAGGTTACAGAATTCATTTTTCTACCATGCTATTTTTTATACAGTTAAATTTATGTGAATAAATACATTTGATTTTGGATGAATGATAATGTTTATGCGGTTTTCCAAAACGTTATCAGCTACTCCAAGTGACAGACTCACTCCGAGTCTCACTTGATATCTGCGAAGTGCAGTTGCGTGCAAGTCTTCGTACTCAAAAATGTGGTTAATATGTACCGTTGAATAGCTTGTTTCACATATTTGGGCAAAATTTCTAATGCTTATTGTGTTCTGATTATGAACAGTAGCCAATAATTGCTATTCCATCACTGAATGACCTGCTTTCTGTTCTGGTCCTACTGCGTTGCCGTCGTTTAGGCTGGGATCAACCGATCCGATCGTACCAACACGATTTATTAATCTTAGAATCACATGGACACGGGATATCAAATCGTATATTCTATGAGGGTTGCAAGTGGATTAAGAACACAGGCGCCTTAAAGCAATAAAATATCATAATATCCTTAGTTAAAATCGATTATTGTTAACACACTGATGATAATGCATGGCAATGCGCCAAGCACGGATTTTCATATCTACTGTTCTTTTTTGATAATATTTTGTTTTGCCGTGTTTTTTTTTTCAAACAAGTTATTACGTGACGCTTGATCACCTTGCAATACCATCAATAGTTACCAACGATGATTTATTCTAACGAAGAGTATTTTGATATTTTATTGCTCTACGGCGCGTGTCACCTTAATGCACTTGAAACCGTAAGAGAATATGCGATTAGATATCCCGCACGGCGTCAACCGAGTATTATTATTATTATTCTACGGTACAACGGGTATTGGCTGATGACGGAAGACACGCATTTCATTATACTCGCGTGCAGAATCTCCAAGCTGCGGACTATCCACGTCGTCTTGACTTTTGCCAGTGGCTATTGGCCGCAAATCAGGTCGATCCCAATTTTTCGAGGCACATTTTATTCACGGATGAGTCAAGCTTCGGCCGGGAAGGTGCATTTAATCACCATAATAACCACGTTTGGGCAAACGAAAATCCGCACGTGACTGCACTTCGGGGCTACCAAGTCAGATTCGGGATAAATTTGTGGGCTGGAATCTATGGAAACGTTTTGGTAAATCGCAGAAACATTATCATTTATCCAGGATCACTTGTATTTATTCACATAAATTTAATCGTATAAAAAATAGCATTGTAGAAAAATGAATTCTGTTACCTAATGAACGTCGAAATTGATAGGTGAAAAAGAGCCGTTTATTCAGAAGAAATAACTATGGAAGCGTTCTGACAGGTGGGCCCATCCATGTTACCACGTCGGCTGAACGGTCGAAATTATACAGAATTTTTGAACGAAGAACTCCCTGATCTGCTGGATAACATGCCATTGCATCAGCGCATGAACCTATGGTTCCAGCACGACGGCGCCCCTGCACACAATGCAAGAACAGCGCGTGATGCTTTAAACCGTAATTTTACCGATGCGTGGATTGGTCGCGGTGGGACGGTAGCGTGGCCACCAAGATCCCCAGATCTCACTATGCTAGATTTTTTTCTGTGGGGACACATAAAATCATACGTGTACAGAGAGAGCATCGTGAACATTGAAGATCTCGATATGAAACTTCACGAGGCAATCGCGACGGTCACCCCGGAAATGATAGAGCGAGCTCAGCAGAGCTTAGTACGACGCGCAGAGCTCTGCGTCGAAATGCGAGGAGGCCATTTTGAACACCTCCTATAGGTAAATGGCTTATGTTCATCGTGGCTGATCTCGAAGAATTATTGTTTTTCCAACGTGATCATTTATGCGCACAATTTCACCTCGAATTGATGTAATGTGTTTTCAATCTTACAGGTTGGCCGGAATTACTGCTCCGGACGGATATTTTATGCATATAAAATATGTTAAGTTAAGTTTTCTGTTAGTTTTTAAATTTGGCTAATCATAGTTGCGTTCTTGGCCAAATTTTCCGTTCTTTCGTTCAGTTTTAGTTTTTACTTCACCCAGTGTGATAATGGGACGTTACACGCACGCTTTGCGTGCATAAAACCCCCATTTTTACACCTAATGAAGTAAAATTTTGTACAATACTCGATATAAAAACTTATTCTGATCTCGCGTGATTGCAACACTCGCCTTCGGCTCGTGCTGCCGAACCTAGTAAAAAAAATTACCGCAGTCGTATCATAATGTACTATTAGTGTTATGTTTTGACCTATGTAACTTCAGCTATCCACGTGTTTTTTTGATTTCAACTTGTTGTTATTGTTCCATGATAGTTAACATTGAGAATCATTTAAATTTGGGTAGAGTTTCTGGGATATAAGGGGTCAAGTTAGTAAAGTCTGACGGAGGTGTGTAACGGAAATGACGTAATTAATAGATAAATGTGTCAACCAGTAAATGTCTTATTTAGAATATGGTGCAAACGAATAACGTTACAGGGATTTCATAGGGGCCGAGTTGGAAGTCAGTGACTCACACTATGATAATTTATCAATACATGAGATGAATGAAATTACATTTTCAATGTATGTAATACTTGCAATTGTGCCTTTGTTATCCTTCATTCAACGGGACGTAGTCCCAAGATGTGATAAACAGATTAAACGCTGTATATTGTAACGTGACAAACGTTTGGACCTCCTCCGTACCAGCCTAAACGAACGTATGTAGGCCCTTATGCCCGAAAAGTACCGTTAGCTAATTTGAATATCTGCCGCCTTCGACCTAGCGCGGCCATATCGATCGTAGATCATCGGATTGGTCGATCGATAACGGCTAGCGCTCACAGGACGAACGGCGAGGGTAGGGAATTAGCACCCCGGAAACGAAGAGTCATTCATTGTCCGAGCCTCTTAGAGAAATCTTGTGCGCGAAAACATTGAACCGAGAGAGAGAGAGTATTGTTGAAGTGTAACGTTGGGAGAGTGATTTGCGAGTGAATTTGGTATATCGTGACCCCTGCTATCTACCTTTGGACATTGATTTGGATTCTGGAAATTACTACTCGACCGATTTGGATATTAGACGACCCCCGCTTATCCCTGGACTTTGCCGACCACGAGGCCGAGCTATCGCCGGTATCAGGAAGGATCTATCCAAGTCAAACCGTGTCATCTAACCCCAAATCTTTCCGCAGAGTAGCTAAACGTCCCCTGAAGTCTCGAGCCATAGTCCCGAAAACTCTTCGTTCCCCGTACCGTCCCCAGTCCCGAATCTAATTAAGTACCGCATGGCAGTTGAGTCCCGGCAAGTTTAAACTTGTTGTCACTCTTTGTGGCTGTCGAGTCTGCGCGATTGCGAGCCGCTTTTGCAGCCGCTGCGCAGAATTCGCTAATCTAGAGCCGACGCCATCTTGCCCAAGTCCTCTGACGTCACGCGTCGCAGTTGTCTGCTAGCGTGTCAGAGAACTCTTGCGGCAGAGTACCGAGTCCCGATCCCCTTCCCCTCCCTGCCGTCGAGCGATCAGCTGTCCGCCAGAGAATAGAGCGCAGAGCTCGAAATCAGGCTGAACAGCTGGATCTCCAGCAGGTAGCAGCGGAGAAGACAGAGCCCAAATCTGTGATAAAAGTCAACCGTGATAATTAACCTATTTTCTCCTTTTTTTTTCTTATCCGTTTAGAGTAGAGTCGCGTACATTATCTTATATTATATTATTGTTATCTCCTTTTATAGTCTAATAGTATTTATAACATAGAGTAGCGGTGAGATAAGCCGAAGCCAGATGACAGGCTGGTCAAATTAATGTCATCTTTTTCTTTTTTTCTTTTTAATAAATAAAATAATTTCAAATATATTTCTTAGTGTTGAGTATTTTTACTTCTCGCCCCCACGAATTATCCCTCTACCGACGGCTAGCCGAAGCGAGAGAGAGAGAGAGAGAGAGGACTTCTTTCGAAGTCTGGCGCCCAACTTACATCGTTGCCAGTCGGAGGAGGTAAAGCGTTGGAGTCTTATTTGATAATAGTTCGTAGTTTCCGCGGGTAACACCCGAGCTCACGGGAATCGCTGTTACAATATATATATATATATATATCAAGAGACTCGGTAGAGTCTCGCGCCAAGTACATTAAAAAAAATTTTTTTTCAAGCGCGAGACTCAACGAGTCTATATACCCGAGAGGCAACTACCCTAACCTATAACGCGAATTAGTATCCTCGTTTTCTTTCACCTCACATACTACACGAATTGAAACTAATTTAATCTAGGATGTAGGCATGAAGAGCTTTCATTTGAGCCCTAGATCGATTAAATCGGTGTCCGGAGTGCTGAGATATAAGTAACTACCGTTTCTGAAACCTCGTTTCCTCGTACAATGTTTCTCTTTAGTCTTCTTCAGACCAAGATTCTGCCAACTCAAACCATTCCCATGAAATCACATTTCGTCGCTAAACGCAGGACGTATGTTCTACGCTTATACACAGAACATACGTCTTTACGGATCTGGGAACAGACATAGAAGGGAAACTCGACACAAAAATTCAGACCAAGATTCATCCCATTAAAACCATTCCCATAAAATCACATCGCGTCGCTAAACGCACGGCGTATGTCCTATGCTCATACACAGAACATACGTCCTTACGCATCTGGGAACATGACATAGAAGGGATAAATCCACACAAAAGTTGTATAGAGTGGCGTGAGTACGATAGTCACGACGTAGTTGGCGCTAGTTCGCAAACAAAAATCGTCTGCAACACTAGCAGACGCGTGTTGTCATTTCATGTTTTTCATCCAAATAAAGGAAATAAAATAAAGTACGAGCAATGATTGATATAAAATTTGAAGGTACGAAAACTAGTGAATACCCACTAAAAGCACCTCAGGTACGAAAATCTTATGCCAAGTACATTAATGTGATAGTCACCAACAAAAATGTTTCGATAGGTTAATTTTGAATCCTACGATATTGAGCTTTTGAGGTTATTTATGAATGCAATTATCGGAGGAAACGGTTTGTTGAGGTTTTATTATTGAGCAAGTTACCGCCTGAGGAAGTCTGATGATATAAAATCAAGAGCAAATGTTGAAGTCGAAAAATATCAGGATATCATGATTTGATATAAGGAACGGCAAGGAGCCAGACCAATAAAGCCGAGTTCAAGCGTTAGATTGCAGCGAATTCCACTTCAAGCTCTATGTTAATTTCATCTCCGAAGGCCCGTCTGCTCAGACTCAAATTGTGAGTCGACGTTATACGTAGGATTCCGACGAGTTGTATGATCTATATCCTCGAGTCAAAACGAGACTGTAAGTCGACTTGTGTGTTAGACTCCGATAGGCTTTATTCTACACTCCACGTCAACGTCGTGCTTTGACCCTCGGTGGAGATAATTTTTAATCCATGTTTTACAAACAGCTTAGATTCTTTGTTCAGAGCAATCTCAAAGTCTGTATAAATATCTATGATTACATGTAAATTAATCGTACAAACTATATATTCATAATTTACTGTCAAATTTCAATACATAAATTTATTAGATTTTGGTATGCAACCTGTGTCTGTATGTTCAAGTCTCTTAAGCTTTCTTCAAATTCAGATTAGTGCTATCACGACAAATTGAATGAAAATACTTATTCGTTATGAAAGAAATGATCGATCGTCGCCCTCTTTGTCAGATGATAAAGATTCTCATCTATATTTATTTATTCGTTTTAGACTCGGCGTAATTTCATTCATAAATGTAATTATTGGAGAACATCTAGTCTTGCATCAATAGGCTCAATTCTATATATTTCGATACCTTCGGTTCAGACCCGAAGTTGAAGTTGACGTTATGAGTACAGGACGCTTACATGTTCTTTTTGCAGAGGACCTAGCTGCATTAAAAAAAAAAGAAAAACTACCTAAGAATTGCAATACATATATCTAATATTTATATATATTTAATCATGAGCTGCAACTATAACCCTGCGTGCAAGTAACTCCGCCATTGCTGGTCCCAAGCCCAGATGAGACAGGAGAAGGGCTGCGGGCTGGGTTACACGTTGCAGGCATACAGAATTATACCGGATTCTAACGAAACAATTCGTGGAACTTAATGAAAGAACACATGTTACGTCTGTCCACAGAAATTTAAGGCTTACAGAAAAGTATGAGCATACGTGTATATTATAACATTATTTTCATTCATTTAAATTATACTACCACATTTAACATTGCTGCTTTTTGAGGGATTCGGATTATATAAAATGCATCACTGTACATGCATTGAGATGTTCATAGGAACAATTAGCAGAATGCTGACAACTAAGCAAGCCTCGCAAGCGAGGATATGGGAAAACCCAATCGAGCGAGCGTAGCGAGCGAGCACAATTATTAGGTGGTCAAGCAAAATTGTACAAAAAGTAGTGAAATCAACCCCAAAAAGCACCTCTGGTGCAAAAACCTTTCGCCAAGTCCATTAATGTGTGGATCACCCCAACAAAACCCCCCTAAAAAGTTCTGCTCGTTCGCTCGCTCACTCGATTGGTTGATGATTATCAACATACAAAAGCATTGAAATCAGATACAACTGCCAAGTACCTGTAGAATATTAAAAGTTTGGAATTAAAAAATTTGTTCAAACTAAATATAACGTTGTACTCGTTCGCTCGCTGCGCTCGCTCACTCGATTGGCTTATGATTATTAGTTGAAAAAATAATTCCTATGAAGAAATTAAAGATGACAATATTTAGCAAAAAATATTCACAACAAAAAATAATTAAAAAAAAATTGTAAACAAAAAATTTGGAGGTAGTGGTACTTGGTGGGCCTTTTGTAGAAACAGCATTATGAAATATCAATTGCGAACCATGTCAATGTCATCTGATAGCCATTCAAACATTGGCCCACCAACGTACCACGGACTCCGAATTTTTTGTTTACAATTTTTTTTTAATTATTTTTTGTTGTGAATATTTTTTGCTAAATATTGTCATCTTTAATTTCTTCATAGGAATTATTTTTTCAACTAATAATCATAAGCCAATCGAGTGAGCGAGCGCAGCGAGCGAACGAGTACAACGTTATATTTAGTTTGAACAAATTTTTTAATTCCAAACTTTTAATATTCTACAGGTACTTGGCAGTTGTATCTGATTTCAATGCTTTTGTATGTTGATAATCATCAACCAATCGAGTGAGCGAGCGAACGAGCAGAACTTTTTAGGGGGGTTTTGTTGGGGTGATCCACACATTAATGGACTTGGCGAAAGGTTTTTGCACCAGAGGTTATATATATATCAATAATATCTATGATATCAAGAAAGTTGCGATGAGTAAGGAGTATTGACGCCCAGTGAAACGGTAGCGCGAAGTACCAAAAGCAACGGAAACTCTGTCTGAAAGCGTAAGTTCCTGCTTCAAGCCTGACGCCTGCCTGTAGTAGTCAGTTGTAACGGCTCGTTGTGAAACATGACGCGTCTTTGCGGACCACGGAACCCACTTTGATGCGGGAGAATTCCCCCACTGTCTACTGGCGTCGCGCGTCGAACGGGGCCGGCTCTCCCACTTTCATCGCACAACAAAATACCTTACAGATCCTAGTTTTGAACCGATTCTCGATTTTCTTGTTTTCAATTTGAGCCCTATATGTACGCTAAAGGTAATTGATTTTGAGCCGGATGTGTTTGACAATTGAAGAAACAGCTAATCGGAGCTCTCAATTTTTGCAATCCAGAGCGCCAATTGGCTGTTTCTAGAATTTTCAAACATATCCGGCTCAGAATCAATCTCATTACGTGTACGTTAGGCCGGAGTGAAAAAGGTCGATTCTCGCGGATCGTATTCTAATAGCTCTGGAAAGTTGCGTCTTGGCATAACTAAAAACTGTGCCAAAGGAAAAAATTTACAATCGATATCTTCTGTTCCGGCGAACGCCCTAAAGTTTTGAATTTTTTAACATGGGGTTTAAATGGAGAAAAACCGCTGAAAAACAGGTTGACACTAAAAAATTCATAAAAACTCACCGGATCGGCCGATTTCAGTCTTCATACGCTTAATTGAGGCGGGAAGGATGTAGCTTTTGTTTGACGTTTCGAAATTCAGAATATCTTACTTACTTTCGAAGATACAAAATTGAAAAATTGAGTTTTTGCGGGAAAAACTCAATGTTTGAACGCGTGTATCTTCGAAAGTAGGTAAGATATTTTGAATTTTGAAACGTCAAACAAAAGCTACATTCTTCCCGCCTCAATGAGGTGTATGAAGACTGAAATCGGCCGACCCAGTGAGTTTTTATGAATCTTCGAGTGCCAACTTATCTTTTTCCATTTTTTCTCCATTCAAACCCCGTGTTAAAAAAATCAAAACTCTAGGGCGCTCGCCGGAACGGAAGATATCTATTGTAAATTTTTTCCTTCGACACAGTTTTTAGTGATGCCAAGACGCAACTTTCCTGCGCTATGAGAATACGATCCGCGAAAATCGACCTTTTCACTTCGGCCTGATGCGCATGTTATATGATCTCGCGATGTTGATTTTTTCAATGGAGTTACGAAGAATTATCATTTTAATAATTGTATCGTATATTATTATGTATTACATAATTTCATTCCTCGACTGAAATTCAATTAAAGTTTAGATTATTCATTCATTTGTTCGATCATTTGTTTATGCAAAAATATTTGTTTAGTGATTTATTTATTGATATACTATATATGGATGATTCTTATTAAAGTTTCAGCCAAGCCTGTCTATGAAATAAATAGTGCAAATTTCGATAACCGAATACACTTCGATTTCTTTGAAGTGAAACTTCATCAGCGAGGGTAACGATAAAATTTTATGGGGAGGAAGCATAGAGATAGAGAGAGAGAAAGAGTGAGACAGAAAAATTCCTCTTCTTTCGAAACCGAACACGGCACAAGTTAGCACAGATCGAGCCCAACTCAGCACAAGTGGCAGATTTTCTAAATTTTCAAAATTCTTGTAATTTTCGTAATGTCTCGAGGATTCTACCTTTTTACAGGGTCAAGGGTAGGTCGGAGCGAGTTTTGTAATAAGGAAATGTTTGAGCCCTCGTCCAGCACAACTCGCCACAAGTGATATATTATTTTTTTTTTCTTAATTTTTTTTCCAATTTTTTTTTTCTCCGAAACCGAACACGGCACAAGTTAGCACAGATCGAGCACAACTCAGCACACGTACACGGAGAGAACAAAACGGCGATGCTCACCGTGATTCACGGTGCTGACGCGCGTGAAAGAAGAAATAATCGTTGAAATGCTCGAAAGTGGATGAATCTCGCGTTATAAGGAGAACCGCGCGCGTGTTTCACAGTGACCAGTACTGTGAAAAACAGTTCAGAGTTTCACAGCGCTGATCACTGTTTTCACGCTGCTCGGCATTGTTTTCACGCGCATCAGCACCGTGACGTCGCAGTGACCGGGACGATTCAAAAACAGTGCGCACAGCCGTGCTTTAGCTCGAGCTGTATCACAGCGACGCGTTAGTTCATGCGCATTGTAGAAAACGATTAATGTTTAATGACAATAAAGATTCCCCCAAAGTGCTCTCCGTGTATGAACAAATACAATATAATGATTTGCTGAAAGTCAGGGAACCATGTGAACGCATTATCAAGAAAATTTTGGGCAAACCATTTTTGAAATATTTTATTTGTCATATCAATTATGGGGAAGCTTACATTTATATAACACTTATATAACGACGCAATTTGAAAATCAAAAACTGAACAGGGATACAAGAACGGTTGCGAGATCTTTGAGAAATCACGATATCAACCACCACATAATGTGTCAGTCTTATTTATGAACATCACCAAGATAATAATCATATTGGAGACACTACTTATTATAGAAAAGGAGACTAATAAAATACATAATGTACATTAGGGTGGCCCTTAAAATTAAAATTTTTTCATACGGCCCTCAAAAAATTTCCTTTTTGTGTGAAAACATAAGGGAAACTGGTTTTTTATGAGACAAATGAAAAGAACACGCGCCGGCAGACGATCAAAATTTTCGTTTTGAACTGCAGATTCATCAAGACAGAAACTTTGATCGTCTGCCGGCACGTGTTCTTTTCATTTGTTTAACAAAAAAACAAATTTTCCTCATGTTTTTACACAAAAAGGAAACTTTCAAGGGGGCGTATCAAAAAATTTAATTTTTAAGGGCCACCCTAATGTTATACATCTTGTCCTAAGAACGATTGAGGCCTTCTGCTTTTCGGGGCTCTTCTACTGTTGGGCAAACAATCATATTTTTGAAAGCACCGAAAAAATTGACATAGCCTTATGGAGATTACTTTGAATCTTTCTGGCTCGAGAAAAATTTACAACCAACGCTTGGGAATACATAACACGCCCCTGCCAGTCTGTGTCACATGAGAGAATGAAAAAACCGAAAAATTCTCTATATCTACACATTGCCAGCATGATTGATTATCTTCGAATCCACTCTCGACTATGTAACTTTGATAATGCTCGTCGTAATAACAGTGATTAGTGATGTCCTTCGCAACAACATGAATTTTTTCACATGCGTCTTTCAAAATGATGTGAACAATATACAAATTATTTTCTTCTTGTCCTGGTCTCATCAAAACGACGTCTTTTGCTATTGTGGTCCCGCGAAATGAAATGTTACTGAGAACTGTTAGCTCACGATTTTCCGATAAAAAAGGCAATAATGATTGATAAAAGTAAACTAGTGGTAACAATTGAACACATAAACGCTGTATTGATCCTTCCTCGAACTCACTATCATGTGAAGTGTCGATCCGTCGGATTCTGCTACTGAAACTTAACTGATTCTTTATCGCTAATGATTTAGGAGTATTAATTCGACTTAACGACACCTTTGTGTATTTTTTGAGGTCTTGATTTTTGTTTTCACATCGCATTGTGCACAAATTCCACAAAGGCCCCATGCGTCTCATAATTGTTGGGTAATGTATAAGGTAATGGTGTTTTGGTTTTAAAGATTGCGGAAATCGTTCAGTTAGTCCAATTAAATATTGTGCGATTAAAGATTCCAGGTGATGAGATAAACTAATGCAAACTACTCTTGACAGTGTAATATCTAAAATTTCTTTGAGTAAGATAATAAGTTTCCAATGATCATTTCCGATGGGGATTAAGTCACCAATCAGGACACCAACATACCGCAGTAAACATAGAGCCTCACCAGCGTGCATTTTTATAAACTTGTTTTTAATCTGAAAACTAGTTATCTCTCGAGGTTTGTTTCGTTCATTCTCTCCGTAATACAAACTGACAATTCTTTCATTCAATTGTTCACGTGTAAAATAACGTTCAACGCTCACGAAGTAATTCAAAATCGAGCCCATATCGTACTCAAAAATTCCTTCGAGAATATCATGCATAACGTCTACGGTCATGAGGTCTATTGTCGAAACAGATTTCAATTCACTCAAAGCAGACGGCCCCGAAATACCTGTTTCGCTTGGCTTGTTTTTGGCCAAATCTCGCTCATAGTTTTCAACAGTTCGCATTTCGCAGGAAGACTCATTGAAAATCTTGTTTATATCTTTGCTGTGTACCAGACAAAATCTGCATGGATAATTGGAACTAAAACTTCTGACAAAGCCAAAAATCGTGTGGATTGCAAGATTATCACCTATGAAACCTGTCAAAGCAAAATAGATATGCATCATTCCCGACGGGCTATTGATGAAAATGCCCTCATTTTCCAAAAAACTTAATTCTTGGACTGCTCTAGCAGATATCTCAGATAGTAGTACTTTTTTTTCGTCAGATGAATTATATAAAGTCAATACCAAAATGTTGTCTGTTTTTGATAGCATGCTTACAGGAAGACAAGGAATTACTACATATACAGCCCCGATTTTAGCCCCTGTATGGCTGCCCAACGGATTGTTCGCTTCAAAGTCGTCTTGATAGAGTAATAGAGGCAAAACTGTTCGGCCGTCAAATGTCTTTTGCCGATTTTGCCACAGCTCTGCTTGAATCAAATTTGTCATCGCCTGCTTTTCTGCTTCTCGTTCATTCAGATTTCGAATAGTCAACTCTAAAACTTGGGGTAATTCGAACAATTGTTTTAAAACGTGTCTTAATGGAATGAATTGAACACTGACGGGCTCGTTTTGCGTTACTGTTGCGCTTTGCTGTTGAACATTTACAGTTAGATTCGGATGGATAAGTACATTTTCAGGGGGAATATAGTATTGTGATTCTTCCATGTACTTGATAAATTTATACTCACTATCAACTTCTTCGAATGGTCTTTGTAACTTATGAATCATAGTCTTATAAGCCTGCAGATTGCCAGAACTCTCACCAAGAACCTCCATTCTGTGAATTATTTGTTGTAAAAGCAAGGTGATAGGTCGAGTTTGCATAAATGTAGTAAAATCTTTAACCATATCTATAACGCGGCCACGTGGACAATCACGCAAGGAAAAATATTCGGTCATGAAATCTGCGGCCTCTGTCGTTAAAGCAGTAGAGAAAGTCTGAGGATCCATGATAAAACGAAATAGTTTGTTCAGAATAATCACTATATTCAGTCGTAAACGAGAAGTACATCAATCAATTATTTTGCATTTTTTTGTTTTCGTTTTCAATGAAAGACAACGATGAAACGAGATGCATATTCATTTTGTCGGAAGCCCTGGAGACATTCAACAAACTTTTTTGCAGGAACAGGAGAGTATGTCTCGTAGCTTTTGGATATGGTATGTTGAAGACCAGGTACACTTGAAGGACTAGAATTACAGCTTCTAGCAAAGATTCAGTTTTGTATTTTGACTTTCCAATCACGCAATGGTACCCGAAACGAGGAGCACTCGCAAGACGTTCACTTATACCAGGAATGCTTGGTGGAGTCGAAATTGCTGAAGGTTCATCAGCAGATGACACAGGAGCAGAAGCTGGTGTTTCCGAAGTTGAACTTTCGATGAGACCAACGATGGCCACAAAAGGAAATATATCAACTTGCTCTGCTGCAAGCTCCTTCTGTCTGTTTTCTACTGCCGTCGAAAACTGCTCTTCTTCCTATCGACCCAAAACAAAACATAAACTGAACGTATTATATCGAATAGAAAAATTACTTTTGACTCAATGACATTTCCAATTGGTTTCCGATTAAAGAAGTAAGTGAAGTAAATTAATACAGATAATAAATTGCATGTAGAATCTCAAATCAGAAAAATAAATTGACAAGGATATGATGCCTTGGTAGAAATTATATTTTTCCCTTTATGAAATGAAAGACATCTTCATTCCAAGACCAAAGACCATTATCAAATTCATTGTATTTACTCAAATGAAAAGAAATTGAAATTATGAAAAAACAACTAAGGAGGAAGTGACAAGGTACCCAAATGTGTTCGAGTAAATATTCATAAATCTACAACTCACCTCAACGTGGAAAATGAAAGTTTCTCTTTCTTTTTTTTTTACAGGCGAGCACGGAAGGATCTTCACATTTAAGCTTTTTGATTGATAATTCGCTAAATGCTACCTTTGCCTCTTTAGCTTTCAAAGCGAACGAAAGGAGCATGAAAACTATTACAATCTTTTCATCTAAAAAAAATTACATTGTTACAACACTTTCGGTACATAGATACCTATAGCAAAGAACTCGTCGTTTTGAGGTACCTGAAGGACAATCTGCAGAGGCCAAGCTTTTGAGCCAATGGACATTGCCATTGGTCACAATATTTCTGGAAAGCACCAGCTTTATCAAGCTGTCTCTGTAGACATTTAAAGCCTGTATTGTATTTTCAGGCGCATTAGGGAACTCCCTGGAGAAATCTGATTTGATCTGCGCAAATGATAAAGTTACGAATGGTGTAGTGATCTTAAAAAAGGAAAGTCATTTTTCTGTCTCACCAGTTCTGGCCCCCTTTCATGAGAGAGACAGTTGAAAGCATTGAATTGCCAAAGCTTGTCTTTTTTATCATCCGAGATTTGTTTGCGCAACGAGGATGTATTCTTCCACGCGCTCAAAATTTGTTCCCAAGATTCAATGTTGCCCTGAAGAAGTTGCAACTCATCTGCGCTGTCCTCTGTTTTTTGAGAAGTAAAAAAAATGAAGCACTGGCGCTACATGTTATGTCAAGAACTTCATTCAAATATTGATAATATTAATAATTTTTTATTTCTTGGTCAATTCTTGGGATTATACGGCAATTAATCGAACGAAAATGTTAATAGCGTTACATGTAGGGGAATACGGGGCAAAACGGGCACCAAATCAAAAAACAATAATTTTGCCGGAAATAATTTTTTATGATACGGCGACGTATTTTGGATCAATAATGACACAAAAAAGCAAAAAAAAAAAGAATGAATAAAAAAAAAAAAATGAAAAGAACAAATAAAATGAAATAAAAAAAAAAAAACAGCGGAGAGTAGGTCAAATCGTCCGTCATTTTTTTTTTTTATTCGAATCGGATCAGATTTTTTGAACACTTTGTTACAATTTTTTTCAAAAATTTACATATTAATTGAAATGAAAATTGTTCAAAAATGAAAGCGAAGGCTAGGTATAACCTAATTACATTCTTTAATACTTGCTCTTTCATTTTATTCTAATAACTTTACATCATACGGTGGTAACAACGACAATCAAGCCGATAGAATTGCACGATTATGAATAAAAAACATTGCTTTTTTGTGTCATTATTGATTCAGAACACGTCACCATATCATAAAAAAAATATTTCTGACGAAATTCTTTTTTTTTATTTGGTGCCTGTTTCGCCCCGGTGCCCGTTTTGCCTCGTGGACGTGTTTCCCCAGTAATTCAAGGTATTTGGACAATAAATAAATGCTCGTGTTAAGAATTTCAATTTTTCTGACTTGCACACTTTTCTCGAAAGTTTTCAGTCGTGCTATCTAAATGAGTGAATATAATTAACTGAAATCTGACTTCTCAACGCACCGCCACCAGAAATTATCGTGGGTTTGATTGTAAGCGCTTTTCCTTGCATCAAACCTTTGGATTTGAGATCTCTTCGTACCGTATTGACGCGAGATAGAAGTTTACCAAAAGCTGCGTGGTGAACTTTTCCAACGGTATAAGCGGGAGTGTAAAAAAGCGACTCATTTATCCCAAAGAAGGTTCCGATCTGTTTGGCCAGATTACATAGTAATTTCGATGAAATTCTAAAAATATCACACATCACGTTTAACAAATGAGCCCCCGGATCATGAAAGGGATCGCGCGGACGGAATCACATAGAAGAATTGTCACTTCTGAACATATGTCGATGGGAAAAAAAAAAGCAAAAAAAAAGGAAATCAATTAAAAAATGGTCACTACTTTTTAATTTAGCTTTTTTTTTTCTTTTTTTTTCCTTCGGCATATGTTCAGAAGTGACAATTCTATGTGATTCCGTCCGTGCGATCCCTTTTATGATCCGAGGGCTCAAATATTCAGATAACACCGGAAATAATTTAAAAATCAAGGCTTACTCCAACTTCTTCAATGGGTTTTGCACTGTGGTTTTGTGAGTTTTAATTATTGAGTAAATTTCGCGATTGATGACAAGTTGTGTCAAACTATTTTGATCACTCTCGGACAGTTGTCCGGTCTTCTCAAACTCGGCCAAAATTAAAACCCCGTTTAAATCACTCTCCAAAAAGGTTTTCAGGTCGTGTTTGGGTATCTCAAATACGCATAAGTCGACAGTTGTTTTAGTTTTACAAGTCGAGCATATTACTTCAAAGGAATTGTTGCATATCCCAGGATCATTGTAATCACAATTCGAATTCGTAATCGCGTCTTCCGATTCCATTTTGAAAACGGAAACCTGATACATACACAAGTTCGAATTGTCATATTTTGAAGATACTACAAAGTAGAGATGTGAAATGTGTGAGACTTCTCTCCATGCAATAATGATAATTATTGCTCATATTTCTTTATAGATTCATTATTGAACGTCGCTATTATAACTCCGCAAAAAGTGAATTAAAATATATAAATTATTAACGCAGAAAAGAAATACAGTCACTCTGATACGACCAGTGATTGACTATTACTGTATTTTACGTTACAAAATTGTTATACCATAAAATTCTGCTCACTTCAAAGAAAATTATTGCAAAAATGTCTTACGAACTCTGGACAGTGTTTCCTTCGTATTTCCATCATTTATGACTTTGATTTTTTCAGAATGACCGCATAATTATATTCATCATTGAATACATTGCATTGATGACAATTTTCAGGTTAGGCGAAACACTTACCTTAAATTGACGCAAAACTTTGACGCTGCAGCTCGAACTGATTCAAATTCACTGTACTATTGGAAACTAAAAATTAATAAGATGCAACACGTGAGACCACGACCGAGAAGCATGTATTGTGATTAGCTGATACGTTTACTACAATGCGCATGAACTAACGCATCGCTGTGATACAGCTCGAGCTAAAGCACGGCTGTGCGCACTGTTTTTGAATCGTCCCGGTCACTGCGACGTCACGGTGCTGATGCGCGTGAAAACAATGCCGAGCAGCGTGAAAACAGTGATCAGCGCTGTGAAACTCTGAACTGTTTTTCACAGTGCTGGTCACTGTGAAACACGCGCGCGGTTCTCCTTATAACGCGAGATTCATCCACTTTCGAGCATTTCAACGATTATTTCTTCTCTCACGCGCGTCAGCACCGTGAATCACGGTGAGCATCGCCGTTTTGTTCTCTCCGTGTAGCACAATTCTTGATAATATTAATTTCGAAAAGTGCTGGGCCAAGTTCACACACATCAAATTGGCCCCGTCCTGTAGATAGAGAAGGAATTCAAAGTTTTATAGGGCTCTGCACTTACTATCGTCGTTTTATTAAAGGGTTTGCAACCATAGCTAGACCTCTTCACCATTTAACTGGGAGTAAGGTTCTTTTTGAATGGTCCAACGAATGCGAAGAAGCTTTTGTCAGATTAAAAACTTATTTAACCTGTTCGCCTATTCTGGCTTATCCTCAGGTGGAAAATCCTTTCATTTTAGATTCTGATGCTTCACTCTCAGGAATAGGTGGAGTTTTATCTCAAATCCAGGAAGGAAGTGAAAGAGTTGTTAGTTATTATAGTCGAGTACTTAGTAAGATGAAAAGAAATTATTGTGTGACCCGTAGTGAACATTTAGCTGTCGTTAAAACAGTAACTCACTCTCATCATTATTTATATGGAAGGAAGTTTTTGATTAGGACAGATCATGTTTCCCTTAAGTGGTTACTTTCTTTTAAATCTCCGGAAGGATAGGTAGCTAGATGGATAGAGAGGCTGGGCCAATATGATTTTGACATTCAACACCGCGCTGGAGTTCAGAGTGGAAACGCAGATGCCCTCTCTAGAAGACCTTGCGAAGGACCTAAGGAATGCAAGCGGTGTACAAGATTAGGAAAACAACAAGACGAACCCTATAAGATCCGATCGATCACTTTTGAAGGAAGCTTGAAGGAATGGAAAAAAGTTCAACAAGAGGATGAAGTTCTAATTCAAATCAGGACTTGGGAAGAGTCAAAGATACGCCCTGAGTGGCAAGATGTTTCTGCCAAGAGCCAAGATTTAAAAATTTATCGGGCTCAATGGGATTACCTGTTTATACTTGCTATACCGAAAATGGGAATCTCCAGATTTGAAAGAAATAAGATGGCAGCTTCTAGTACCAAAAAAGAAGATAGAAGAAATCCTAAAGGAGTACCATGATTCTCCTTCAAGTGGACACTTCGCCTCTAATAAAACTTTAGGTCGGATTAGGGAACGATTTTTCTGGGCTCATTGTAGGATGGATGTTGATGATTGGTGTAGGCTCTGCAAAGTTTGTAATGCAAAGAAAGGTCCACGTGGCAAGGGAAGAAGTTCTTTTCAAGTATATAATGTTGGAGCACCCTTTGAGAGAGTGGCTCTGGATATTCTCGGGCCACTTACTCTTTTTAGATCTGGAAACAGATATGCTTTGGTAATGGCTGATTATTTTACTAAATGGCCCGAGGTCATTCCTATCCCTAATCAGGAAGCGAAGACGGTTGCTCAGATTTTTGTTCAAAACTTTGTTTGTAGATATGGGACTCCTCTTGAACTACATACAGAACAGGGTCGTAATTTTGAATTTATTTTGATGGAAGCAATATATAAGGTTTATTTATCATCATTTGTTTAACAAATATAGTTTTCTTAGAAGAATTTTCATTAGAGTTCAGAGATATCTTCATTTATTCAACAAGAGTCGTTTTTAATACAGAATTCTGATAGGCTCTCTGATGGATCTTCATTTGTTTAACGAAAGTTATTATAAACAATAGAATTGGCATATGCTCTTTTAATTCGACTCCCGCTAAAATTCGATTTCAAATCGATTCCCGCTGAAAATGTTATTGAAAACAACGCTAGATGTCGTTGTAGTTTACATAAAATATAGCCATATTATCATAATGGAGATCTGAACGGATTGTGTTTATAGGTTATATTTCAGTTTATAGAAATTATTCCAAGTTTTTCAGCTCCTGAGATTCAAAGATTCTCTTAGTGGAATACTGAAAAATATTCTGAGACGAGAAGACGGAAGCCTAATCCATCCCATCCTGACCTAACAATTCCGGTTTTCCCACTTCTCTCCAGATAAGATCGTTCTAATTTATATTTATAACATTCACAATAACATAATAATTTATCTATTGATTATATGTAGAAATCATTTATTCATTATTACAGTTCAATTCATTATCTGAACTATATAAGAAAAAAAAAAAAGATTTCAACGAGTTTTAGAAAACTCTTAAATATGACCTTATTATTTCGAGAGATTAATATTCATCCTCTCGTCTAGGTCGTTATTTGATTTATTCGAAGATGTTTGGAGTTGGACCACTCGAAGCTTAGAATCAAATCTTCAAGGAATCCTCAAGTCCCCTTGTCTTCGGTCCTTTCGTCCCTCCAACCACTTCCTGTTCCAGTATGCAGGACTTCCTTTATAAAAACCACGGAATTCTTCACCTGTTTCCTGGTTCCTGTTTCCAGTTTACTGATTCCTACTGCCTCTCCCTGCTCATCTTCCTGAACCCGCTCAACGACTCAAGATCCAAAGAACATTTTACAACACACTTATACACTTTGATTTGATAAGACTCAACTATCTTCCAAAGGTTTTCTGTGGTTTACCTTGGGAGTAAAGAGAAATGTCGAATAGTGTTTGGGGAAAACTTTGAATTCCTGAGCCACAGCTCCGAATCTTCCAAACAGAGCACACATAAACTTGTCAATTCTTATGATGATTTTACACACTTTTATTCTTCATTATACTCACCTCAAGAGTCGGGTCGACTCTTTTACTAAGGGGGGGGGGGGGGGGGGGGGGGGGGGGGGGTAGTGTTACATTTGGTAAAATCACCCTTATATCATTAATTCTATATGTGATTAACGGGATGTGATAGGCAGAAGGCGATAAAGTAGGGGGTGGTTTTACCAATTTTTTTTGTTTCACTTGGCATTTCGCGACGAAGGCACGGAATGGGTTTTCGCACAAGAATTCGTTTGTTTTCGTTAATGGCGATCTGTAAAATTGGGTAAAAACATGTCCGCTCGGGGCTCGACTCACAAATGCTGACTCGATTGTTCCAGTTCGCGTGGTATCCAGCTCTGGAATATAGGGCGGCGTCAACAGCGCCGTGCGAAGGAAAACCTGCGCCCGGGGCTGAACTTGAATTTGGCGCCCTCCTCTTATGCAAAAAAAAAAATTCGAAATTGAGCAATTACCCAGACAAAACAAAAATAAAAGTAGTCTTCAAGACGTCATATGGACGTCAGATGCGTCGAATTCTGACGTCTTAAGGACGTCTCAAGTCTCAATGACGTCTTGAAGACGTTTTAATTGTTAAGACGTTTTAATTGTTAAGTCGTCTTTAAGGCATCAGAAATCGACGCATTTGACGTCCATATGACGTCTTGAAGACCACTTTTACTTATGTGTTGTCTGGGTACGTACGTATAAGCGAATTTCCCGACAGATAGAATATAAAATTTGTGTTCTTCCTTTGTCAGTGATCGGGTGGATAGAATTAGATTTCGAAGAAACAAGTTCGAGTCGGAAAAAACATTTTATTTACGTTCAACACATGTAACACAAATCAGGTCCATTATAGACCAAGACAGAAAAAGTTGATACAAACATCAGTTTTAATTATGAGACTGAAAATATAGACAAGACTGCTTTCTTCAATGTTCACCGGTTGGAACACATATAAGAATAGACAAAAATCAATTTAACTTCACTTTCCTAGCTTTCAAGCGGGCAAAATCATTAATAATCTTCTCCAAATCTAATGATTGCGTGACATCGGATTCAATGGAAAGTAAACTCAAACCGCTTAGTCTCTCCTGACCCATTGAAGACCTTAATTAATCTTTTACCAATTTGAGTTTACTAAAGGATCTTTCCGCCGATGCGGAGGTTACAGGAATACTCAGAAAGATCCTATAAGCTGTCTCCATATTTTTATGATTTGCTGTCAAATCAAAATCATGAATTAGTTGAAGCATTTCTAAATGGTTCATTTTTTCAAAATTTTCGACCAAAGCCGGAAACAATTTCTTCGCACTCAAGACCTCACTTAGAAGCTCCGATCCATTCAAGTCAGCAGTATATTTGATGGTCAGGTCCATACAATGCTTACTTATAGTATTTTCATCCATCGCTACTAAACTCGACCCGGTGAGAAAGTCAAAATCTTGAGCCACCTTTCGAAGTTCTTCGAATCTTCAGTTCAGTTGTCCGATTATTGTATCAAGAGCCTCCATGTATGTAATACGGAATCTCTCGGCCTCAGCCAAATCTGCACCCTCGTCGGAAGTTTCATAGCTAAATTGTTTCCGAACTTTCCGTTTTCTACCCTCGTTAAATGTGAAGTCGATATTCATGGACTTAGCCAGATCTACACTTTGCTGCTGAAAAGTCGGGAACTTTTCATCTCTTATTTCTATCATTGTATTTTTTAGACTTTCAATGAGTTTGCTGGCAATCGAAACAGTAATCGTTTTTTTTCTGGAGAAGAATATTAACCTTCTCTATTTCCTCTAAGATGTTGTTCCACACTATCAAACTGCAAATGAAGTGGGCATATTTTATCTGCTTCATGCAGTTCTTGGCTCCTAAATATGTTTCCGGATTCCTCTTGATTTGTAAAATATCTTCCAGAGCTTTCAAGATTTTCGGCAACTGTTTGTACACTGCCGATATAGCTTGTTTTTTCGACGACCACCGAGTATCGGAATATTTCTTCAGAGAAACTGTTAAATTTGACACGAGTATATCCCATCTTTCAGGCGAAGCGGAGAAAAAAACGAATAAATTTTGTATTATACCAAAAAATGTCATCATTTTTAGCGATACGCTGGCGGTGCGTACTCCAACTAAGTTTAAGGAGTGTGCCGAACATGGTAAGAAATAGGCAAATTCGTTTACTTCGATAATTCGGGCTTGCACTCCTTTATATTTACCAGCCATATTTGCACCATTGTCATAACACTGACCTCTGCAATTTTTTATGTCGATGTTATCGGCCTGTAATTTGTCTAAGATTTCTTGTGCCAGTCCTTCGCCAGTTTTTTGTTTCGATTCTATGAAATCAAGAAACCTTTCTTCAATAGAACATTTTCCTTCCTCTGTAACCTTAACGTACCTTATAATTTCAGTCATTTGCTCTTTGTGAGCTATATCTGGAGTACAGTCGAACGAAATGAAATAGTACTTCGCTTTTAAAATTTCACTCACAATGATTTTCTGTACCTCATTGGCCAGTAAGTTTATGACTTCATTTTGTATATTATTTGAGAGGTAAGAGATATGTTTTCCCGGTTGTTTCACGGTCGCTATATGACATCGTATTTCTGGGTCATGTTTTGCGATTAATTTAATAGTTTTTGAAAAAATGCCGCAATCTTTACTGTCAATATCATTTGACGAGCCTCTTAACGCCAGATTATTCTCAGCGCAATAAAGAATAGTGTGTATCACTGCCTTTAGTATGTTCCGCCATTTAATTACTTCAGCCTGGATATTTCTCTCCAATTCAGAATCAATCACTTGGCCCGTCTTCAATCGTTTCTCAAGCTCTTTCCAACGGATCTATGAATTCTTATGCTCCTGAGAAGTTTCGTGGTCAGGAATTTTAGGATTTAACTTTTTCCAATTAGAAAATCCATAATCTAGATCGGCCAACTTTGGAGGGTGATTGTGAAATTTCCCAAATAATGAACACGCGAAGAAAAATAATGATCCCTTATCTTTGCTATACATGAGCCAATCACGTTTTACCGTTTTTCCATTTGGCATAATTTTATGGAACCACTTTATAGAAAACTGCCGCCCTTCATTATCCACAGATTTTGAATAATCAGCAGCTTCATCCTGTTCAGGACCTCTCTCTACAAGAGCACTAATCATAGAATTACTGTAAGGACGGTCCCATGTGGCTGGATCCGAAAAATTCGCTAATTTTGTGTTTTCGATGAGATTTTCTTCTAGAATGTATTGTAACGGTTTTTCCCTGGGTTCAGGTGCCAAGGTGATTAAGCCGAATAGAAACCAGGCCCAACGGTAGGTAGGGGATGTGGTTGGGCGCCAGACTTCGTAGAAGTCCCCTCTCGCTCTCTCTCTGGGGCCGTCCGACTAGCTATTACGATAGAGGGATTTCGTGGGGGCGCGGAATAAGGACACCAGTCGATTATGAAATATATTTTTATTAAAAAAAAAAAAAGAAAAAGTGGCGAATTTTGGATACGCCCGCTACTTGGCGTTTCGTAACAAGGATATTATTGACTCTGCTTTACTCTACTTTGAAATTACGGAAATAACTATGAAAATAAACTAAACAGAAAAAAAAGAAAAATAATTAACTCTAAAGATACTACGGCTAGAACTAGAAAACAAAATCACATTAATCGACCGAGCACTCGTACGGCTCTAGATCCGATAGACGGTAGTGAGGACTAAGTCGATTCCACCTACGGTCTATCCCGCTCGCTCCGGCTACGGGACAGTCAGCTGTGACCGTAGCGAGATTGCGTGCCTCGCTTCACGTCTCGTGAGTAACTGACGCGGCGCGCTGTAAGGCGGCGGCGGAGAAGTGGTGGGGCAGGCTTCGGCTAAGGGGAAAGCGACAGACTCTGACCGGCAGCAGCTGAGTGCGACGCGTGACGTCAGAGGTCTGGGGCAATATGGCGTCGGTCTGATTTCAGCTGCGAACGGCGCAACGGTGACCAATCTTGGCACGGTGACGCGCAGCGAAAACAGCACGTGACCGGTGTTCTTTGGGTTTGAATCCAACGGTTCGCGGGGGAACGGTTGAGAATCAGACACGCGGCTTTCGTGGCTCGGGAAATATTCAAGGGGTGCGGGTTGGTATCGGTGTGGAATTTGTTATGAGATGGATGGATACTACCTTGTCCAGACGCTCTTACGGCCTCGGGTGCGACGGTAGTAGTCAGAAAAATACGGTCGGAGAGCCGGGGTTATTCAGGGGTCAAAGTCCAGTATTCGGTAGTCCAGTCGTCCACAATCCCACTCAAATCCAATTCCACAGCACGGGTCGTGATAATCTCTCGCTCCCTCTCTCTCTCTCTCTCTCTCTCAAAATACTTGACACTTCTTTAACTTTTTTCTCGCACGAGGCTCAATAGACGATTTCAAAGATGGAAGTGACTTCTTCCCGTGATTTTAGTAGCAACCGGCATCACCCGGCCTGCGAGCGCTGGCGGCGACCGATTCACCATGTGCGAGGGTCGGCGGCCAATAGGCTCCGCAGGGTAGTCGGGCGGCAGGATTCAAATCGGGCGGCCGGACTTAGGCACGTCCGTAGGTCGGTTAGGCGGAGGTCTAACGTGCCACGTTACAGCACATAAAAAGCACGTAATCCTCGTGTTCTAGGAGGACGCGATGTTGGGAAATGACTCATGTTCCGATCGTAGGGTAGTTTCAGGATCTTCTGGGGGCGGTATGTCCGGAAATTTAGAAGTGAGGGGTTTAGCTCTTGATCATTTGGAGAGCACATAAAAAGCACATAAATCCTATGATTCCCGATTCCTCAATATTTACAAAATAAGTGATGCTCTGCTGACTTGATTATAAGCTAGTAGAGCATCCTTAATTCACAATTACTTGCTAAACGGTAAGAGCACAAAAATTCTGATTATTACACAAAATTAGCACATAAAAAGCACTAAATTTTGGCGTATAGTAAATTTATTTCGGCGACCTTGCTCTGCTAGCTTCATACGTGACGGCCATGGTCCGTCTGTATTGGCGACCCAACACATCCGGAACGTTACAATATATATGGGGCATTCGACGTCAAAACGAAAACGGTTCAACCGATGGGTCTCCGATTTTCTTCCAAATTTTTTTTCTTGTCCTATTTCAGGACCAAAACCTACATACCAAAGCATTTTTCAATTTGAACTTTGGTCTTTTATTGACGGATTATTGAAAATTTGGAATTTTCCTAAATCTGAAAATTTCAATATTTTTTCATTCAGTGTTAGCTTATTCTAAGAAGAAAATATACGAGACATGAAACGTTCGATTTGAACTGTACTTTTCATGAAAATTGGTATTGAATTTCTTGCGTCAGCGGATTTGGAGTGATTGAAAAATAAATATAAAATTTCGATTTTTGAAAAAAGTACACCTTCGATTTTTGATTTTTTTTTTTTTTCAAAAAAAACTTTCGGTTATCAGAAAATTTTTAGGACCAAAACCATGGTGGGCCGACGATTCTACAATTTTTTATGAATTTTTGAATTTTCGAATTTTTTGGTATAGATAAATAAATGAAATCGTTATTTTTTTTTTTATTTTCATTATTTGCATCTGTGAATTTATTTTTCGATAATACATTTGTATATTATAAGACAACGTAACTGGTCAACGAATCGTGATATATATTAATTCGATTTATATTTTCAAGATTTTGCATTTATCTGATTTCGTGGCAAATGAATACATAGCGCTTCTTTCGAATATTTTTGTCCCCATTCGGTATAATGCAATGTAATTGGTGAGTCTGGGGCACAGACTTGGCATTGTTAAAACGTTCGATCAAAAACTCATTGAGTTCACTATAATTTTGTGCATTCCAGTATCTTGATGATATACGAGGAATATTGCCAGGTCTTGAAGCCCATTCGTATAAGTCTTGAGGTGTCAATATTTGCTCGTCATGAGATAGCTGAAGGCTAGCTCTAGCAGCCAACCGTTTGACAGTACCTCCTACCCCATCACACGGTCCCTTTCCGTGGGCTGTCGTAAAGAAATTCCACTTAGCAAAGATATTAAAATCTCGTTCGTGATAAAGAATGTTTACAAAGTTTTTATAATTTTTCAACTGCTGAGGAGCGCCGTCAGAGAAATAAATGAATTTAGATGGATGAGGCATTAAGGTCCTAACAAAATCGTTAATTATGCGAGAATATGCATAAACGGTAACTGCGTTGTGACTCAAACAATCTGATATTATACAAAGACTTTTATTTATTAAAACGCCGTTCTCCTTGTAATATATCACGACCGGATATACTGTCGCTTGATTATTGTTCCAGTGGAACCCCGGCGCAGCGTTTTGGATCACAAATCCATAGTTCTCCGCAAAATCAACCATGACAACGCATTCATTCTCTTGTAAATTATTCTTCACGAATCTCAAGTAACTGGATTGTTGCTCGGTAATGAAAGCGTGTGGCAAAAGATTTTTTGCTTGGTCGCAAAATTTTTTTATGAACTCTTCAGTGCCGCAATCCGCAGTTTCTAGCGTGCATCGAGGTTCAGAAACCCAGCTTTTATAAGAAATATCTGTTATTTTATTTCCCGTTAATATTTCTGATAACTTTCGATAGAGGTTATCAATTGGAGGACAATTTTTACAATTGCCAAGATAACAGTCCGAAGTGAATTCTCGACATATCAGGAGCATTAACACGTCCTCATAATTTCCCAATGGGAAATCATCATTGGATGTCAATGACGGCAATTTAATAGCTGAAAAATATTTTTTTCTGATATATTTACCCATGATCGAAATAAAAAAAAAAATGGAACTAACATTGAAACATCAAATTACGTAATATCAACAGTTGAAGATTCTGGTGAATGGAGCAAACACAAATAGTATGAGTTCTGCTGGTTCCCGCAAGGACACAATGATCAGGACGCAAATTAGCAAATGATGAAAGCCCAATTGAAACATCAGGATTGATTGCTTTGAATTGGTGATGAATCTCTCGTGAATTACCAAGAACGAATTTCTTTTGACGATGCACTCTTTTCCCCAGCTCATTTCTTACCGACAGAAAATCTTTTTTACCTGGCATCATGACACTGATTTCATCACTTTCATAGAATTGTATGACTAAATGTTGAGCCTCTGATGAAAGACGTTTCCCTAAAAATTGATATCAATTGACGATGATCATATTGAAAAAATTTAGAATAATAATCTCCATTTATACGATTTACAGTTTGTTGTATTTACCGATCTTTCTGTTTGGCTTAGAAAGCACTCCCTTTTCCGCAGCAACATTTTTAGCAACTTTGGCTAAATGGTAAGAACATTTCATTGTTTCTGCCGTTTTACAAATACTCCAACTACTTGGCATCAATGTTAGTAGTTCAATCTTAGTTTCAAAGAAATTTTTCCTTTAAGCTAGTAACCATTTCAGTAAAATCTTGCACAATTCTGTCAGTTTCGGTATATTTAACGCCGAGCTCATTTTTCAATTTATTGGCGAATTTTTCCGTTTTATGAACAAGCTTCTTACTCGTAGAAGCAACAGCGTTAAGATGTTTTGCTTTGATAGGTGAATTTCCCAAGAGTTGCAGCGCTTCATTAATGACTGACGATTTTGTGCAAACACTAAGATCGGAGCTTTCGGGTTCAAGCGTATCCCAACTGGTAGTTGCAGTGATTATATTGCTTCGTTGACTGAGTGAACCTGTGAATAATACAATATTTTATTGGTGTTCTTTTAATAATAAAATGCTGCTACTCAATGAATAAAAATATACAAATCATATCGAAATATGATTATGGTATTTCAAAAAATTGATGAATTAGAAACAATTGAAATTGATTGAAGATAATTACCACAAGTTGATGGAGATGGGCTCACTGCAGCAAGTTTTTTCCGACATGGACCACAAATAAAATGTTTTTGCGCTAAATTGCGAATTTTTTTCAGTATTGCCAACGACGGGGAACGAATTCCTATTTTTTTTAAATGTTTCTTTTCGTTGAACGGGTTACAGCAACGATCAAATTTTATAACAGGCGGCATACTGATAAAATGTAACCTAATTCTATTAAACTATGGTAGTTATCAATGTCAAACTGAGTAGCGTGAAGTTGAAGCGGTGTGAAGTTTGCCGAAGTATATAAGTTCTTCCCGCCTTTGAAAAACATCCCAGCTATTCGTGCTCGAATTAAAATTAAACCGAAGCTATCATTCGACGCGCCTCTAGTGGTGCTCAGCAAAAGTTTCCGTCACCAAAAAATTCTAAAATTCAAAAATTCATAAAAAATTGTAGAATCGTCGGCCCACTATGGTTTTGGTCCTCAACATTTTCTAATAACCGAAAGTTTTTTTGAGAAAAAAAAAAAAAAAAAAATTCGAAGGTGTTGTTACGTCCGGGTATTGCTACCCATACGTTCGCCCCTCACTTACCTCAGTCCTCTAACTTTCCACACGCTTCCCCCCTTTCCCCTCTACATCTCTACCCTTTTATCTACCTGCTACCGGATCGTCCGCGTCTCCCTCTCCTACGTCTAGGAGACGCTCGTTGCACACGGACTGCAAAATGCAACGAGTCAGCCAATCCTTTTATCTTACTATCCTAGCAACTACCTGATTTTTCTTCCTCCACTTCACTTCTCAACCGTACTCATTACAGTAAACACCTAAAATAACTTGGCTTACTTTTATACCTAAATACAACATATATCATTCGTTATACCTGGATGAAACATAAACTATTCGTCTAAATAAAGCTACCAGTTCACGAATATAAACGTTCATTTACCACAATCAACATCTCCCTCAGTTGTACTTTAGTACTTAGAACAAGGACAAGACCCCAAATACAAATTCAAATCATAACACCGGTGGCAGCGGTGGTCCTTCCTGTTACTGAGGCTATGTGAAAGAAAGTGAACGAATAACGCTAATATGACGAAAATACAAACCATTAACTAAACAAATTGTGACATCAAACAGTGAACCAACGTGTAAGACAACTTGTGTGAACTAATAACCAAGAGAGCAACGCTCGGTATAAATTACTGCACATAATACAAAAAAAAAAAAAACAGTGTCCCGTTATATTACACGATACAACTGGTACGACCTCAATCGCTTATATACCCGAAAAGTGTAAACTATCAACCCGGTATTATCAACCTGGTGATACCTGGCGATCACGGAATCTGCTAACACAAATCGCAGCGACCGAACCTCAAAGGCCCCTCGCCCCCCAAACTCTCATCTGAGCCCCACAAAGAGTGAACTCGCTCCAACGACGAAACCCGGTAACGACTCCAAGACACCGATATCACCAACGCTATCCCCCAACTCTTAGATCCAAAATCGCCATCTTTACACCAACAATCACCACTTCAGAAATATGCTAAGAAGAATCACTCTCATTGTACTCACCATAACTTCCAGGACGTAAGCTACCCTATAACATACGTATACCATTTAAGATAAGTTATAAACCTTGCCGGATACCATGACTGACGCAGAAATGACATTCCTACCATTGAAAGTCGCGGCTACACTAATTCCAACTTTTGACGGATCGAATATTACGGTAAAATCTTTTGTTGGAAAAGTCGAGAACGCAAGAATATTAATAGATCCATGAGATACGCTCCTATTCGTAGCACTAGTACGATCAAAAATCGAAGGCCGTGCAGAAAGAGCACTCCCGCGAGATAGCTTCCAGACGCTACAACTTATTACAGACAACTTGAGACGCGCGTTTGAACCAAAACAAAGACTATCAGACGTGCAATGTGCTATAGCGTGCGCATGACAAGAGAAAAACGAGACCGCATTAGAGTACAGCACTAGGATAGAAGAATTCGTAGACACGGCTATCGACATGATAGATTCCAAAGAAACCGCCGCAAATCAAGATTCGCGGCAGCGAATCGCCGCTAAGTACCCGTAGGCAGGCGAGAGCTAGCCACGAGACTATTTTCTCGGGGGAACTCTTATACCTGTAACATTGACTAAAGATTTGTAAAGACGGCCAGGTTAATGGGGTCTGTCGAAGCTCGATTTTTCAGCTGTGCACGACCGCCCTCTTGATGACCTCGAGCATTTTTAGCCGAACTACGCTACCGTCCCGGTTCAATGAATAAAACAGTTTCCTGACAATGATCTTACCATTCGGGCACACAGGGTAAGGCAGTTTAGAGTTTGAGGTCTGATATACCGACCTATGAATATATGGGGCATTCGGCGATTAGCAAACGCTCACCGTCGGCGATCTTTTTTCCAATTTTCATTTTCATGCCACATTTTCTCCGCAAAGGTTCATTTTTTTCCCTCTCTCTTATTAATAATTTCGGCAGTGATTCATTCTGTAGACAAAATATAGGTGTTTTTTTTAATTCTGAAAATATTCCCCGAGATTCGCCAACAAATTACGATCATTTTAAAACTGATAAGAAAGCTGGATCAATTTTCTTCAAATTGTTCAACAAATTTGGAGAGAAAACTTCCCGAGGAATGAGTATGGTAACGTGTTCTAAAAATTAGAAAAAATATTTGTGGAGTACTTCGAAATTTTTCAATTGTGTCACAAGAATAAAAAACGCGAATTTCAGCCTATTACACGAAATCCGCTAAATTTTCGAGAACACGATGAAACCGCCGGTTCTGAAAAATATTTGAAAGTACCGCAAACTGACAGACAAATGATAAACTTGATAATCCTTATTGAATTATATGATTTTTCTCTTTCTTTAGTTCAAAACTCAGTAGATGTTTTTGGGAAAGTGCAGCAAGAAGTTTTTTCCATTTGTGAGATGGCCGAATATTTGAAAGGTCTAAATTTGAATGAAATGGACTCTGAATGCATTGTAACTCCTCCTAAGGTATCAAATATTAGAATTTGCAGTCATTCGGGACGACTTAGATGTAATTTTTGGTTTCTATAGAAGTTACAATAGACGAATACTTGAATATTCCTTTTCAAACTTTGCGATACGGAGCAATGTGGTTTAATGCATATCAAACAAGGAAGGGAAGCGATCTTACGAGCGGATGGGAAAGAGGAGAGGTGTTCTAGAAAAGGTTTGGTCATTTGATGGTTGTTGATTTCTTAGCCGAAGTTATACAAAGCTTCGTTTTAACAAAAAAAAATTGAGTTTCATTAACCACTGCCTGAATGACGATACTTGTCCCATTTGATTGACATGGGATTCTTACACTTCTTAGACTTTAATTGTTTTCGTGTTTATTATATTCATTACCTCATAAAATATTGTTGATCCTACTACTGTTCTGACCTATTTAGATGGACAAATTTTTGCAAATTTTTTACTTTTGGAGAGGTCCAAATTTATTCGAAAATATTCGAAGATCATTAAAAAATACGCTGAAGATAAATTTAGACCTCTTCAAAAGTCGTTGAAAAAATTTAAAAAAATTTGTCCATCTAAATAGGTCAGAACAGTAGTAAAATCAACAATATTTTATGAGGTAATGAATATAATAAACACGAAAACAATCAAAGTCTAAGAAGTGCAAAAATCCCATGTTAATCAAATGGGAGGAGTATCGTCATTGAGGCAGGGGTTGATGGAACTTTAATTTTTTTTTTTTCTTTTCCATAATGGTTTTTAGGCTATAAACTAATGATTTGGACCATACCCAAGTGTCAAAAGTCAATTTGGAAAATAACGGACACCCTACTGTACATATAATTGAGGAATGGGAAAGGAATTTTTTTTAAATGAATACATTTGTTGAATTTTTATATCGATATAATTATCGTTTATTATTAATTCAATAAAAATTGAAATTTGAAACTGTTTTGGCGCCGCGGCCGGTGCCTCTTTTGGCACCGCGGCTGCGGCCGCCCGCCTTCCCCCTTTCGCGTTTTCTATTCTCCGCGGGTTTGCTGAAACAAAAAGTTTAAACTTATACTTCAGTGTTGACTGAAAGTTAGTAGCAGTGGTGATGAACTGTTATTATTGGCGGTAGGAGAGGGGCTGGAGGGAGGGGGGGCCACCCGCCCACCCACTTCCCCCCCTTCCTCCAGGGGGTTACTTGGACTATGTCCACTGCTTAGATGCTTCTTCTTCATCTCGACGTTTCGGGCGCTGAAATCTGCTCTCGTCCTCAGGATGGTAGTCTGGCGATTTCCCTTAACAGAGTGATCAAATTCCGTGCTCCCACCGGTATATATAGGTTGGTTGTCCAAGTAACCCCCTGGCGGAAGGGGGGGAAGTGGGTGGGCGGGTGGCCCCCCCTCCCTCCAACCCCTCTCCTACCTCCAATAATAACAGTTATACTTCAGTGATTATTCATCATACATTCGATGAAAAGGAAAAGCAAAAGAAAAATCAAATAATCCCGATGTCCCACTCAACCTAAAATCCGCATCTTTGGACATCATAATCTGTTTCTCCCACCTTGATGAACTTTTTCAGGTGTGGCCCGTTGGAGAATCGAAATTTAGTAAATTTGGAAACACCCTAGTGTACACGCAAGTGAATTTGAACAGCTAGGACTTGAAAACTACTAGCCCAGTCGAATTGGACCAAAAAAGGGGCTGACCCGAAAAAATTGTAAGTAACAATTTTCCTTCGGAAATCGTTGGGGGGGAGGGGGGTCACTGGCAGTCCAGAGTTCGGTTTTCGGGATCCGCACCCCGTTGCGCCATCTTGAATTTAAGGTTTATTCGTTGAATAACTTGTTTATTTTCAATTTCACACGAAAATTGGTAATTACCGAAGTTGTTTGGAATTAAATTTCCTACAATTTTGGCTTCCAGCAATTTTTCCCTAGGATCGATATTTTTCGATTAAGACCCGAAAAGAGGTGGAGGTGAACCTAAATATTCTATTATCTCGTTTGTTATTGATTCTTTTCCGTATAAACGATGATAAACTAACTTGTTGACAATTGAATTTGCTACTTTGCTGATAATTTTTAATTTTTTTTTCAATTTTTAATTTTTAATTGTTTTTGTTTTTTTTTTTTAATTTCAAACAACTTCGGTAATAACCATTCTTCATGTAAAATTGAAAATAAACGAGTTATTCAATAAACAAAAATTCACCCTCAAATTCAAGATGGGGGATGAAGCAACGGGGTGCGAATTGCGAAAACCAAACTGTAGACTGCCAGTGACCCCCCCCCCCCCCCGCAACGATTTCCGAAGGAAAATTGCTACTTACAATTTTCTCCGGGTCAAACCCTAATTCGACTGATAAATACATTGTATGTGTTGCGAAATCATGAGCGACAACGGCTGAACGAGGACGGGGATTGAAATAGTTTATAGGCTTGTTAAGGATTTCAAAAAACGAGCTGAAGTAAAAATACGATCAATGTTCAATTGGTACGTTGATTTTTTGGCCTGAATTGACATAATTGCAATCATTCAATCATTTTCCCTCTTCCCGTCGCTGAATACCGAATATGTTGGCGAGCAGCACTCGAGAAAACACGTTGGAAACCGCTTCATATTTATGTTATTATAAGATGAGATTGAATGAAGAAATAGTTACCCATTATTTTCCACCGCGGAGGCCTCCCCCGCGCTGCCGCCTTTCTCGCCCTGTTCGCTAAAATTAACACGTCGATGCATTTACACCTGGCATTTGATTGAAATATGACATTGATCGTCTATGATCTGCATTCTAATTAGCGTATTTGACTGAAATGATTATTTACCTTTTTTTATCGGCAACGGCCGCTTCGCCTTGCATTTGCGCCGGCGTCGCGACGGCCGGCGCATCGTTTTTCTTGTTCTCTGTAATTTTAGAAAATGTCTCTGTGAAATAGTGAAAAAAATACAAAAAATCGCAATATTTGAGAATTAATTGGAGCGAATGAAGTAATTGTAATAACACCAACTCGATGTTCATTCGCTTTCTACAAAATTTTCCGCGACAAAGTGGAAAGAATGGAACACTTGATTATAGGTATACGTACCATCAGCCATGGCCTGCTGTTGTAAACTGAAGAAGTTCGCACTCGCGAGGCTTACGACCGTTGTCTGTGTAACTGCGCGCGTTGACATTCCTCAGTCAACGATGCGCAACGGCTCCCCGGCTTAAGTTTACGAATATTCATCTTTTATTTGTAAATATCAATCTCAAAATATGCACTCAGTATGATTTTTGTTTAATTTCCATTTTTTTTTCGTCTATCTATTCAACTTCCTGAAAAATCAAGCGATTAGAAAAAATGAGGGGGTCAAAATGTTTGTTTCGAAATACTCCTCCGTTTAAGATTATTTTGAAAATCATTAATGTTTTAATTCAATCAGTTTTTTTCAATTTTGAGCATAAATCGCATCTTTTATGTTGATTGTCTCCTTCGATTTTTTTCATTTTTTTTATCACAAACTGTTATTTATTTGAAGAATTTTAAACCCAGTTTCATAGTGGGCAATTCATTCTTTCTTTTTTTCTTTATTATTTTATTGTCTCTGTTTCCTCAAATTAAATGAAATTAAATTAATTCTAAAATGTCTATTAATTTGAGAAAACAGAAACAATTAAATAATTTTAAAAAATAGAAAGAATGAATCGCCCGCTTTGAAACTAGGCTCAAAATTTTTTGAATAAATAACAGTTTTTCATCAACAAAAAATGAAAAAAATCGAAGGAGACAATCCGATTTATGCTTAAAATTGGAAAAAACTGATTAAATTAAAACATGAAGGATTTTTCACATCATCTGAAACGGAAGAGTATTTCAAAACAAACATTTTGACCCCCCCATTTTTTCGAATCACTTGATTTTTCAGGTAGTTATAGATAAACGAAAGAAAAAAAAAATATGGAAATTGAAAAAAAATCCTACTGACTGCATATTTTGAGACAAAAATTTGAAAAAAATTAGGTGAGTTCCTTATTATGAGCTCAAAATGGGGAAAAAATTGGCAAATTTAAAGAATGCAAAAGTCCAGCAGTTACTGATTTGGCGTTAAATTCCCCATATACTATAAAACCAATAAACACAAATCAAAAATAGATAATAATATGGTGATCATCATTTTCGGGTGAAACGAATTTCAATCCCCCTCCCAAATCTGTTCTAAATCCTTGGCTAACAATGTGTCCGGAACATCAGGACCTTAGCTCAATGGAAACACGTGCACCACCGAGTTTCGAACGTTTTGTTTGGATAAAAAATAGCCTCCACCACCACACGGCTCATTTTCAGGCAAAAAGCGAAATTGTGGTAAAAAACGAATATCTTCTATCACGTGGTTCAAATTTTTCGTATAAAAGTAGAAACAATTCGCAACTAATAATTTTGCTCTTTTCTTGGTTTTTGATTCTTGATTTCTGTGCGGGATGAAATATGGAACGAAAAATATTTCTGAGTTGCAAATTGTTTCTAGTTTCATAGAAAAAGATTAGAACTCTGCAATAAGAAATACGTGTATTTATATACCCATTATAATGAATATGAACAAGCGTGTGATTCGGTTGATCACGATGGGCCAACCCTCGAACTTCCCGCGCAGAGAATATTCTTTTATCGTTTGCAATATATTTTCTACGAAATATGATTGTTTCAATTATTATGATCATGATGGATCGTTCAATTTTTTCGAGAACTACTGTATGGATTGATTTCAAAATTCAATCAGATCTGAGTTGGCGCGAATCCTACCGATTCAGACCAAGATCATCTGAATCCGTTGATCCATTCTCGAGATATCATCAAAAAACATTTCATTTCTTGACTAACTCAAAAGCTACTGGACGGATTGAATCCAAAATCTGATCAGTTCCAAGTTGAAAAAAACTACATCGAGTTGAGAGTCTAAAAAATATAAAATGGGTTGAAAAATCATTCGTAGCAAAAAAACATGAAGAATGCTGGAGTAGATATTCTCAACATACATCGCGTTACTAATGCCATGAGGTCGTAAGCGCCAAAAACTCGATTTAAGTGCCAGAAGGTCGTATAATTTTTTTTTTTTTTCTGGATTCGCTTCGGAATCACCAATAACGTGTAGATCAATTGAAAATGGGAAAATCGAAAATTAGAAGCAGAAGGTCGTATGTCCGAGTACATACGACCTTTTGGCTTTATTTTCAGTAAAAAATCAGGAAAATTAAAGCCAGAAGGTCGTATCCATCATTTTTTTTTTTTTCCTCGGATTCGCCATGAAATTGATGGAAACACATAGATCCATCGAAATTCCCGCAAAAAAACCATTTTTGGCGGATACGACCTTCTGACTTTAGTTTTACGAAAAAATCCCGCAAATTAAAGCCAGAAGGTCGTATCCGCCATTTTTTTTTTTTTTCCCGGAATCGTCTGGAAATTGACAAAAACGCGTATTTTCATTGTAATTCCAAAAAAAAAACAATTTTTGGTCGATAGGACCTTCTGGCTTTATTATTGAGAGAAAATCAGGAAAGATAAAGCCAGAAGGTCGTATCGACCAAAATTTCAATTTTTCCTGTTTTCTCGGCTACGATCACTTCTCATTGGTTATTCTTCGTAGAAAATGTGATTCCGAAATTTCTCAAAAATTAAAATAAAATTAAAATCGAAATTTCTATTCTTCAATCAAAAAAATTGCAATATTTTTTTTTCATTTTGAACAAGTGATTATTTCGTCAGATTTTCTTTTCACCGCCACCAATTCGTCTCTGTTCGTGAATAACGTGATTTCTGGAATTTTGGTCGATACGACCTTCTGGCTTTATCTTTCCCGATTTTCTCTCAAAACTAAAGCCAGAAGGTCGTATCGACCAAAATTTTCGATTTTCAAAATTTTGATGGATTTATTCATAGTTGTGAGTTTTTAGGCGAATGGCGTAAGAAAAAGAATTATACGACCATCTGGCTTTAAGAAGACCAAAAGGTCGTATAATGTCGCTTACCACCTTATGGCATTAGTAACGCGACATATTGAGTTCAATACATTCTAAAAATGGTTCAGAAACCAGCCAACATAATTGGGTATTAATACAAATGCCTTATATAATACAGTTGGTATAAATGATTCCATTTTTGTAGCCTGTAGAGGTCAAAAAGTCGCACGGTCGATATATAGCAGACCTACTTATTGGCACAGCTAATCATAACCAGGCTACTGCACAGTCCTTCCGTACCGGCAAGACCGGTAATTTGGAAATCTGCCATCACCCTCGTGCCCCGCAGTGCCCCCGGACCGGGCTTCAAAAAATTACCCGTGGCTGGCCGTCTTTACAAATCTTTAGTCAATGCCTGTAAGCACCCGGTCATAACTTCGGAACGCGTGAATATTATTCGATAAAATTTTCAAAATAGATATTCCCCCACCACAGGACTTCGCTGTATAAATTAGATCGAGATCGGTACACTGGTTTCCGACATATTAGTCACGAAAGTTGATGAAAAAAATTCTTCTTCTCCTTCTTCCTGGTCACAGATTTTCGCTAGACGCTTGCTTGGGACCACGTTTCCGACCAAAAGGTGATACGGATCGACTTGAAGTTCGAAACGTGGGTACAAGCCATTGAAATCTCGACCCCTATTGATTTTGGCATGAATCTGAATTCGCATTCGGTCGGTATGTAATGATAAAGTTACCAAGTGAGCTACAAAGGGTCGACGAAATCAAAATGGCCGTCGGATGGCTGTCGGATCGCGCTCTCGACAGTTAAAATATTCATCATTTTATATATAATCATATTATATAGTTATATATTCATATTATATGAGTATATAATCCGTTATCGGCCATGCTAATGGTTTTATATCAGTGAATCAGTGAATCAGTGAATAATAATAAGAGTGAAATAGTGCGAGCCTGTGGTTGCATGCCGATCACTGTTATTAATAATAATTATTGACATCTGCATGATGGCCTCTTGTAATTGCACGGAACAGATTCTCTCAGCTGGGTTCAAATATAGAGAATAAACCAACGAACCTGGCAAAATCTTATTTCATCACTACTAACCGAAGCAAGTGAAAAAAAGGTTACAATGACTCACATCAAACGGTATGTACGTACATTTATTTTCACTAGACTTTACATTCGTTCACACAATAATAGATGAATAGAACAGCCTCGACCGCTTTATTTCCACTAAATGCATGACTCGTTATTTGTTCATTGCTTTGTATGTTTCCTACCATCACTTGAGGTGCGATTCTGGATGTCTTGGCATTAACATACCGCCGACATTAACTTTTGGCGTCCGCGTTTCCCTGCTACACCTGTTCATCTCCGCAGACCCCCTATATGTTTTGACAATCAACAATTGGTGACGAGGAAATCCGTGCTCTATGATAACGTTACCTACCGATTAGGCACTACTGACAAGAGTTTTTAGCGCCTGCGGTAACGCTAGCCATTCGTTTACTAGTTAGCATCATCGCAGCGTCGAATTTTGCCTGAGTTCAATTAATGATTGTCGATAATAAACCTTCAAGTTGCTTAGAGACCTTGTATTTCCCACACAAAAACAAAGAATATAGGCGGTAGCGGAGATGAAAAGGGACTCACGGGGGAGCGCAACGATAACACGGGCGCTAGAGATTATGTTACGTCCAAGATCCAGAATGGTCCCTTGTGATACATGCTATAAAAATTACCAGTAATATACTGGAACCTCTGCTTCAATTATTTATTATTTTGTATGTTTCACAGTCCCCTGGACCATTCCTATCCTCTTATTAATCCATTGGAATAGACGAAGATAATACTTTGACAAAACGACGTCCCAAAACCAAGGTTCCGATTATCACTCCATTGAAATAGACGAACATAATACTTTGGCAAAACAGCGTCCCAAGACAAAGGTAGCCTACAGCCCATAGCTCCAAAGTAATAACAATGCTAAGAAAATTAGTAGTAACATACTGAAACCTCTCATTCAGTTCTATGTTATCTTATATCTTTCACAGTCACCTGGACGATTCCTATCCTATTATCAATCCATTGGAATAGATGAAGATAACATTTCGGCGAGACGATGTCCTAAAACAGAGGTAGCCCCCACAGCTGCTCCAAAGCTATAGCACTCTACGTATCTTCTTCAAATGAACCAACTTCTACCAGCCTACCAACCACTAAGTTCACCTACCTATATACATCAGCACCGCAAATTGATTACCAAACAGACTAACATATTTGAAAATTGCTGATCATTAAAAGTTTTATAATAGTACAGTACGATACAAGTACGCACAGACGTGTCGTATACTATTTTTTTAAACTCAGTGTGCGGAATTCTTGACCTGTAGAGAACTCTAGAAAATAGGAAAGTATAGTATATATATTGCGATATAAGTGCGAGAGGCAGGGTGTGGACGGTGTCCAGGGGCAGAGCCCCTGGTAGGGGTGCAGGGGGCGAAGCCCCCGCTGGGGGTTGGGGGGGCGAAGCCCCCCCACTAAAAACAAAATACTTTCTAAAATGATTTTCAATAGCATAAAATTTTATTAGTCTTCGAAACTAAAGAAATGAGGAAATCAAAGACAAAAAAAACGCTTTTTCTTTCACTCCTATACATCCCTCTTCGTAGTCTATCGATAGAAACGCAAGTTCCAGATACAAGTTATCTTGATCAGAAAAGCAAGGCTCATTCATTTTGATAAAATTATATTATTTGTCATATATTTTATATCATTTATAAATAACATGTAATGTTAATTTGACATATTGGTAACGCGATTATTGAATCAGTAAATATGTATGTGTCAACAGAACTTTACACAAAATTGAGAAAGTTGAATAGAAGAAAAATATTTTAGAAATAATAATTTTCAAACGAATGGAACTTTATCATTTTTACATATGCGAGTGTGTGAATCGGGCGCTTCGCACACTACCAACAGGCATAAAAAATCGAGTATCACACACTGAGTTGAAAATAGTACAGTACGATACGAGAGTGGCGAAAAATTTTCTGTCGAGTGTGAGGTTGCAGCACGAGCCGAAGGCGAGTGTTGCAATCACACAAGATCAGAAGAAGTTTTTCCGTCGAATATTCTACAAAATTTTACTTCATGTGTGAAAATGGGGGTCTCACACACGCGAAGCATGCGTAAAACGTTCATTATCATACTGAGCGAAGTAATGGTACTTTATGATGCAAGTGCGGTAAAACTTTTTCTGTCTAGTGTGAGTTGGCAACACGAGCCGAAGGCGAGTGTGCAATCACATGAAATCAAAAAAGGTTTTTCCGTTGGGTATTATACAAAATTTACTTGATACGGAGTGAAAACGTGGGTTCTACCCACGCTTCGTGTGGTCTATAAAATGAGTTGGAACATTCAATATCTTTAAAAATCTAGTTAAATCGTTTGATACCTTGAAATATGCTATCCGTTAGATTATCAGTAAAATGACATGCATTCTTTCAAATTATGTAGCACCTTTCCAATTCTCGAGATTTAACTGCAGTATTTAATCATCTAGGCAATTATGAGATATTTTAAGCTCTTATATATACACTATACATAATAAGTTATTGACCAATCACTTCATACCGTACACACTGGCCTGTATCTGTAAAAAACAACCTCCGTTGTAAATCCAACCACTGACTCAATCTACCTATTCCATACTACATGTCATTTCTTGTTGGTGGATATCACATATTAGAAGGTATGCTGTACGAGTCGATATTTCCCAGCTCACCTTTACCACAGTAACACGGGATATATTTTAGTGATTACTGTGACATTTCTATTAGATGATTGATTGTTTACTGATTTGTATGATTATCACAGGGACCTGAATTGGATTGCAGCAGATAAGCATGCAAGCTCCGAACAATCAACGTTGAACACATATGAGCCTGTTACTGCGTCAGGCAACACAGTCTTCCAAGCTATGGCTGAAAAATTACTGATTAAGTGCTAAATTTAAGTTAAAACTGTATAATGAGGTTGAAGTTCGTAACGTTAACGTAACACAATATTCGTTGAAGAAATGCAATATTTCGTGCTTCAACTTTGTTCAGAACTGTAAAATATTCGAGATAAACATGTTTCACACAATTTGAGGAATTATGCACCGTTCTTGATCCATTTGAAACGTTCGAGCCTTGAATTTGAGAATTTTTTAGCGGATATTTTGTTGGAATAACGTTATGAACTTCAACCTGGTACTGTACATAAGACGAAATTAAGTTCTACTTAATAAATTATTTATGTTTGTCACAGTTGACAATTGAAGTGAATGTGTTCGTCTTTCACTGAATGTTTCTTGCCTTGCCCAAATTCCGAATGTATTTCTTGTGATGATCAAACTATAATAACGTATAACCCTGCTGAGATTAAATGAGCAACCCTTCTCAATTCTCGTACTTGCAAAAAGAAGTGAAATCCCACGAAAAACATCCAAAGATGTAAGAAGAGCCGCCGAGTACCAACACGAAAATCACAGTTGCTTCATAAGCAAAACGTTTCGCCAGTCTCTGTCGTGAAATCAAGAAAAAAGCCAAGTACCGAACGTACCCCTGCGATCTCTTAGCAAGTCTACGTCGTGATACAAATAATCAATCAATCAATCAATCGTGAAGTCGGGAGTTTCGTGTGAGGATATCGAAACATCATTCCAAGAGCTACGTACTTGGCGGGCACATTCGGTTTTTTTCCTTTGTGTTTGTTATTTTCGCTTTGGATTGACAGTACTTTATCGTATTTTGCAAACCATTTTTTTCCGACTGTTTGCCATATTGTTTATTCATCAAATCTGGCATCTAAAATACATTAATTGATAGGATAGGACACGACTTCTTGCAGTTTTATTTTGTGTTTGGCTGTTTGTCTTACAGTTTTTTCTGAACTGTGCACAGCTACTTGTATCGGTACTTGGCGGCTGATGGATTCTCAGAGTACTAAGCGTCCGGTCGATCTATTTTGTACACATTGTAGACGTAAAGGTCATACGGTCGAAAGGTGCCACACGCGAAACTACCAAAACCAACAGACACTCCAAAATCCTTCATTTTACCAATCAAACACTCCACAATACGCCCAACAACCTCAAGCTCACAACAAACCTCAACATAACAACTCTGGTCAGCGACCAAACCAACCTAACAACGGAAACCGAAATAACCCAAACTCCGAACAGCCAAGATACGCACGCATCAATTTCACAAATACAAATACTAACTTTCCGAATACCGAAAACTTCCCATTAAAACTGCAACCTTTAAA